>CM056053.1:314480919-314840263 GCA_029574335.1 Rana kukunoris
CTACCTAATTAACTATCTCTGTATCTATCTACCTAATTATCTATCTATCTATCTATCTATCTATCTATCTATCTATCTATCTATCTATCTATCTATCTATCTATCTATCGCTCTCTCACTATCTGTTTAATTGTCTGTCTGTCTATCTAATTATCTATCTATATCTATCTGTCTGTCTGATTATCTATTTCTCTATATCTATCTATCTATCTATCTATCTATCTATCTATCTATCTATCTATCTATCTATCTATCTATCTATCTATCTATCTATCTATCTATCTATCCATCTATCTGTATCTGTATGTCTAATTATATATCTATATATCTGTATCTATCTGTCTGTCTATTTATATATCTATCTAATTATCTATCTATCTATCTATCTGTCTGTCTGTCTGTCTGTCTGTCTGTCTGTCTGTCTGTCTGTCTGTCTGTCTGTCTGTCTGTCTATCTATCTATCTATCTATCTATCTACCTAATTATCTATCTCTGTATGTATCTACCTAATTATCTATCTATCTATCTATCTATCTATCTATCTATCTATCTATCTATCTATCTATCTATCTATCTATCTATCTATCTATCTATATATCTATCTATCTATCTATCTCTGTATCTATCTACCTAATTAACTATCTCTGTATCTATCTATCTATCTATCTATCTATCTATCTATCTATCTATCTATCTATCTATCTATCTATCTGTAACTGTCTGTCTAATTATATATCTATATATCTATATCTATCTGTCTGTCTATTTATATATCTATCTAATTATCTATCTATCTATCTATCTATCTATCTATCTATCTATCTATCTATCTATCTATCTATCTGTCTGTCTGTCTGTCTGTCTGTCTGTCTGTCTGTCTGTCTATCTATCTATCTATCTATCTATCTATCTATCTATCTATCTATCTCTGTATCTATCTACCTAATTATCTATCTCTGTATGTATCTACCTATCTATCTATCTATCTATCTATCTATCTATCTATCTATCTATCTATCTATCTATCTATCTATCTATCTATCTATCTATCTATCTATCTATCTATCTATCTATCTATCTATCTATCTCTGTATCTATCTACCTAATTAACTATCTCTGTATCTATCTACCTAATGATCTATCTATCTATCTATCTATCTATCTATCTATCTATCTATCTATCTATCTATCGCTCTCTCACTATCTGTTTAATTGTCTGTCTGTCTATCTAATTATCTATCTATATCTATCTGTCTGTCTGATTATCTATTTCTCTCTATCTATCTATCTATCTATCTATCTATCTATCTATCTATCTATCTATCTATCTATCTATCTATCTATCTATCCATCTATCTGTAACTGTCTGTCTAATTATATATCTATATATCTGTATCTATCTGTCTGTCTATTTATATATCTATCTAATTATCTATCTATCTATCTATCTATCTATCTATCTATCTATCTATCTATCTATCTATCTATCTATCTATCTGTCTGTCTGTCTGTCTGTCTGTCTGTCTGTCTGTCTGTCTGTCTGTCGGTCTGTCGGTCTATCTATCTATCTATCTATCTATCTATCTATCTATCTATCTATCTATCTATCTATCTATCTATCTATCTATCTCTGTATCTATCTATCTATCTATCTATCTCTGTATCTATCTACCTAATTATCTATCTCTGTATGTATCTACCTAATTATCTATCTATCTATCTATCTATCTATCTATCTATCTATCTATCTATCTATCTATCTATCTATCTATCTATCTATCGCTCTCTCACTATCTGTTTAATTGTCTGTCTGTCTATCTAATTATCTATCTATATCTATCTGTCTGTCTGATTATCTATCTCTCTATATCTATCTATCTATCTATCTATCTATCTATCTATCTATCTATCTATCTATCTATCTATCTATCTATCTATCTATCTATCTATCTATCTATCGTTCTATCTATAGATCTATCTCTCTCCCCCTCCCTCCCTCCATCTATCTATCTATCTGTTTAATTATTTATCTATCTATCTACAGCTCTATCTCTCTATCTATAGCTCTGTCTATCTATGTGTCTCTCTCTCTCTTTATCTGTCTATCTGTCTATCTATCTCTTTAATTATCTATCTATCGGGATATCTGTCTATCTGTCTGTCTACAGGTCCCATTGTCTGCGAGTGACGTTGGCGCTGGGGGGGGGGGGGGGGTTGGCTGGGGTTTTGTTTGCACCCCCCCACAAAAAATGGAGCACCAGCCGCCACTGCTGCTCTATAGTAACCTCTTTACCTGGACCCCTGTGGCTTTTACTCTACAAACTTTAATCAGAGAATCTTATCAAATTCTATTTTATTTCATTGTGCTTCAAATTCAAAGTACATAAAATATATTGTTTAAATAACAATACCCTTCAACATTCCCCAAATAAAAACACAGGCCCAGATTCACGTACATCGGCGCATTATCGGTCCGGCGTAGCGCACCGCCATTACGTTAGACTTGCGCCATCTAGCCGCGTAATCCCCCGATTCACGTAGCTTTTGCGCAGGAAATTGCGCAAGCGTAAGGTTTTTTCCAGAGGCGTAAGGAGGAGTAATACAAATTGGGAGGGACGTGGGCGTGTTACATTGAAATGAGCCGTGACCCCATGCAAATGAGAGGCCGGCCGGCTCGCGCATGCGCGCTTGAAGGAGACCATGGTCAGCTCCGCTGTGCGCATGCTCACAACTCGGGAGCGGCGCAATCAGTGAAATTGGAAATGGACTAGGGCAACTTTGTGAACTACGCAGACAGCATAAATAGACACACACAAATGCACTTCCTTTGCAAAATACATCCCTTTGTATCCCTCCCTATACAGCAAGGTGCTTTTGTTTGTTTGTGACGTGTCTTTGAGATATTTGGGGACTGTTTTGCAGAGTGATTTTTGTCTTTTATGTGTTTTCTTTGTTGTTATTTTGTTTAAATTATATTTTTGCTGGGCATTTTTTTTTTTTGCTCGTCATTTATTAATTTTTTTTGGTTCTGTTTGTGTATGATTTTGGAATGTGGGGGTGATATTCCTGTGGGAAAAGGGGTGTCACCCTCATTTGTGGTGGAGAAGTGATCCCCAGGTCTGTGTGAATGGTGTATGAATGTACAGTGACATAATTGGAGCCGTGGCATGGCGTTGCAGCTCACAAGTCCTGCATGGTGGACTGGTGCCAATCCAATGTGATGAGGATGTGGGGTGTGTGTGCTAGGGACCACAGTGGTGTGCATGCATGCATTCTCATTGTGCCATGATTAATGTGTGTGTTTAACGTGCAAAGATGCATAATGTGCGCTGGCATGAGATGGGGTCATGAGATGGGGTACCAGTGCATATGCAGAGTCACCTTGAAGGGAAAAGACAGGAGGATGTTAGTCATGCATGTGCGACTTGTGAGGTGTGCATCACGGGAGGGGACAGTCATGCCTGCCACCCATGTCACTCACCAACCAGCCAGCTGTCCCCATACATGTTCTGTTCGCAATCTGTGGGGATGGGGCTCTGATTGTATATGTAGCTGTCATGGGTGTCATGGGTAGTGTCATGTGTTGGGCTGCTGATGTCCTCCTGCAGGGTTGTGGTTAATTCCAGGATGGCATGAGGGGGGAATCTGAAGATGCGATACACCTCAGAATCACTCATGCCAAAGAGGTCTATGCGTGTGCGGTATACCCTCTCCCGTGCCATCCTCCGTGCCATCCTCTGTGCCCTCCTCCTTCTTTGGTCATCTAAATTCACTAGTGCAGCTATGAGCGACGATGCCCCTGGCATGTTGGCCGTCAAATTGTAGTGCAACACGTGTGTGTGGTCTGCTCCTCAGTAACGGTGTTGCTTTCTGTGAGATTTAGACGTTTTTTCAAAATTTAGACCAGCTTTTAGGTGCTCTAACTTTAGACAGGACATTTTGCTGTTGCGCACATCGCGTAGCCTGCGCAGCAACTGCGTTTTTTTGTGGATCCCCGCAACTCCCTCATTAGCATATTTGACTAGCAAATCAATGGTGTGTCTAGCGCATTTTTGCGCGGACGGATGCGTCTGTCTAACGAAATTACGCCGGACAAAAAAAAGTAGATTTCTGGCGTAAATCGTTTTCTGAATCGAGCGCATCTAAACGCACGCGCACATTTAGACTTACGCACACGCAACACCAGTTGCGCAGGCGTAATCACTCTGTGAATCTGGGCCACAATGTCTTTGGTCACACCTATCTGTCCAGATGTCGCACTGACCAGTGTGCATATACCTTGCAACCCTCAATTAGCAAAACCTAGCTTAACATTAAACAAAAACAACAAGTATGGAGTTGCCCACGTTTAAATACAATACCCAAAGTGTCAAAAATAGCCTCAAATAAACATTTACTTAAATTGGGCCACTAAATAACATATTGCCCTTACTAATTTTCACAATAATGTGGCTCCTTTTAACCACTTGTCATCTGCCCGCCGTCGGCGGGCAGACGACTCCATTGTTCTGACATCACGTCATATGACGTGATGTCCCTTTAAAGCCGCGGGCGGGCGCGCGCGCGTCGCCGCGCGTGCGCACCCGCCGCTCCGCGGGGATCCCGTGCGAGTGCCCGGCGGCAACGATCGCCGCCGGGCACACGCGATTGCTCTGTAAGTGAGCTGGGACGTGCAGCTCTGTGTGTAGTTACCCCCCCCCCCTACAGTTAGAACACTCATAGGACACACATTTAACCCCTTCCCCGCCCCCTAGTGGTTAACCCCTTCACTGCCAGTCACATTTATACAGTAATCAATGCATATTTATAGCATTTTTCACTGTATAAATGTAAATGGTCCCAAAAATGTCAGAAAAGTGTCCGAAATGTCCGCCATAACGTCGCAGTCCCAATAAAAAAATCGCAGATCGCCGCCATTAATAGTAAAAAAAAAAAAATGCCATAAACTATCCCCTATTTTGTAAACGCTATAAATTTTGCGCAAACCAACCGATAAACGCTTATTGCATTTTTTTTTTACCAAAAATATGTAGAAGAATACGTATCGGCCTAAACTGAGGGAAAAAATATTTTTTTTATATATTTTTTGGGGTTATTTATTATAGCAAAAAGGAAAAAATATTGCATTTTTTTAAAAATTGACGCTCTATTTTTGTTTATAGCGCAAAAAATAAAAACCGCAGAGGTGATAAAATACCACCAAAAGAAAGCTCTATTTGTGGGAAAAAAAGGACGCCAATTTTGTTTGGGAGCCACGTCGCACGACCGCGCAATTGTCAGTTAAAGCGACGCAGTGCGGGAAGCTTATATTTTGTCTGGGCAGGAAGGGGGTGTAGGTGCACAGTAGGTAAGTGGTTAAACATCCAAAATAGGCCTATAGTTGTTCAGACTGACACTAGTTGTTGGTAACTTCAGCAGGTGACCCTGTTTTTTAGCAGCAGGTGGAAAACAAAGCTATTAGTCGGCAAGAGCCAAGCTTTGCATGAGGACCTTGTTTTTTTCCTCTGGGCTGGCGGGCAGTGTTCATCTTTTTTTTTTTTTTTTAATATATTTTTATTAAAGAAATTTCAAACAGAGTATGATGCGAAAACAAATGCAAACTTTTGAAATGGCAAAATAAAGAAAGGGGAGAGGTAAAAAAAAAAAGGAAAGGGAGGGGGGAAGAGGATGGGGGAGAGGGGGAGCCATGTCTCTAAATTACACATATTGAGAACATAACGTAACCTATCTGTACTCTAGGTTAGGGGGACAGGAGTGATGTCTGGGGGGGTAAGGGGTCACAGTACAAGAAAGACATCTTCTCAAAGTTCGTTATATCCGTAGGGGTGAGGGTGTGCACCATAAACGATTTCCAGATATGGTAGAAGCGAGTTCTAGACCGCTCGTGGGTTAGGTCCGTGTTGAATTTATCTTTGTAGAGTAATTTCAGGAGATCCTTTTTGATTTGGGTGGTGGTTGGGGCGGTGTCAGAAATCCAGTTGTGAAGGATGGCTCTTCTAGCAAGAAGAAGGCAAATCAGGATCCAGTCTTTGCTGGGGTGGGAATGGGGAGGTGACCAGGGGAGCAAAAGGGGGTCCCAGTGGCCGAAGATGAGTAGCAAGGTGTCCTTGGGTATCCGTAGCAAGGTTATGTCAAAGATATACTGGAGGACTTGATCCCAGAAGGTGGCGATATGAGAGCAGGACCAGAAGCGATGAGTGAGGTTAGGCTTAGGTTGTTTGCATAGTGGGCATTCTGGGGAGGCGTGGGCATGACTAAAAGGGATATGTGCCTGTTGGACAATCTTAATATGAGTTTCCCTCCAGATCTCGTTGGGGACCAGCTTGTGGACAGTGTTAAGGCCATGTAGAAGTTTCTCCACCAATTCGGTGTCGGGGAAGTCCTTCGCCCAGTTGGCGGCCGATGAGAATGTTAGGGGGGGGATAATTTGCAGGAGGAGAGGTAAGTATATGTCGGAGATCTTGTAGGAGCCCAGAGCGAGAAGGGACTCAATAAAGGAACTTTTGAATCTTTTAGTATCATCACTACAAGCATTTTTCAGGAAGCTAATACATTGCCCATATTGGAAAACATGTGATGGGGGAAGTGAGTATTTGTCGGCTAGTGCTTTAAAACCGATGGGGCGGCCCGTCTGTGAGTTGCATAGTGAGAAGAAGTCATTTAGTCCCTTACTTTGCCAGAGGACGTAGGGTTGATTTTCAAGGCCGGGGGAGAAGGTCGGGTTTCCCCGGATTGGGAGGTAGCGGGATATGTAAGAGGGGAGATTAAGGGCTTTTCTGACCTCTCTCCAGGCGATAGCCGTATCTCGGAGGAGAAGGTTATGTTGGAGGGGAGGGGGAACAGATTTCCATTGGCAGTGGAGCAGGGCAGTGAGGGAGAAGGGGTTGACCATGGCTGATTCCAGGACAAAGTTTGAGTACCGGGAGGACTGGGTAACCCAATCTAGACTTGTCCTGAGCAGGCAGGCTAAGTTATATGTTCTGATGTTGGGCAGGGCTATACCACCCTCGCGCCTGGCAAGGTGAAGTATGGCAAAAGCTATACGTGCCCGCTTACCCGCCAAATAAATTTGGATATGGCTGAATTTAGGGTTTTGACATCCGAATGGCATAGTAGTAAGGGAATGGTTTGTAGGGGGTATAGTAGATGGGCAAAACTGACCATTTTCACTAAGTGACATCTTCCCAGAAGCGAGAGAGGCAAATCCATCCAGTTATCCAATTCCTGTGTTTTTTCAAACCGTGGAGGATAATTGAGGTGGTATAGGGAGGAGGGCAGCCTACCTATTTTAATTCCTAGGTACGTGATATGGGATTTGGCCACTGTGAACAGGGATCCCTGGGTCCAGGAGGGGACAGATAGGGAACCTATAGGGAGGATTTCGCTCTTGCTATAATTTATGCGGAGCCCCGAACACTTTCTGAAGACATCGAAAGTGTCCTTGATCGTGATCATGTCCTGTGAGGGGTGTAGTCGTGCACTGGCCAATTTGTAGTGCTTGAGGGCATTCCTTTTGAATGAGGCAGCATACGCTATTACACAGCCCCTGAGGAAGGCCTTGCCTGCCTCCCAAAAAAGGTTGGGGTTGTCGGAATGTAGTGCGTTGTTAGAGGCGTAATCTTTCCAGACTGTCTCCAGATGTTGTTGGAAGTCAGCGTTATTTTGGAGGTAGGAGGGGAATCGCCAAATTTTGGGGTTGGAGTGCAAGTCGGGGTCGTCGAGAGTGGAGGATATCGGGGCGTGGTCGGAGATCGCAATGTCATGAATTTCAGCATCAGTGAGAACTGGGAGGAGGGCGTCAGAACAAAATAAGTAATCCAGTCTCGTGAAGACGTTGTGGGGGTTGGAATAAAATGTAAATTCCCTATCTGCCGGATGGTGCAGGCGCCATATGTCGTGGAGGTGGAGGGAGTCTATCGTAGATGCCAAAAGTGTCTGGCAAGGGGACAGCGAGGGGGGTTGTTGCTTCCTATCGGAGGATCTGTCATCTGTCTGGTGCATGATGGAGTTAAAGTCCCCACCCAATAAGTGAGGGTGGGAAGGGTCACATAGTACCCACATCGTGAGGTCCCCCAAAAATTTGCTTGTGGGGTTGTTAGGGGCATAGACATTGGTGATCACTATGATCCTAGCACCCAGTTGGACCCGGGCAGACACAAAATGGCCCTCAGAGTCTGATTCTGTAGAAAGGACCGTGCATGGGAGGTTTTAGTTTATAAGGATCATTACACCCCCCTTACGGCCGTTGGACTCGGAGCCAAGGACCAAGCCCACCCATAGTTTTCTCATACGTGGGAAGTCGGGAGTGGATAAGTGCGTTTCCTGAAGGAGGACTACATCTGTTTTTAGTCATTTAAGGTGGCGTAGGATTTTCATTCTCTTGTTGGGCGAACAAAGCCCCTTGACATTCCAAGAGACTATTTTCATGGTGGGAGGGCCGGAAGAGGGATGTGGGCTGCATTCTGGACCAGAGTGCATGGTAAAATGTGGAACTGCATGGGCAGAGAGCATAGAGGGAGTGAGGAGCGATAATTAACCATGGGGAAGATTGAGGAAGGGGGCGAAGATGTAGGGATGGACATGTTCGTGGGTATATGAGTGACCATAGCACATAGGGCAGTGTGCGCAGTAAGAGGTTCGGGTGGGGGGGTGGTGGGGAGGGGGGGTAAGGATAACAACAAACATAGCCAGGGAACTTCGCATTTTTTCGCATGGAGTCACTGAGTAGGTCAGCTCCCAACACAGGACTCGCACATCTGCATGTCACCCGCCACGCTTGAGAGGGGGGTGGGGCGGAGGCCGCGAGAGTAAAGTGTGGGGGTTGAGTAACAGGCAGGGGCACCAATAGCAGAAAGAAGGAAGGGGGGGAAGTAGCCCGCATGTAAAAGATCGTCAACAGCAGATAACAATGTACAAATGTATAACAATGAGCAAAAATACACAATAATAATTGCAGGAGTTGTACAAAGAAGAAAGATGAAGTAATAAAAAATAAGAAAAAATAGAAACCATACGGTGAGCACGTTCGACTGTGCAGGGACCTGGAAGGCCTAGAGCCTCTGGAATGCGGTGTGAGCAGAGGTCTGAGAGTGCCGCGGGCTGGAGCGACTCCGGGACGCCAACGAAACGTAGGTTACTTCTCCTAGATCTGTTCTCCAGGTCGTCCAGCTTGTCAAGTATGTATTTATTGGTTTTGTCCTGGGCCATTTCGGTGGATTGGGCATGGTACAGTTCCTCTTCAATGTTAGTGATAGGTTGCTCTGCCTCGTTCAGCCTGGACGTGTGTTCCCCCACCTGGGCCTGAAGCTTTTGCATGCCTGCTCCCACTGCCTTTTCCACAGAGGCAGCTATCATAGGGGCCAACAGTGCCGCTACTGCTTGTGCTATAAGATCTATATTGTGCAGATCCCCTTGGTGAGGAGAGGCTGGGGATGGTAAGGCAGTCTGTACATGTGGTGGGGGTGGAGGTTCAGCACTCACCTCTATTGCGGGAGCCGTTTCCACGTATAGGCCGAAGCCGGGGCCTCGATTTGCGGCTGCCCCGCCCGCGCCGCCGCGGCCGCGTACGATCGTGCGCCGTTTTTCTCTAGGTATTTGTCCATCTTCCCCTCTGGAGTGGTGGGCAGTGTTGGGGGTAGTCGGTGGCGGGTTTGCTGAATTTTTATGCTGATTTTCAGTCTGGTTGCGGGAGCTGCTGAGGAGAGCAGCTACTCCATGAGGCGCCGGAACCGGAAGTCACAGTGTTCATCTTGATTGATGCTGGATTTACTAATTGAGTAGGGGTAATATGTACCCCTTACACATTCACATGGGGGGGTGGGATCATTATTAAAGAGGGCTTCCATATTCTGATAAGTCAACCCCCTACACCCCCACAACCACAGGGCAAGGGTTGTGAGATAGAGGCCCTTGTCCTTATCAACATGTTGAGGGAATGTGGCCTGTCATTGTTCAGGAGGGGGTGCTCACTCATCCCCTCTCTTCTGGCCTGTCCAGCTGCATGATTGGATAGGGGTTTAATATGAATTTTGGGGGTACCTTATGCTATGTATTTTTTTATTTTTGCCATGAGGAAATCCCCAAAATTCATAGCAGATCTGAAGGGCATGGTCTGGATGGGAGAGTTGGACCCCATTCTTTAACCACTTAAGGACCCATTCACTCCGATATACGTCGGCAGAATGGCATGGCTGGGCACAATTATGTACCTGTACATGTCTCTTTAAGCCCAGCCGTGGGGTCACACGTGCGCCGTTGGTGCACGCACGCGACCCGGTCCGAAGCTTCATGACCGCGCCCGCGGGACCAACGGACCCAATCGCCGACAGTGTCCCACGATCGGTCACAGGAGCTGAAGAACGGGGAGAGGTGTGTGTAAAATGTACCAAATTGGTGATATCTTGCAGCAGAAAATAATTTATATGGGAGACTGTTTCTGAATAAAAGTTTTCCCCTGAATCTCCACTTTAGTCCATCTTTCTACAGAAAGTCTATACAACGCTGCCTATGTGTTTAATATGTGCCTTCCTTGGATGTATTGGCCATACATGGATCAACAAGGTTCTACATATTGACTTCTGTTCAACCCCCCTGTTGGTATTTTTTCTCTCGACCAGCTCTGCAGGCAATTTGCTACAGTGCTGATCTGTGTATTCTAGTGAGAGAAGTCTCTCCGCTGGCAGAATATAATAACACAGCTAGAGGATTTCCACACCCACCTTAAGACCCTTTTCACACTGAGGAGTTTTTCAGGCGGTACAGCGCAAAAAATAGCGCTGCTAAACCGCCTGAAAAACTCCATCACTGCCTACTCATTGTAAAAGCCCAAGGGCTTTCACACTGAGGCGTTGCGCTGGCAGGAGAGAAAAAAAATCTCCTGTCAGCAGCATCTTTGGAGCGGTGAGAGGAACGGTGTGTATACCGCTCCTTCACCGCTCCTTCCCATTTAAAACAATGGGAAATCGTGGTAATACCGCCTGCAATGTGCCTCTGCAGAGGCGCATTGTGGGCGATATTAACCCTTTATCGGATGCTAGCGGGGTTTAATACCGCACCACTAGTGGCCGAATCCCGCGGCAAATTCGACGGTATAGCGCCGCAATTTTTAGCAACGCTATACTGCCACCGTGGCTCCCGCCCCAGTTTGAAAGGGGCCTAAATATGTGGATGGGGGAATCAGGTCAGTTTTTTTGTTTAACCGTCTGGCTGAATCAAAAACACTGACCTATGTATGGCCAGCTTTAGTGGTCATTGACTGAAATGGACATTGTTTGAAGTTTAAATACACTTTAAGAAACTGCACAATAACAAGGAGGGGAGATAAATCAGAACACAAAATCAATACAAACAAGGGGCCAGATTCAGAGAGCCACTACGCCTGTCTAACTGGTGTTAGACTGGAGAAATTTCAAATTTGTAAATTTTTTAGCTAGTCGAAAACCTCAAACCATGAATAGACGGCTGCGGGCTTCAATTCGACTGGATTACGTGTTCGTACGCCTTCAGATCTACGCTGCAATAAAATTGCAGCCACTGGGTGGACTTCCCGTCGTTTTCCGCGTCGGGGTATGCAAATGAGCTTTTGCCGGCGATCCCCGAAAATTACGATCTTCAATCGCAATCTCTTACGGCACCTTTAGTCATCTTTTATTTGCGTAACACTATACCAGCTTTTTGCTGCTCTAATATTAGACAGCCCATGTTAAGTATGGCCGTCGTTCCCGCGTCGAATTTCTACGTTTTCTGACGTCTTTTATTATTTTTTACGTAAGTCGTCCGGGAATAGGAATGTTCGTAAACGACACTACTCAAACAACGAATGACGTAACGACGTGATTTCGCGCAATGCACGGCGGGAAATTTCTGAACGGAGCATGCGCAGTTCGATCGCCGCGGGGACGCGCTTAATTTAAATGCTTCACGCCCCCTAATCGCGTATTTCGATTACGCGGCGAGAAATAGACTACGCCGCCGTAGCGTACGGGCAAAAATCTACCAGGATTCGGTGTAGAGCCTGGTAAAATACGGCAGCGTAGAGTATTTCGATTACGCAGCGCAATATTAAGTGTATGTGAATCTGGCCCAAGGTTTTCTATGTAAATGCTTTAAGGTTATGTGTAAATGTGTTATAGAATCATAATGCTTACAATTTACATATTTTAACTTCTGTGGAATCCAATTTGCAAGGAATTATAGCACCGTTTTAAGAAAGATACTACTGAGGATGCAAACCCTCACACTCATTTTATTTCACCTTTTACATATTATGTATGTAAAGCACAAATACCTAACATTTGAGAGTTTAGGAAATACAATTTTCCAAATGTGAAATGGTGTCCTTTTATAGGATTTTTAGATATCTCTTACATTCATTTTCACTATGTTATTCATTTATTGACTGAAAGAACAGCAGGAGAATATAGTTTTTATTGTACTTCACTTTTGCAAGATTTTGCAGTCTAAATTAATAATAACTAATAATCAAAAAATGCTTGCAGCAGAACAAAGCAATCAATAAAAATTAGCATGAAACTACAAAAATATTATGTTCTCAGAATGCATTAGCTCTTAAACACATTTGGTTGCCTGGGATCAAATACTAATACAATTCGCCACTGAGCATTTTTGTCCTACAAGCAAAAAAATGTAAGCATATGGCTTCACAATCATTTCCAATGAGAATAAAGTATTCAAAAAATGTATACATTAACCACTGTGCCTAAAATGATTATGGTTATGCTAAAGAACAAATTCAAGAAATGTTTGTAAGAGTTAAAAAAAGTAAAGATTTTAATCAAACCACTTAAGGCCCGGACCTTTACGCAGCTAAAGGACCCAAGGTGTTTTTACAATTTGGCACTGCGCTGCTTTAACTGGTAATTGCGCGGTCATGCAATGTTGTACCAAAACGAAATTTGCGTCCTTTTCCTCCCACAAATAGAGCTTTCTTTTGATGGTATTTGATTGCCTCTGCGATTTTTATCGATATAAACAGAAAAAAAAAGAACATTTTGAAAAAAAAAATGATATTTTCTACTTTTTGTTATAAGAAAAATCGAATAAACTAAATTTTAGTCATACATTTAGGCCAAAATGTATTCAGCCACATGTCTTTAGTAGTGTTGCTCACGAATATTCGTATTGCGAATATTCGGCTCGAATATGGCATATTCGAGTATTCGCGATATATTCCGAATTTCGCGGTGAATATTCGCTATTTCGAATATTCGTATTTTTTCAATTTTTTTTTAGAACAGATCACATCCTAGAGATCCCCATCGACGTCTAAAAGCATTGCTGGTATGATTAGAGACCTTGGGCCGAGTAGCTGCAGCGATCATTTTATATTGCCAAAAAATTTACAATGCGATTATTCGGCAATAGCGATATCGCACGATTATTTTCGAGAAATTCGCAATATTGTTTTTAGCTAAAATAACACATATATTCGATTTCAGAGTGTTACTGTCAAAATTCCGCAATCAATTTCTCATTCGCATTTTTGCGAAATTACGATAAAATATCAAGAATATTCTGAGCCAATCAGAGTGCTCCTTCTGCATTTGCTGAATATTCGCAATTATTTTGTATTGTAATATATCACGAATATTCTGAGCCAATCAGAGTGCTCCATTCCGCATTTCTCGAAATTTCGCAATTATTTTGTATTATAAAATATCACGAATATTCTGAGCCAATCAGAGTGCTTCATTCCGCATTTCTCGAAATTTCGCAATTATTTTGTATTATAAAATATCACGAATATTCTGAGCCAATCAGAGTGCTCCTTCCGCATTTGCCGAATATTCGCAATTATTTTGTATTGTAATATATCACGAATATTCTGAGCCAATCAGAGTGCTTCATTCCGCATTTCTCGAAATTTCGCAATTATTTTGTATTATAAAATATCACGAATATTCTGAGCCAATCAGAGTGCTCCTTCCGCATTTCTCGAAATTTCATTCGCATTCGCAATTCGCATTCGCAATTCGCATTCGCATTCGCAATAGCGAAATTTCGCAATCATTTCATTTCCAAAAAATATCGCGAATATTCGCATTTAACGAATATATCTCGAATATTCGACTATATATTTGAGATATATCGCGAAATCGAATATGGCATATTCTGCTCAACACTAGTCTTTAGTAAAAAAAAATCGCAATAAGTATATATTTATTGGTTTTCGCAAAAGTTATAGGCCCAGATTCAGAGAGCCATTACGCCTGTGTAACTGGTGTTAGACTGGAGTAATTTCAAATTACGCGCGTTTTCTAGCTAGTCGAAAACCTCAAACCATGAATAGATGGCTGCGGGCTTCAATTCGACTGGATTACGTGTTCATACGCCTTCGGATCTACGCTGCAATAAAATTGCGGCCACTGGGTGGACTTCCTGTCGTTTTCGGCATCGGGGTATGCAAATGAGCTTTTGCCGGCGATCCCCGAAATTACGATCTTCAATCGCAATCTCTTACGGCACCTTTAGTCATCTTTTATTTGCGTAACACTATACCAGCTTTTTGCTGCTCTAATATTAGACAGCCCATGTTAAGTATGGCCGTCGTTCCCGCGTCGAATTTCTACGTTTTCCGACGTCTTTTATTATTTTTAACGTAAGTCGTTCGGGAATAGGAATGTTCGTAAACGCCGCTACTCAAACAACGAATGACGTAACGACGTGATTTCGCGCAATGCACGGCGGGAAATTTCTGAATGGAGCATGCACAGTTCGATCGCCGCGGGGACGCGCTTAATTTAAATGCTTCACGCCCCCTAATCGCGTATTTCGATTATGCGGTGAGAAATAGACTACGCCGCCGTAGCGTACGGGCAAAAATCTACCAGGATTCGGTGTAGAGCCTGGTAAAATACGGCAGCGCAGAGTATTTCTATTACGCAGCGGAATATTAAGTGTATGTGAATCTGTCCCATAGCGTCTACAAACTAGGGTACATTTTCTGGAATTTATACAGCTTTTAATTTTATGACTAATTTCTTGAGGTGCTAAAATGGCAGGGCAGTACAAACACCCCCCAAATGACCCCATTTTGTAAAGTAGACACCCTAAGGAAACTGCTGAGAGGCATGTTGAGTCCATTGAATATGTTTTTTTTTGTCCCAAGTGATTGAATAATGACAACAATTATTTTTTTTTTACAAACAGTTGTCACTAAAGGATATATTGCTCACACATGCCATGGTTATATGTGGAATTGTACCCCAAAATACATTATGCTGCTTCTCCTGAGTAAGGGGATACCACATGTTTGGGACTTTTTGGGAGCCTATCCGCATATGGGGCCCCAAAAACCAAGCACCACCTTTAGCATTTCTAAGGGCGCAAATTTTTTACAGGTTACCACATTAGATTTAAAGAGGAGGTCTACTGCTAAAATTACTGCCCTCGATCTGCCCTTCACGGTGATATCTCACATGCATGGTACAATTGCTGTTTACATATGACTCCAGACCAACGCTTGCGTTCGCTTTGTGCAAGAGCAGGGGGGGGGGGGGCAGGGGTGCTTTTTTTTTCGCTTTTTTTTTTTTATTTGTAGACTTGTTCTTCCATTTTATTTATTTTTTACCATTTTTATTGTTATCTCAGGGAATGTAAATATCCCTTATGACAGCAATAGTTAGTGACAGGTACTCTTTTTTTTTTTAAACGGGGTCTATTAGACCCTAGATCTTTCCTCTGCCTTCAAAGTATCTGACCACATCAAGATCGGTGTGATAAAACGCTTTCCCAATTTCCCAATGGAGCTGTTTATATTGGGGGGGGACATTCCCTCCCACTGAATGTAAAAGCAGTCTAGAGGCTAATTAGCCACTAGGACTGCTTTTACATGAAAGCCGACCGCTGGCTGAAAATAATGATACCAAGATGATACCTAAACCTGCAGGCATCATTCTGGTATAACCATTCAAAGTCCAGCAACATACGAAAAAAAGATTGATCGGTGGGTATGCCCACCATTAGAATACCTCCCTTCATCCATTCACTTATAATGATGGGCATACATGCACCATTTATATATGCCAAAGCATGGGGGAATCCTCCCGCAAAAAAGTTATGCTGCGTACACACAGTCAGACTTTTCCACAGGCAAGCCCCTGTTGGAATTTCGACCATATGTACGCAGCATAAAAAGTTATGCCGCATACACACGGTCAGACTTTTCCAAGAAAAAGCCTCCGTAGGAATGTTAACTGTATGTACGCGGCATTAGGATCAAAATCGCTCCTCCGCTCCTAATGTCCCCATGCTTTGGCATATACAGTATGCTCCTACAGCTTTGGAGTCGCGGCTTCATATATCGTAGGAGCAAAGGCTCTTGCTGTCACTCTAAATAAATACACGCTGCAACTAAATGGCATACCTGCTAAGCAAATGATTGTTAACATTAAGACAAAGTAACATTACAGTACATCAGTAAGACCATACCATACCTGCAAAGCAAATATCAAAAAAAAAAACATAGTAAAAAATAAAAAATAAATTAACGCAACCTGTGCCTAAAATATATATATGCCGAAGCATGGGGGCATCCTCCCGCAAAAAAGTTATGCCATGTACACACGGTCGGGCTTTTCCACTGGCAAGCCTCCGTAGGAATGTTGACCGTATGTACGAGGCATTAGGAGCAATATCGCTCCTCTGCCCCTAATGCCCCCATGCACCTACAGCACTGGAGTCACGGCTTTATATATTGTGGGAGCAAACGCTGTTGCTGTCAAGATAAATAAGTCCATGCAACAGCTGAATGGCGTACCTGAAAACAGTAAAGTAAATTACATACCTGAAAAGCAAGCATGAAAAAACATAATAACAATAAAACTTTGCAGAATAGAATACAGTAAAAAAAGATCGGAACAATAGAGAGAGAATAGAGAGGGAGAGAACAATAAAACAACAACTATTTTTTTGTGTTTTTATTTTTTACTTAGAAACGCTTAAAAAAAACTGTTAGCGATCGCAGGGATCAGGCTTGTCTCTGCGAACGCTGCAGTTATGTGGGTTGTGTTTTTTGTAAGTGACAGTCATTGATCAATACTGCACTTGGGTGGTGATGATGAAGAAAAGAGGGAAGGATGGCCGCACTCCAAGGATTTTCAAACGAAAAAAGTTGTCTTTATTGTAAATCCAAAAACATGTACAGTCACAGCAATCACAGAAAACAGGACAGCCGACGCGTTTCGCACTCGATCAGTGCTTAGTCATGGCTAAGCACTGATTGAGTGCGAAACGCGTCGGCTGTCCTGTTTTCTGTGATTGCTGTGACTGTACATGTTTTTGGATTTACAATAAAGACAACTTTTTTCGTTTGAAAATCCTTGGAGTGCGGCCGTCCTTCCCTCTTTTCTTCATCATCATTGCCATTTGCATCGCCAGCACCTTGGTAATCTAATTATCCTTGATCATCTACAGGTCTCACCTGGAGCGGTGATTTCTTTTCTTTTGTCTTTTTTGGATTTTGCACTGCACTTGGGTGGGTTGGGCTGAGCTGGGCGGAGGGGCAAAACACAGGTGCTAGCTGGTATCTGTGCTGATTCCGCTAACAATGCGTTTTTGGGTACCCTAAACTGCTGGGTACGCTAGTATAGATCTGATCAGATCAGGTATCGATCCGTTTAGATACTATACCACTAAGGGGGGTGTATGCTTTGCGCGTGGGTGTAAACGTTACTGGCACTAACCTGGGGTGAGGCAGGGCGACGCAGAACCTGACTGACGCTTAAATTTAATTTATATCACCCGCCGGGCAATCAGGTGGTTAAACCTTTATTGGGTTATATACAGCGGGTGCCCTAATGCTATAAACAGCAAACTAACTAACCAGTGTCAACCGTAACACTTATTCGGTGATCACTGGTAAAAGGGTTAACTAGGGGGCAATCAGGGCGTTAAAACCTTTGTTAGGTAATATATGGGGGTACCTAACGTTTTATGAAAACCTGGCGGCGAACCTAAATAACGAAATAACTAACTGGCTAACCAGCATCACCAGTGACACTTATACGGCAATCACTGGTGAAAGGGTTAACTCTAGGGGCAATCAGGGGTTAAAACCTTTATTAGAAAATTTATGGGGGTACCTAACGCTATAAAAACCTGGCGGCGAACCTCAAAAAATAACTAGCTACCTAGCGGCACTAGCGACACTAATACAGCGATCAGAAAAAACGATTGCTTAGTGACACTGGAAATAGGGGGTGAAGGGTTAACTAGGGGGGTGATCAAGAGGTTAAACCTTTATTAGGGCGGGTAGGGGGCTACCATGAACCTAAAGGGGCCTAACACTAACTGCCCTGACACTTTTTACTGTCACAACTGACAATAAATGCAGTGATCAGAAAGTAAATGATCACTGCAATCAGTGACACTGTGACAGGGGGCTGGGGGGGGGTGATCGGGGAGTGACTGGTGGTGGATTTGTGTGCCTATGTGTATGGTGTCAGTGTAGTGTTGGTGCAACTCACTTGTGATGTCTTCTCTCCTCTCGCCGGATGAAAATACCGGCAGGAGGAGAGATGACATCACTTCCTCTGCCTGTGGTTACATTACACAGGCAAAGGAAGTCCACAGGCGGAAGGGGATTGGCTGGGAGCGATCACGAGGGGGTGGCCAGAAACTAACAGCTGCCCCCTCATCCCGGATCGCTTCTACAGCTCCTACAGCCTACGGAACCGCCGCATGTCCCGGGGGGGGGGGGTCCCCGATTGGACAGGTACGTACATGTGCCTGTCCGTGCCATTCTGCCGACGTATATGTGAGTCCAGAGAAGACATGTGAAGATGTGATAGGGGTGATTTACTAAAGGAAAATAGGTACTTTGCGAGGGAATTTTCCCCAGAGCTTAGTTAATGGACAGACGAGGGACAATCGTGTTAACATAATAATTATTGAACCGCCTGGATTTTTCATAGTCCAGTAAAACCTTGGTTTGAGAGTAACTTGGTTTGAGAGCGTTTTGCAAGATGATCAAAATGTTTTCATACATTTTGCCTTGATATACAAGTGATGTCTAGAGTAGCGTCATGTCACAACTGATTATAAAAGAGAAGAGAAGAGCCTCCAAGTGTAGCAATATGGTTACTTTTCATGAAGGTACAACTTTTAGCAACTTATTGCTACACTAAGGCCTTGTACACACAAGGGAATAAATCCGCTGAAGATGGTCCGACGGACCATTTCAGCGGAAAAATCCCCTCGTGTGTAGGGGCAAACGGACGCTTTTTGCCGGATTCATCCGGCGGAAAAATTCCAAAGCATGCTTTGAAATATTTCCGCCGGATAGCTGGCTGGCAGATATGTCCGCTGGTTAGTACGGCAAACCAGCGGACATATCTTGCCGCACATGCGTCGTATCCTGTGAATGGATCCGACGCATGCGCGCGGAAGTGTTTACTTCCTGGTGCGGTGACGTGGCGGTCACGTGGCGGCGTCAACGTCACCGCTGCGTCACCGCGCTGTCCGCCGGCGGGGAATTTGATCCGATGGTGTGTACAGCCATCGGATCAAAACATCCCGGCGCAAATATACGCTGTAAACGGTCCGGGGACCGTTTACAGCGGATATTTCCCGTCGTGTGTACAAGGCCTTAGAGGTGCCTCTCTTCTCTTTTATACCCTGTAAAAATAAAATGCTTTGATATACAAGTGCTTTGTATTACAAGCATGTTTCTGGAACAAATTATGCTCACAATCCAAGGTTTTACTGTATGAGTAAAGGTGACATTTTAAATATTTATTATATTGTAGTTGATCCATTCTTAAATGTGATGGCTGAATTGGTTTTCCTATTGTAGGCTTTATTTCCCCATTGTTTGCACCTGATGATCCAGACAGTAACACACTTCCTGTCTTAGGGTGGCACCACTCTATGGAGGACCAATGGAAGCACCCTTGGAATGCTGCATTGTTAACCCGTAGAGAAGGTTGAGTTAAATGCACTAGCAAATTGAGATGGACTTGACTAAAAACTTATAGGTGACCTCCAGCTAAAACCTTTAAGCAGTTCTAGATCAACCATTATAAGAACCCCTATCATTGTTAAATGATTTGTCTTAACCCTGCAACTGTCACTTTTGCTGGACAGCTTGATCTGTAACATTATTGGATGATTATTGAATGATTGCCCAGGTAAAAATAAAGAAAAACAGTCCAAGTTCACATTAGACACAGCAGTCTAGTGTGTGGGCAGAAGCCATTTGGGCTGCAAAGCTGCATGGCAGGAGGTGGTGTAATGCACATTACACAGTTCCTTTTATTTTTTATTTTTGTTTAGCTATATTTGCCACTTAATGTATGTCACTACACAATAGCGTGCACTTGTTGTGAAGTGACATGCAGAGAGATGTAATATTATGCAAACATTATCATATTATGTCACATCTCTGGACACAGTAAAACACCACCAAAACTATTATTTTCTGTGTGTCATTGCAGTTTACACAAAGTAAAACACAGATAACTGCTCATAGTGTGAACAAATCTGGTCACCACATTTAAGGATTGGTAAGCTGCAATATATTAAACTTTTGCTTTTGGGTTTACATATGCTTTTTTGTACAACAGAAACACTGAAAATATAGCATATCTATACTGTATATGCAGTCTTCTGTAAGTTGTCTGAAGCCTCGTACACACGTATGGGTTTTCTTTCTGGAAAACTGCCATGAGAGATTTTGACCAGGAATCCCGGATGTGTGTATGCTCCATCACAGTTTTCTGACAGGGAAACTGCCGGGAAAAAAAAGAGAACCTGCTCTCTTTTTTCCACTGGGATTCCCAGCGTTTTTTTAAGTTGGCGGTTTTCCTATGTGAAAAGACTGCGGTGGAGCATACAAACGGCCAGGTTTCCTGACCAAAGCTTTCATGGCAGTTTTCCTGTTGGGAAACCCAGCCATGTGTAGGGGAAAAAAGTAACCGAGCAGGTTCTCGGATGAGTCAAAGAAGGCTGTTTACTACCCATGTGAGATGTGATCGGGAAAAACAAAAGGCCAACCCTTAAAGTTGAACTACAGTAATTACCGTAACACCAATACAGCACTCAAATCTAATTGCAATATTATTTACAGCTGTTAATGGAGATTTTACATGTAGCACTACCCCCCCGGAGGAGCTGCTGGTTAGTTTTTGGGCGGCATGTTACCTCTATTTCCTCGCCGTCTAGGGTATCAGATAAAAGTTGAGAAAAGGTTCAATGTACCAGTAGCAGCAGAGGTAGAGGCTGGAGCGGTTAAGGCCTGGACATGGCTCTCCAATCGAGTGTAACCCTTTTGTAAGGTTCGGACTGCCTGGGTTAGTCCGTCAAAGTGCCGACAGGGTTCGGTACTGTCACATACCTGGTGGCAGAGCCCGATGTGCAGGGAGTGGCTACTCTTAGGCCTCGTACACACGAGGGGATATGTCCGCTGAAAACGGTCCGATGGACCGTTTCAGCAGACATCTCCGCTCGTGTGTATGGGCTAGCGGACAGATTTCTCCACCCGACAGATTTCAAAGCATGCTTTGAAATCTATCCGGTGGGAATCTGTCCGCCCGACATGTCTGCTGGTTAGTACACTTACCAGCAGACATGTCGTCCCCCACCGCCGCCGCGCCGCCGCCGAATGGATTCGGCGCATGCGCGGAAGTGTTTAACTTCCTGGTGCGGTGACGTGGCGGTGACGTGGCGGCGTCAACGTCACCGCCGCGTCACCGCCACATCACCGCGCCGTCCGGCGGCGGGGAATTTGATCCGATGGTGTGTACACGCCATCGGATCAAACTCCCGATCGGAAATATCCGATGGAAATGGTCCGCGGACTGTTTTCATCGGATATGTCCGATCGTGTGTACGAGGCCTTACTCCTCTGATCCCAAAACCCCTCGTAGAGCAGACAGGGAGTTCGAGAATGCAGAGTCGCACAAGTGCCTGATGTAACGCTGGTGCTGGAGCTGAGCGAGGCTTCCGTGGTCTCCAGGATGCATCAGAGGTGCAGATGCAGACTGAAGGCAGAGGCACTGGAAGCAGAGAGCTGCAGCGATGGGGAAGGTGTACCGTAGTGCAGACACAAACAAGTCCCAACAGGCTGGGTCATACACTGGCTGGCGGATCAGGTACAGTTACGGTGGGCAGAGGCAAAGTCGTGGTGTAGGCCGGGTCAGCAACAGGCAGGCAACAGGCGGATTAGAGGGTGAGGCAGAAGAGTAGTCACAACAAGCCGAAGTCAGGGCAGGCAGAAGATGGGAGCAATCAGGAACAAGCCGGGTCTCAGGAACAGGATCAGTACCGGTAAACTGGTAACAGGTGGGTCTCACCGAATGCTGTAGACCGAACAGCAAGTGGCCCCAGTGTCAGATCCCTTAAATGTCCAAATTTTGCGCCAGAATGGCGTCTGCATGTGCCCGCGTGCTGCTGCTGCCCGTGCACGTGCCAGCGCATTATGGTGCCACGATTGCACGTTGAGGACCCCTGAGGAAGTCTCGAGGTGCTTGACGTAATGGCCTAGGGAGATTGAGGCCACAGCAGACCGGAAGGAGTGGAGGGACAGTAAGAGATGGAGTGTTGCAGATTTAGAAAAGACCAGCTGAGGGTGCCAAAGAGATAGTGTGAATATATGTATTGTGTGGAACTGCAAAGGGAAGGGTTGATTCGAGCCTGTATCTCTCAGCCAATACAGTTTGCCGATAGAGTCAGGGTGCTGGGGCTTTAACAGACAGGTGGAGCTCAGAGGAAAGCGAAAATTCAAGTGGGTAAATGTCCCTCCCTCACATTTTCATTTTATTAGTTTTCGTTCATTGATAAAAACTGGAATTGATTTTCATCATAAATTTCGCCAATTATCTTAATTTGAATTTTATTTTAATTTTGTTTTTGTCACTGAAAACATACAGCTGATGAAAACTATGATGAAAATATTTGTATTGACAAAATAAACATCGCTCTAGTGAAAACTGTAAAATTTTTGATTATTTGCAGCTTTTTGTCTGTCTGACATTGGTCACCCGGACAAATACAAATGGTGAATCTTAGTAGGGAAACAAACAACAATAAAATATTACACTATATGTATTCTTTAGAGACCAATTCTATATAACAATAAATCTGATAGGGTTTCCAACTCCTTATACCATCATTATCATTAATGAATGAATGAATGAATGAATGAATGAAAACTTGTATAGCGCGGCACATGCGAACTGAATCGCCTCTGGGCGCTTGTTGTTCCTGTCTCCTTTGATATCAAAAGAGATGTGTCTTGACCTTTTTCCTAAATGCTAGGTGGTTCTCCTCCAACCGAATGCTGGTTGGTAAAGCGTTCCATAGTCTGGGACCTTGGATCGCGAATCTTCTTTCTCCTTTGGACTTGAAGTTGGCTTTCGGAACCTGGAGCAGGTTCTGATTCGTGGATCGCAAAACGCGATTGGGGTTATGCGCTTTTATTATTTCGCATAAATAAAGGGGGGCATTCCCATGGACACATCTATGCGTACGACAGAGAGCTTTAAAAGCGATTCTGTCTTTAAATGGCAGCCAATGAAGGGCTCGCAGTGAAGGTGAGATGGATTCCCAAGGTTTTTTCCCTGTCACAAGTCTGGCGGCCGTATTCTGAACGACTTGCAGACGAGCGATTTGGTACTTGGGGAGTCCGAGGTAAAGGGCATTTGCATAATCCAGCCTGGAGTTTACAACTGCTCCCACCATGACCGCTAAATCTTCTTTAGGGATGAACGGAGTGAGTCTACGTAGTAGGCGCAGTAGATGGTGAGATCCGCTGACTACTGACCCTATTTGAGCGTCCATTGTCATAAAGGAGTCAAAAATGACTCCTAGGCTTTTGACTTTGGCGCTAGGGGTGATGATTTTGCCCAAAATAGGCGGGGGGGTCCACGCTGTTGAAAGTCGATTCCTGCGCTTGGCGTGAAACAGAAGAAGTTCTGTTTTTGCTCCATTGAGTTTAAGATAACTCTTTGTCATCCAGTCCTCTATCAAAGAGAGGCATGTCTCTAGATTGAGGTGGTGATCCTGTTTATTGCAGATGCGGAAATACAGTTGCGTATCATCTGCATATGAGTGGTAAAGCAGTTTTTGGCTGCTGATAATCTCAAAAAGAGGACGAAGATAAATGTTAAACAGCACTGGTGACAGAGGCGAGCCTTGGGGGACTCCGCATGTTACTGTGCGTTTCTCAGACGTAAACGATCCTAACTTCACAGTTTGCGATCGGTTTTCCAGAAAAGAGGAGAACCAAGATAAATCGCCTTCTGCGACTCTGGCTACTTCAACAAGCCGAGTCAGCAGCAGTTTGTGGTCTACCGTGTCGAAAGCGGCACTTAGGTCCAACAGAACTAGAAGACAGGATTCTCCTTCGTCTGCGGCCTTGAGAACATCGTCCCATACTTTCAGCAATGCTGTTTCCGTCCCGTGTCCGGGACGGAAGCCTGATTGCAATGGATCAAGTAGCTTGTAGGTATCTAGATGCTGTTGCAGCTGTTGTACCACTACTTTTTCCATTATTTTTGAAAGTGTGTTGAGGCTTGTTATGGGACGGCGGTGGAGTGGGTCCTTGGGGTCCAAGGAGGGGTTCTTCATGATGGGTAGGATTGTACCCTCTTTCAATTGTGAGGGCACTATGCCCTCCAAGAAAGACTGGTTGATAAGCTGCGTGATGGGAGGAGCCAGGATGTAGGCGCATTCCTTCAGCAGTTTAGTGGGTATAATGTCATTTGGCGCTGTGCCATTACGCAAAGCGCCAATGATATTCTTGGTGGTCTCAATGGGGATGGGTTCCAGGGTAAACTTACCTGATATCGGAGAATTACTATGGGTGTTATGTGAGAGGCTGCAGGGGGGGCTGAGGGGGGAATTGTTTTGCTGAATGCTTTCACGGATTGCCTCGATTTTATTAACAAAGTAATCCGATAGTTCATCACAAAATTCTTGTGTGTCCGAACTGGGGGCTTCAATGCAACTTGGTTTCATGGTCTGGGTGACCATCTTGAAGAGTTCACGGGGGCGGTTTAGGGCACCGTTGATAGCCTCCGAAAAATACTTTTTCTTGGCTTCGAAAATTCCTTTGTGGTATTTTCTCGTAGTCGCCTTGTAGATGGATACGTTTAGCTCTGAAGAACATCTTTTCCAGGCAGATTCTGCCCTTCTTCGTTCTTGCTTCAGTAACGACAGCTGGTTGTTAAACCAGCTGCGGTTGTTTTTCCGAATGCGGGTTATTCGTTTCGGCGCTACCAAGTCGGCTGACTGTAGCATGGCCGAGTTTATGGCATCCAATGTTTCAACGGCCGTTTGATGCGGCTGAGTTGTTTCTATTTTCTTCCTTAAAGTAGTTTTGAAGAGTTCCGAGTGGAGCTTCTTCTGACATCTAGTCCAGTGTATTGTCACTGGATTTGATGTTTTTGTTGCGGGGGGGATGGTGGAAATACTGAATATAATTGCATGGTGATCAGTCCATGGCAATTTTTCATTTTCCAAATTTTTTATTTCCAGAGCTTGTCTGAAAATAAGATCGAGTGTGTGACCTGAAGCATGTGTGGGCCCACATACTAGTTGCTGTAACCCTAATCCTTCCAGGTGGTCAATACAGGCGTCGGCAATGGGGTCTTGTGAGGAGTTGGCCCAAAGATTGAAATCCCCAAGCAGCAAAAGATGTTTGCTGTTGAGGGTGTAAGTGGAGAAGAAATCCGTCCATGATGATAGCAGCTGCGATTTTGGGCCGGGCGGCCTATAGCAGAGCAGAATGTGGACGGTCTCCTTTGAACTTGCTTGCAGTTGTAGAGTAAGGGTTTCCATGAATGGAAGAGGGTTTTGGCGGACTGGTTTGGTGATCGTAAGATGAGTCTTGTGGATCACCGCCAGGCCGCCTCCTCTTTGCCCTATTCTGTTTTCCGTAATAATACGGTAATTTTCTGGCACCAGTTCTCCTAGAATGGTGTTACAGTCGGCTGTGAGCCAGCTCTCTGTAATAAAGAGACAGTCTAGGTCATTTTGTTGAATGAAGTCGCGGATTTCTAGTCGGTGTTTTACTGCCGATCTAGTGTTAATCAGAGCACATGATATGTGCTTGAGCTGGGGTAAATGGCAGAAATGTCTGCCCGTCGATCTATGATCGATTCTCAAAAGTTGCTCGATTCTTAGAGCTTTTTTGGTGATGGCTGGCAGTATTGCGGCGCATCGCCTCAAACTCCAAATGGTTTCGGCAGAATATTGCCGACATGCCATGATCGCCAATACACCGGAGGGGGGGGGGACTTGGGGCAGTGGGGGGAGGAATTGAACTCCTCTCTCCTGGCTTGGTCCAGAGGAAGGCAAAAAACCCTGGCGGCGCTCGGCCAATATGCTCCGGTAGGGAAAAAATTCCTTCCTGACCCCTGTAAGAGGCGATCGGGTAACCCCTGGATCAATTCTGTATGTTTGGAAAGACGGGGGGGGGCTGGGGCTGGGAGGGTGACCCTATTGCTGGATCGGTGGGATGGCTGCCTGCTCAGGCAGTGTGATGTGAGCTGACTGATAAGGTGTTTCTCAAATAAAAAATTGGGGGGTGCGAGGGGTGAAAGCAGGGCCGAGTGACTGTCCTTTTGGGATGGGGGGGTTCCCTGGAAGCTGGCTGAGGACCGTAGTGGCTTGGGGAGCGGTGCGCCGTTAGGCCGCAAGTGAAGCCGCGGTCTTTCCTAGACCGCGGCCCCGCGATTCAGGGCGGCCTGGCGCGGTGCCCTCAAGAAAGCCCCAGAGCGGCTGAAATTTTCGCGGGAAGGTGGCGGGAGGAAGCCCCTGAAGGAGATGGTGGTGTGGGCGTGCAGGGGGTCAAAGAAAAAGCACTATGGAGATCCTGTATTGCTGCGGCTTGATCCTGAAAAGGACGGCCGTCAGCAGCATTTGTGAAGGGCTCTTACCTGCGGAGAGCCAGGGAGCTGAGCTGAAGGAGTGCAGAGGAGAGATCAGGCTGGGGCACAGGACATTTCCAGGGCTGGAAAACTGGAGCGAGGACTGAGCTAGCAGGGATAGTAGGGCTGGAGAGGGACTCTGCCTATCTGCCTTCTACGCCTGCCTGGAGCTATAGCACACACGCTCCTACTCTAGGAGACGTGCGCCGTGTGGAGCTCCTGTAGCTAATCCACCTGCCTCACTGCCTCATTAAAATGTATTTTGTGTAGTGTATGACTATGAATTCTCTGAACATAAAAACTTGAAAGCCCAAAAGGTGCAGTATAGTCTCCTAAATGCACATACATAATGTAAAGAGCTATAAAGGACCATATCAATGAGCATTTGGATGCATGTTTATTTATAGTAGCATTCTGCTTATTCAATGAAGTGTGATAAGAATTCTCACCTCACACTTTGGAATTGTAGCATATTCCATGTCAAGAAGTGATAATAATGTATGCTTAAATGTGAAAGTCTGTTGGATCTCTGTGTATCAAGCAGGTTTTAAGCCACCTAAGTTTTAATTATAGGGAAAAGATTTCAGCTTTCTTTATAGGAGGTTGTATATTTGAGATCTGTCTGTTATTTCTTTAATGATCGTAATGTATGTGTTTTCATGGCAGTTGTTATAACAGGCTTGGGCTTTAATTAACCCACAGTTTAGGGTGTTGTAATTAGCACCATTGCACAATGCACAATGATTGTTGACAATGAACCTCTGTCTTGATTGACTAAGCATTGTCATAGCCACAGAGAACTCTTTTAGGAGTTAGAGGTCTGAGAGTAGATTTTAATGACTATGCTTCAACAGACATTGCAATTTAATATTAATACTAGTAAGCAAGTATGTGAAAAATGCAACCTTAGTTTTATTTCAATGTGCTAAAATACAAATGTATCATTTACTAATTTTCAAACCATTTGGGGAACTGTGCTGTGTTTAATGGAAATTGTAATCCTTATCAGATAAAATGATGTATTTCAATAGATGGCTGTATTGTAAGGGCATGATCAGAGGCTGCCTGTTGAAGAGGTCTTAATTACATCTGTCATCTATACAGCTGTCAGAACTCTGAGCCCAGGGTGAATTTCCCCAGTTGAGACCAGGTTCACACTTGTCCCACAAACGCTCCGACATTGGGAGTTCATGTCATATGACGTGTGAAAATCAATGTTTCCCTATGGGAGTCGTCTTAACTGGTCTGATAAAAGTCAGTCCGACTTTGAAAATGCTCCCGGTACTACTTTGGTCCAACTTTGGTCCTACTTCAGCCCATTGAATATCATTGAAGTTGGATCAAAGTAGGATCCTTGTCCTAACCATCCGACTTTTGACATCCGACATGTGATTACAGCAGCAGTAAAATAAATTTATCTCACACTGGGATTGTTTTGATTGGTCAAAGGACAAGTCAGACTATCACAAAGTTGGATCAAAGTAGTATCCTGTTCATGAAAGTCGGATGGATGTCGGACCAATGTAGGACTGATGTAGGATCGATGTAGGACTGATGTCACAGAGCAAAGTAGAATAAAAGTCGTATGACTGTCGTGTCGTACCCAGCTTTATACTTGGTCAATTATAGTACAATAAAATGACAATTTTTGGGGGGGAAAACAACCTAAAAAGCAGGGGGTGTCCAACCTGTGGCCCACGAGCCACATGGGGCCCAAAATGACTATGAACGAGGCAAAAAATTATAAACTCACTTAAAAATGGTGGCTTTTTTTTTTTTATATATAAAAATGCATTTACACTTTGCAAATACATGCGTCCGAAGAAATTTTTACAGTGCCTCTCTACTAGACATTTATAAGTTTTATCTTCCAAAAGAAAAATATCACACTCTTCACAATCATGCCTCATTGTCATCAGTTTCCGGCTTTACCTATGTGAAGCAAACAAGGGGCACAGTTAGATCCAAAATATCTGATGAGCACCTTAAAGCGGAGCTCCACCTTAAAGTGAACTTCTGCTGATCGGAACCCTCCCCCCCTCCGGTGTCACAGTTGAAACCTTTCAGGGGGAGGGGGGTGCAGATACCTGTCTAAAGACAGGTATTTGCACCCACTTCCGGCCACACGTCTCGGGCAAAAGACGTTTTTTTTTCCACATCCCGTCCGTCCCCCGTTGTGTGCTGGGAACACTCGGCTCCCAGCACACAGCGGGAGCCAATTGGCGGGCGCAGCGCGACTCGCGCATGCACGGTAGGGAACCGGGCAGTGAAGCCGGAGTGCTTCACTTCCTGGTTCCCTCACCGTGGATGGAGGGGGGAGCAGCAGAGTGACAAGCAATCGTTCGTCCTTTGCTGCGGACGCCGCTGGACTCCAGGACAGGTAAGTGTCCTAATATTAAAAGTCAGCAGCTGCAGTATTTGTAGCTGCTGGTTTTTAATATTTTTTTTTTTCAGGGGGACATCCGCTTTAAGAATTGATTGAGAATTTCTACTACATACATAGCACCAGATATTGATGCATACGATTCTAAGGCGGCGTACAGACGATCGGATATATCCGATGAAAACGGTCCGCGGACCATTTCCATCGGATATGTCCGATCGGGAGTTTGATCCGATGGCGTGTACACACCATCGGATCAAATTCCCCGCCGCCGGACGGCGCGGTGACGTAGTGGTGACGCGGCGGTGACGTTGACGCCGCCGCGTCACCGCCACGTCACCGCACCAGGAAGTAAAACACTTCCGCGCATGCGCCGAATCCATTCGGCAGCGGCGCGGCGGTGGTGGGAGCCGACATGTCTGCTGGTAAGTGTACTAACCAGCAGACATGTCGGGCGGACAGATTCCCACCGGATAGATTTCAAAGCATGCTTTGAAATCTGTCGGGTGGAGAAATCTGTCCGCTAGCCCATACACACGAGCGGAGATGTCTGCTGAAACGGTCCATCGGACCGTTTTCAGCGGACATATCCCCTCGTGTGTACGCCGCCTAAGGCGTTTGCATTGTTTGGGCTGAAATAGCCTCATTCTACCTTGCATAGCTTCAGGTTGATTCACATGTTTGAACAATTTTGGCACCCCCCTGGGTTTATCCTGGGTTTACCGCAAGGTATATAAAGGTTTCACCTTGGCCCTTTAGATGGACTTTAGATTCCTGCCTAGGTTGCTTTGTGGATGATCTGCTCTGACATCAGTTGTGTATAATATCATCATGACATACAAAAGAGCAGTTTACCGATGATCCAGAAAGATGTCCAGTGACTTACATTCATCATGTTGGAGGAAACACTGAAGTCTAGACAGAGGTCCAATTTACCATGCATTGCTTCCTGGATACCATTGTAGCACTGCTTTTCTGTCTCTGAAATTACAAAAAATATAATCCCCAACAATGTTATTATTAACCACTTCACCACACAACCTATTGCAAAATGACAGCAGGGAAGTGGTTCAGTTATCCTGACTGGGCTTTTATTGACGTCCACCAGGATAAACCACAATCGCGTGCAGGGGCGTGCAGCGTGCCGATCGGTGGTGTGTCACTATGACATACCATATCTCGGATCGTGGTAAAGATCACAGCTGATCACTGCATAAAGCAGGAAGTGCCGGTAGTCGGCTTTCCTCGGTTTGCACTGACAGGGATAGCCGATTGGAGGCTCTCCTATCAGAGGGGGGTGTGCACTGATAATTGGCATGTTGATTATCAGTGCAGCCCCCATGAGAGATTCCCACCACAATGCCAATCATTGCCCATCAGCTGCCAGTCAGTGCCCACCCAAATCACCAATCAGTACTCGTTAAAGTGCCAATCAGTGCCCATCAGTAATGCCTGTCAGTGCCCCTCACAGATGCCCATCAGTAATGCCAGTCAGTACCTCCCTATCAGTGCCACCCATCAGTTCCACCTATTAGTGCCCATCAGTGCCACCTATCGGTGCCCAGCTGTGCTGCATATCAGTGTAGCCTATCAGTGCTGCAAATCAGTGTAGCCTATCAGTGCCATGTATGAGTGCCACCTATCAGTGCTCATCAATTCAACATATTAGTGCCGCCTCATCAGTGCCCATCAGTGCCACCTTATCAGTGCCACCTCATCAGTTTCCATCAGAACCGCTCACCAGTGCCCATTAGTGCAGCGTCATCAGTGCCTGTTAGTGGAGGAAACAACAACATTTTATAACAGAAAAACTTTTTGTTTTTCCAAAATTTCAGTCTGATTTCATTTTTTTCCGCTAAAAATAAAAAACCTTAGTGGTGATCAAATACCACCAAAAGAAAGCTCTATTTGTGGGAAGAAAATTATAAAAATGTAGTTTGGGCACAGTGTTGTATGACAGCACAATTGTCATTAAAAGTGTGACAACACTGAAAGTTGTCCTGAGCAGGAAGTGGGGAAAGTACCCTATATTGAAGTGAGTAAATAATTTTGTTTTAAATCGTTATTTTCCTTCAGATTTAATTATTTTATACTTTTTTACTACCACTAATATGATAAATAAATAAATCATATAGGAAGAGGAGCTGTCATTGTGTCCCAACATACAGCACCACCATATTATTCTTACATAAAGTATACTAAAGGACAACATATGGTTATTCATTTAATTACATCCTTTTTAAGATTTGATTAACTATTAGTGCACATTTGTATTCCAAGGAGGTAAAGAATTGTTTACTATAAACTGTAATGTTTTCCATATGTTCACACATTGCCAATGAAACATTTCATATGCTTTAAATAATAATTTGAAGCACAAACTAGATAATGCCAAGTGATCCTAATTCCATTTACAGTAATACTGTAACTGTTGCTAGCACAGCCAGATTACTATTTGCTGCCATCTGGAAATAAATCTTATCTTTTCCTTTCCAACTTCCTTGCAGGTTTATAAAATGACATCTGACTAGCTGATGCAGTTGAACAAAAGGGCAATATCTACTTGTTTAAATCAATAAAGACACATGCAAAGGCTTATTTGAAAAGGACGTTCACCCCTTTTCTAACATTTCTCTCCCCTGCCTCCTCCCCCTCCCAAAAAAACAATTGTTCAAAGAAAAAAAATTAAATAATTTCCCCCCCTAAAGTCCAGGTCCGTAATTCTCCTGGGTCACTCTGGGATGCCTTTGCAGCGTGTCTACATGCAAGGTCACACAAACCGTCTCCTGGTGTTTCAATGTCACACATCACAGCAAGTCAGTTTACTGGCAGGGCCCCCTGAGTGTCTGCTCATGTGCAGGGGGTCTGATGCATGTGAAGCAATGCCAATAGAACTGGAAAAGATGTCTAAATCGTGTATGCGCATGTGCTGGATTTAATTCAATATGATGGCTATGGAGAGGAATGACAGAGAGAACTTGCAAGCACAACAAGACTAGACTCTATGGACTAGTAAGTACATTTTTTCTTACTGTATGTACATAGACAAGTTTTAGGACAAAAGCCCTGTACACACAGCCCAGAAACTCGTCAGGAAAAAAACTTTGTTTTTTCTGACGAGATTCGCGGTGACGTCATCAACGAACGCAGTGACGTCATCAACTACGACGAGCACGGGCTTGTCACATTCGAGCTGGGGAAGCCTGGGCTTCCCCAGTGATGTAGCAGAGGGTGCATCAGAGGGGACCGGGTCATGTGACGGGTGGCCCTGCCTTACCTATATAAGAAATGTCATAGCTTAAGCAGTGTCATTCACAAGGCTGTCTCCGGTGGAGAGGAGATCACCCGTCATGCTGGATACCAACAACGTTGGAGCCCCCGGGATCGAGAGTGGATTACCACCGCTGGATTTTTTTTTATTTATTTTTTTAATAAAGGACTTTTTTCCACGGTGTGTGTTTTTTTTACAACTATTTACACTTCTTTCTTGAAATGGTAGAATGGTTGAAATTCACATGGGGGGGCCAGGATCTGGGGGTCCCCTTTGTTAAAGGGGTCTTCCAGATTCTGATAAGCCCCCCACCCGCAGACCCCCACAACCACCGGCCATGGTTGTGGGGATGAGGCTAAAATTAGCACTTTAGATTTTTCCCAAAGACTTCAACAGGGTGTTCCATGGCTTTTCGAATTTGCCACAAACCCCCCCAAATTGTTCTTGTTCGTCGAACAGGTGAACAGGCAATGTTCGAGTCGAACATGAGTTTGACTCGAACTCAAAGCTCATCCCTACCGTAGGGGGATGGGACTGACTAGTAGACATGTGCACACTGAAATATTTTGATTCAGAATTTTGTTTTCGTACGAATCTTTTTTTTATTTCGTTATTCCCAAAATTAGTTTTTATTTATTTTGTTTCGTTAAAAAAATGCATTCGTCCAAAAATCCAAAATAATTAAGGTCGAATCTATTATTAAAGGCTCACGGTGTCTGTCGAATGTTGTAAGAAGATTCGACGGAGCAGCTAAACTGTACAACGCCATAATCGTACATTTCCAGTCAAATGTTTCGCCTACAAGCTATAGGAGAAATCCAATGTTTGACACTAGTAATAATTATATTTATTAATTATTAATACTAGTCAACCAACATTCCAATTTTTCTATAGCCTATAGGCTAAGCATTTGACCGAAAATGTACGATTGTGGTGGCGTATAGTTTAGCTGCTTGTCGAATCTTCTTGGAACTTTCAACAGACACCATAAGCCTTCAATGACAGATTTGAATGTTTGTATGTGTTTTGCTGCTTCGTCTAATCTTTGTTGTTCATGTCGAATTGTCTGCCCCAACACTGTCTCTTTAATGTCGAATCTTTCCTCTCTATGTAGAATAGAGTTAAGGTTAGGCACATTCGCCCACAGATTCGAAAGACACAGATTGCTATTGTCAGCTTCATGTCAAATCTTCTATCTATATCAAACTTTTGTAGCAACAAAAACGAAAATAAAGCATTTTTTTTATGTCGGATCTTTCAGATTTCAGATTCTGTGTGTTCATTTTAGTTTGTTAAAACGATAACAAAAATATCCAAAATTCGAATGAAAATGCATTTGGATGAAAATAAATGCACATGTCTACTGACTAAAGGAGATGATAGATCGTTGTTCCTAGGTACAGTGGGTGACCGCGATATTGTGTCAATCTCGCTTCCTTTCTCGGCGAGATTGACCACCTGCGAGCCCCATCGTGGGAGCCAGCGCCGAGCTGGCTTGCCGCGATGGAGACAAAGCCGTCATAGAAGCGACGGTGATCCGACTTGGATTCCCGTCTATTCTACACGTGGGCGGCGTTTGATATGAATCCTGAGGGGGAATCCCCCGCCGGATTTTAAATAAAAATCCGGCATGAGTTCCCCCCTCAGGAGCATACCGGGCCCTTAGGTCTGTTATGAGTTGTAAGGAGACCCCCCTACGCTGAAAAAACAGTGTGGGGGTCCCCCCACAATCCATATCAGACCCGTATCCAAAGCACGCCGGCCGGCCGGTCAGGAAGGGAGTGGGGGCAAGCGAGCGCCTCCCCCCTCCTGAGCCGTACCGGGCAGCATGCCCTCAACATGGGGGGTCAGGTGCTCTGGGGCAGGGGGGCGCACTGCGGCCCCCCCCACCCCAGAGCACCCTGTCCCCATGTTGATGAGGACAGAGCCCCTTCCCGACAACCCTGGCCGTTGGTTGTCGGGGTATGCGGGCGGGAGGCTTATCAGAATCTAGGAGCCCCCTTTAATAAGGGGGCCCCCAGATACCAGCCCCCCACCCTAAGTGAATGAGTATGGGGTACATTGTACCCCTACCCATTCAGCTGCAAGAAAAGTGTAAACACAAATAAACCACACAGAGTATTAAAATATTTTATTAGTTAGCTGCCGGGGGGGTGTGGTCACTTTTATAAAAGCGCCCCCATTGGCGGGCTTCTTCCGACATCTTCGGTGGGGGGGTGGGGGGGTGGGTCTTCTCCGCTCTCTGGGGTCTTCTCCTGCTCTCCGGGGGTCTTCTCCACTCTCCGGGGGTCTTCTCCACTCTCCGGGGTCTTCTCCTGCTCTCCGGGGGTCTTCTCCTGGAGAGCGGAGAAGACCCCCCGGAGAGCGGAGAAGACCCCCGGAGAACGGAGAAGACCCACCCCCCCGCCGAAGATGTCGGAGGAAGCCCGCCGGGGGGGTGCTTTTATAAAAGCGACCACACACCCCCGGCGGCTAACTAATAAAATATTTTAATACTCTGTGTGGTTTATTTGTGTTTACACTTTTCTTGCAGGTGAATGGGTAGGGGTACAATGTACCCCATACTCATTCACTTAGGGTGGGGGGCTGGTATCTGGGGGCCCCCTTATTAAAGGGGGCTCCCAGATTCCGATAAGCCTCCCGCCCGCATACCCCGACAACCAACGGCCAGGGTTGTCGGGAAGGGGCCCTGTCCTCATCAACATGGGGACAGGGTGCTCTGGGGTGGGGGGGCTGCAGTGCGCCCCCCTGCCCCAGAGCACCTGACCCCCCATGTTGAGGGCATGCTGACCGGCCGGCGTGCTTTGGATACGGGTCTGGTATGGATTGTGGGGGGACCCCACACTTTTTTTTCGGCGTAGGGGGGTCTCCTTACAACCCATAACAGAACTAAGGGCCCGGTATGCTCCTGAGGGGGGAACCCATGCCGGATTTTTATTTAAAATCCGGCGGGGAGTTCCCCCTCAGGATTCATATCAAACGCCGTGTAGAATTGGCGCTTCTATGACGCGCTCGCTGGAATGTGCTTCTACTATTTCAGCGAGTGCGGCAGGTATTGTAGTAGGAACACACAATCTGTCTCTCCTCATAGAACAGGGATTTTTGTGTTACACACACGTCCCTATTCTGGCTCTTGTTTGTGTGGATGGTGTTCATCGCAACCGCCGACCACGTTTATTGGCACCCCCACATAAACCACAGCGAATAAAGCAGTAAAAAATATAGTAGTAAGTAAATAAAGTATGTAAAAAGGATGTCCCTGATCACAAGATAGATGCCTATTCCAAATTTGCCCAAAAACTATGAAGTTAAATTTGCTCTGATTGCATCTTATTTATACAGTTCTTTGTTTAACCACTTAAGGACCGCCTACTGCACATATACGTCGGCAGAATGGCACGGCTGGGCACATCAACAAATATATACGTTGATTTTAGTACCCAGCCGAAGCTCCAGGACCTGGACCGCTGGACTTGCGGACCCGATTGCCGCTGCTGTGCGGCGATCCGTCCCTGGAGCTGAAGAACGGGGAGAGCCGTGTGTAAACATGGCTTCCCCGTGCTTCTCTGTGGCCGCAGCATCGATCGCGTCATCCCTGTTATAGGGGGACACGATTGATGACATCACACCTACAGCCACACCCCCCTACAGTTGTAAACACACACACAGGGAACACTCAAAGTCACAGCGCCCCCTGTGGTTAACTCCCAAACTGCAACTGTCATTTCCACAGTAAACAATGCAATTTAAATGCATTTTTTGCTGTGAAAATGACAATTGTCCCAAAAATGTGTCAAAATTGTCCGAAGTGTCCGCCATAATGTCGCAGTCACAAAAAAAATCGCTGATCACCGCTATTAGTAGTAAAAAAAAAAAAAAAAAACAATAAAAAAAAAAAAAAAAAAAAACTATCCCTTATTTTGTAAAGGCTATAAATTTTGCGAAAACCAACCGATAAACGATTATTGCGATTTTTTTTACCAAAAATATGTAGAAGAATACGTATCGGCCTAAACTGAGGAAAAAAAAAGTTTTTTTTATATATTTTTGGGGGATATTTATTATAGCAAAAAGTAAAAAATATTGCATTTTTTTTTAAATTGTCGCTCTATTTTTGTTTATAGCGCAAAAAATAAAAACCGCAGAGGTGATCAAATACCACCAAAAGAAAGCTCTATTTGTGGGGAAAAAAGGACGCCAATTTTGTTTGGGAGCCACGTCGCACGATCACGCAATTGTCAGTTAAAACGACGCAGTTCCGAATCGCAAAAAGGGGCAAGGTCCTTTACCTGCATTTTGGTCCGGGTCTTAAGTGGTTAAAGTGACATTAAAAGATTCTTTAAAAAAAATAAACATAACAAGCTTGTCCTACTTACCTGCTCTGTGCAATGGTGTTGCACAGAGTAGCAATGATTCTTCTCTTTTTGGGTCCCCCGCCGGCACTCAAGCCACTTGCTCTGGGACACTGGTGTGTGCTTGCTCGCGAGCTCCGCTCTATGCATCCATAAAACACAAAGGGCCCTTGCTCTTGTGCACATCACTGGATTGAGAGGGGGCTTAGGTGAGTATTAGAGGGGGCTGGGGGAGCTGCTGCACACAAAAGGTTTTTTACCTTCATGCACAGAATGCATGAAGGTAAAACATGTTGAGCCTTTTAAACCACTTTAAAGTAGCTCTATAACGCATAATACATACAGTACATTTGCACAATTTATAGCTGAACTTGAAAAATCTTAGCTTGTAGGTCTACTGAAATGAGAAAGACACCCTTATTTATGATTTGTGATCAAGTGTATGTAGCGGCCTGCTCCTGCCGTAAATTTAGAGGGGGTCTGAGTTGGTATTTGACTCAGGCATGTGTAATTATGAGCAATTTAGCCTCTGTTCCAGCCATGGCTGTGCTGGAAGTAACCACCATTGTTCACTTGGGGGTGTTATTACCGTCTTAGGCCAAGGGTGGCAGCAGCGGAGTCAGGGTGTTCCCCTCAGCAGCCAATCAGTGGGAGCTGTTTTCCTGCTGTGCATGCTGAGAAGGGGTACTTAACTGACAGACACCTTTGGCGGGGGGTCCGTTGTATGCGCCTAGTGGCCCACCTGGCCTGGGGTTCGTGTCCTGAATCCTGACTTCGGGACCACGTTGGTCTGGGGTTGCGGCTTCGCTGGAAGGCCCAGTAGTCAGACTGGGAACTGCTCTTTAAAGGTGATCCTGTGCTGTCTGTCCTGCGGGAGGAAGCCACTTGATGAAGGAAACCAGGAGAGGACCTATCCTGGAGAGGACCATGCAAGAGGCTGGTATCTTGGGAGAAGGCTTGAAGACTTCATCGAAAGGATGCACCATACACTGAGAGGCTTGATGATGATCCCTTGTCAGATCTAAGCTCTACTAAAGTTAATCTGGAGAGATCCGGGTGCTGAATCCTGAGGCAGAGGATTCTGGACCGAAAGTGTCTCTTCGTAAAGGAAGGTCTGTGGCAGAGACTGTACATTGATCTGTGTGTCATTCCAGCTGCTAGGCCAGTGAGAGGGACCTATCCGGGTGAGCAATACCCACTCTGGATGGAATGGCAAGGAGAACTGTTGGCTGGAAGCAGGAGTGTTTCCTAATTTGACACTATACACCTGAACCTTTCTACCTATTTACCCTTCCACCCCTCTAACTTCTTTTCTACTACATTCTGCAAATAAATCTTAGAAAAATAAGCGTATCTTGTGGACATTGGAATTCTTCAGACTCTCTATTATTACCCTGGACAGCGAGAAGATAGAGGTAACATGCCACCCGAAATATTCAGCAGCTCCTTCGGGGTTAGTGCTGAACATATTTGTATATATTGCACTGAGACTGAGAGCTATGTTTTTACTATAATGTGGATGCCAAATGTCCTGTACTGCATTTGTCGATGTTGATAATCTACATACAATAAAGGCCAAGAAGATCTGTGCAGGCCTGGTCAGTTTGCTTTACTGGGAATACTGTTAGGAGATGCAGGATGCCATACACACACACACAGCATACTTGTATCTCCTGTAGTCAATTTTTCCACACAACACCCCTCCCCTGCCTACTCAACACTCCAGGTGCAGCCTGTGAGAACATGGTTCAGCCTGCTGGAACACAGAGTTTTATAGGGACTGCGATATTACGGTGGACAAATCAGACACTTTTGACACATTTTTGGGACCAGTGACATTTATAAATCAATTAGTGCTATAAACATTCACTGATTACTGTATAAATGACACTGGCAGATAAGGGGTGTTTAAGGGGTTAACTGTGTTCCCTAATGTGTGTTCTAACAGTAGGGGGTGGTACTGACTAGGGGAAGAGAATGATCAGTGTTCATACATTGTATGAACATATAATCAGTCTCCTCAACCCTGAGAGAACCGGGATGCTCAGGGGTAATCACATCGGCTCTGGAGACATGCTCCGGGCACGCACGCGTGTCGCCAGATGCACCTTAATCACTTCCATGCCAGGCCTTTTCTGGCACTCCTCTCCTACATGCAAAAATATATATATTTTTTTGCTAGAAAATTACTCACAACCCCCAAACATTATATATGGTTTTTTTAGCAGACACCCTAGGGAATAAAATGGCGGTCATTGCAACTTTTTATCTCGCACGGTATTTGCGCAATCATTTTTCAAACGCCTTTTTTGGGGGAAGAAAAAAAACAGTTTCATGAATTTAAAAATAACAAAAACAGTAATGTTAGCCCATTTTTTTTGTATACTATGAAAGATTATGTTATGCCGAGTAAATAGATAACTAACATGTCACGCTTTAAAATCCATAGACGACACTTACATTTTTTTTACAGGTTACCGGTTTAGAGTTACAGAGGAGGATTCTAGTGCTAGAATTGTTGCTGGCACTCTAATACACGCGGTGATACCTCACATGTGTGGTTTGAACGGTGTTTACATATGTGGGCGGGACTTGCGTGTTTGTTCTCCTCTGAGTGCCAGCTATCGGGGACAGGGGCATTTTAAATATAATTTTGTGCCCGGGCCTCCGACGGTCATAGAGATGACTGGTGACCATCTGGTCACCAGTTATCTCTATGTTTCCCATCCCGTGCCAGCTGATCATTTCTCTGGGGCCCCTATTGCCCGGGAGAGCCTGGAGAAGCACCGGATTGCGGCGGGAGGGGGACATCCCCTCCCGTCACCTACAAGAACAATCAAGCGGTGGAACTGCTGCTACGATCGTTTTTTTTTTTTTAAATCTCTTCTTTTTATTTAGAAAATTGCTCTTATGATACACTTTGTGCATTTGATCAGATACAAAATACAGTACATATTTGGAAAAAAAACATATTTAACCCTAATTCCCCAAAGTATTACCTTATCTTTAACCGTATACCTTTTGTGCATTATTTCAGTTTTTCTCCCTTCCCTCCCTCCCTCCCTTCCCACACTACCTTATTTTTATTCTTTTAAATCTACATCTCGTCTAGTTTTTCCTTTTCTCTTCTACCCCCAGGGTTCTTCTTGGACCTAGTGTGTATATGTTTCCGTATTTTATTATATTTCTTTATTTAATTTTATGCTTTTTGCTCCTTTCAATCTCCCCCCCCCCCCACAGTCCCTCCTGACTCCCTATTTACGGAGTCTATCCATTACCAGCTGTGGCGGCGCGAGTCTGACATCCCTCATATATGATCAAATTTACCGGTTTCCCCCCTGCGGCTATATGTTAGTCTTTCTCTAATGATCATTCTTATGGTGCACTGAATCGCCGGCCATTGCAAAACTTTTTGTCACACTGTATTTGCGCAGCGTTCTTAAAAGTGCACTTTTTTTAGAAAAACTTTTTTGAATTAGGAAATTAGACAATTTAGTCCATTTTTTTTTATATTGTGAAAGATAATGTTATGCCGAATAAATTGACACCCAACATGTCACACTTTAAAGTTGCGCCCGCTTGTGGGATGGCGACAAACTTTTACCTCCATATGCGACATTTTAAAAATTCTACAGCGTTACAGAGTAGGTCTAGAGCTAGAATTGTTGCTCTCCCTCTAACTATAGCGGCAATACCTCACATGTTTGGTTTGAAAACTGTTTTCATATGCAGGTGCTGCTCATGTATGTGTTCACTTCTGATTTGTGTCTGCCATAATGTCGCAGTCATGAAAAGAATCGCCGCCATTACTAGTAAAAAAAATTATCTATTAATAAAAATGCCATCAATCTATCCCCCATTTTGTAGACGTTATAACTTTTGCGCAAACCAATCAATATACGCTTACTGCCAATTTGTTTTACCAAAAATATGTAGAAGAATACATATCGGCGTAAACTGAAGACATTTTTATATATATATATATTTTTGGGGTAATATTTATTTTACAAAAATGTTTAAAATATTGCTTTTTTTTTTTTAATTGTCGCTCTTTTTTGGTTTATAGTGAAAAAAAGAAAAACTGCAGAGGTGATTAAATACCACCAAAAGAAAGCTCTATTTGTGGGGAAACGTAGGATTTCAATTATGTTTGGGTGTAACGTCGCATGACCGCGCAATTGTCAGTTAAAGCAACGCAATGCCGAATTGCAGGAAGGGGGTAAATTCTTCCGGGGCATTGTCATTTAAAAAAAAAATCCCTTTAGGGCGGAAGTGATGTTTTGACGTCACTTCCGGCCTGCAATGATATGGAGACAGGTGGGGGTCATCTTCCTCTCACTCGTCTCCATGTCAACACAGGATCAGGAACCAATTGCCTGGGGGGGGGCCCTCTTCTGCCGCTGATAAAAAGTGATCTTGCGGCGAATCAGCCACACAGACCACTTTTATCTGAAAGCGGACTGCCCGCTCTTGAAGAGGATATTGGGGTTATGGTAGCTAGCTGCTACCATAACAATGGTATTCTTCATTAAAATAGCGACGTATAACGACGGCAGGCAGTCCATAAGTGGTTAATATACTGTATATGTGTAGGGGTGTGATAGCCATGTATTCCCTGTATGTTATTTTTTTAACTAATGGGTCTACTGACCTTCCAGTACAGTTTATCAGTTCTGACTTGCTCAGTGACCGATGATTTTACTAGCCCTTTCCGGTATTACTGGAAATCCAATCCCAAAGTTTATATAAGGGTAGGAAGAGACTGGGATTTCCTCTTTTATGGAATGGCCATGGCATATTCCTCTGAAAAGTGGAAGACTTAAGCTGTATGTAGGTTAATACAGGTACTTACTAAGACATGATATAGTGTTCCTAGTTTTTCAGTTGTTTGAAAAATCCTGAAAGTATGCTTGTTCATTTGTAAGTCACACTTGTTCATCAAATATATAGACTTTAACCACTTAAGACCCGGACCAATATGCTGCCAAATGACCAAAGGGGTTTTTGCAATTCGGCACTGCGTCGCTTTAACAGACAATTGCGCGGTCGTGCGACGTGGCTCCCAAACAAAATTCGTGTCCTTTTCTTCCCACAAATAGAGCTTTCTTTTGGTGGTATTTGATCGCCTCTGCGATTTTTATTTTTTGCGCTATATACAAAAATAGAGCGACATTTTTGAAAAAAAATCAATATTTTTTACTTTTTGTTATAAGAAAAATCAAATAAACTACATTTTAGTCAAACATTTAGGCCAAAATTTATTTAGCCACATGTCTTTAGTAAAAAAAAATCGAAATAAAAAAAAAATTAGCTACCTAGCGGGAACAGCGACACTAATACAGCGATCAGAAAAATGATCGCTTAGTGACGCTGGCAATAGGGAGTGAAAGGGTTAACTAGGGCAGTGATCAAGGGGTTAAAACTTTATTAGGGGGGGTACAGGGCTACCCTGAACCTAACACTAACTGACTTTTACACTGCCTGTCACACTGACACTAAATACAGTAATCATACATGTATGATTACTGCATTCAGTGACACTGTGACAGGGGGAGGGGGGGTGGCTATCGCGGGGGTTAAATGTGTTTTTTGTGTAGTGTAGGTGCAGTGTAGTGTTGTGCAGACTTACTTGTGTGGTGATCTCTCCTCAGCGGTGGTTGAAAAAAACACTGAGGGAGAGATCAAGTCGCTTCCTCCTTCTTGTGTTTACACAGGAGGAGGAAGAGCACTGCAGGGGGAGCGCGCGCATTGGCTGAGAGCGATCCGGAGGGGGCGGACAAAAACGAATAGCCGCCCCCTCTTGTCGGATCGCTCCTGCAGCCGCGCGGACCGCCGCATGTACGGGGGGGGGTCCGATCGGACCCCCGATCCCCCCCAAGGCACCAACGTATATATACGTTGATGTGCCTGTCAGTGCCATTCTGCCGACGTAAATGTACATGCGGCGGTCCTTAAGTGGTTAAATACAATAAAGTATGGAATATTGTCAAAACTAGCTAATTTTCTTAGTTGGGATTAATATATATATTTTTCCTGACAGATTCTATGTCAGCATACACATGGGTTTAGCCCCGCCTCTTCTTATACCCCATTGGACCCCACTACCATAACTTTTCAGGGGACACATTCCATTTTTGTCCTCCCCTTAAGACTAAGGTGAAGATGTACCTTGAAGGGTAGGATTATGCAAATGCCCTTTACCTCGGCCTCCCCAAGTACCAAATCGCTCGTCTGCAAGTCGTTCAGAATACGGCCGCCAGACTTGTGACTGGGAAAAAACCCTGGGAATCCATCTCACCTTCACTGAGAGCCCTTCATTGGCTGCCAGTTAAAGACAGAATTGCTTTTAAAGCTCTCTGTCTTACGCATAGATGTGTCCATGGGAATGCCCCCCTTTATTTATGCGAAATAATAAAAGCGCATAATCCCAAACGCGTTTTGCGATCCACGAATCAGAACCTGCTCCAGGTTCCGAAAGCCAACTGCAAGTCCAAAGGAGAAAGAAGATTTGCGATCCAAGGTCCCAGACTATGGAACGCTTTACCAACCAGCATTCGGTTGGAGGAAAACCACCTAGCATTTAGGAAAAAGGTCAAGACTTTTCTCTTTTGATATCAAAGGAGACAGGAACAACAAGTGCCCAGAGGCGATTCAGTTCGCATGTGCCGCGCTATATAAGTTTTCATTCATTCATAAGTTTTCATTCATTCATTCATTCATTCATTGCATTCTAATTACTGATAGTGTTCAGCTGGTGTCTTGGCTTTCAATGCCTTTTTGGACCTCTCTGTCTTCATGTGTTCAATATTTTTTCCCTGTGTCATCCCATTCTATTACATATAACTTAATGTCTGACCCTATTTGTTTTGGTTTCTTGTATGTATGGATTTCATGGGTTGTTAGCGACATGTGGTTCATAGCACCTTTGAAAATAGATTTACCTATACCAATACTTATTTTACCCACTGTGTATATATATATATATATATATATATATATATATATATATATATATATATATATATAATATCCAAAACTTGTTTAGAGGCACTCACTGGTATTGCAGAGGAGGAGGATCAAAAACAGTAGTGTTTTTATTGTCAATGTTTTGATGAAGCTCAGTCCATCTTTCTTAAGACAGAGACACTGCTGTTTTTTTCCTCCTTGAGGAAGTCACATGGCGAGTGACGAAATGCTATGGGGTGGGGCCTAGTGACGTAATTGTGCACATACATGATGTTTGAGCCCTGGCTGTGTAGATCTGAGGTTTAGACTACCCAAGTGATCTCTAAAGGGGCTGCACAACCCTAATGAGCCAAATTCATTATCTAGGTGCACTAGAAGTGTGAGAAATGTGAGATTTTATTAAAGTAGGGGTTTATGCGATTTAGCACTATGCCAGCTTTTTAATTTTCTATTAACACCATCTTATGGAACATCACAGTCTGGAATACATGGAACAGGGTTAGGATCCCTCAACCCAGTTGTGGATGTATATATCCCTTAAAGGGGAAGACTCGTACAGATGTGTGGCAGGTCTATGCTGGAGGCGAGTGCATAGTTTGGAAGGTGGAGGGGCACCTGCAGTGATTTGTGTTCATTCACATCCAGTTTATAGAAGAGTGCATTGTGTTCACCTACACTCAGTTCACAGAAGAGTGTATATATGCACTGGACTTTTTTTTTATTTGTTTATTTTATTTGCACAGCCTGGAATTGTATCACTGAGCAAATGTGTTTATGACTATATAGATATTTAAGTTGGGACTTTGCAGTCCATAGTTGCACATGATATGTTCACTAGTGATGAGCGGAATACGCCATATTCGATTTCGCGATATTTCGCGAATATATAGAAGAATATTCGCGAATATTCGTTAATATCGAATATTCGTGATATTTTATCAAAAAAAAAAAATTGCAAAATTTCGCTAGTGCGAATGCGAAATTGATTGCGAAATTCTCGTCAACACGCGAAAACGGAGATCATTTCCTGGATTACTAAACTAATAGGCACTAAACACTAACTCTACTTACACAAACTTATATGACTAAACTAAAGCTATTTTTTTTTTTATACACAAAACACTGAAGGGCAGAGAACGTATTCTCGAATATTCGTTAATATCGAATAATCGTGATATTTTATCAAAAAAAAATTAGCGAAATTTCGCTAGTGCGAATGCGAAATTGATTGCGAAATTCTCGTCAACACGCGAAAACAGAGATCATTTCCTGGATTACTAAACTAATAGGCACTAAACACTAACTCTACTTACACAAACTTATATGACTAAACTAAAGCTATTTTTTTTTTTTATACACAAAACACAGAAGGGCAGAGAACGCATTCGCGAATATTCGTAATACGAATATTCGCATTGCGAATATTCGGCAACATAAAAGGATCGCCTCAGCTACTCGGCCCAGGGTCTCTAATCATACCAGCAATGCTTTTAGACGTCGATGGAGATCACTAGGATGTGATCTATTTTAAAAATAAATTTGAAAAAATATGAATATTCGCAATAGCGAATATTCACCGCGATATTCGAGTTATTCGCGAATACTCGAATATGCAATATTCGTAACGCACCTAACAGTACACGGAAACAGGTACACATAGGCACACTTAACCCCTTCCTGTCAACGCCGATCACCCCCCCAGTCCACTGTAACATTGTGTCACTAAATGCAGTAATCATTTATTTCTGATAACTGCATTTAGTGTCAGTGTTACAGTAAAAAGTGTCAGGGCAGTTAGTCTTAGCCCCCTTTAGGTCTAGGGTAGCCCCCTACCCCCCCTAATAAAGGTTTAACCCCTTGATCACTGCCCTAGTTAACCCTTTCACCCCCTATTGCCAGTGTCACTAAGCGATCGATTTTCTGATCGCTGTATCAGTGTCACTGTTGCCGCTAGGCAGTTATTTTTTTTCGAGGTTGGCCGCCAGGTTCTATAGCGCTAGGTACCCCCATAAATAAAGTTTTTAACCCCTGATTGCCCCTAGAGTTAACCCTTTCACCAGTGATCACCATATAAGTGTCACTGGTGATGCAGGTTAGCCAGTTAGTTATTTAGGTTTTTAGAAAGCGTTAGGTACCCCCATATATTACCTAATAAAGGTTTTAACCCCCTGATTGCCCCCTAGTTAATCCTTTCACCAGTGATCACCGTATAAGTGTTACGGTTGACGCTGGTTAGTTAGTTTGCTGTTTATAGCATCAGGGCACCCGCCGTATATAACCCAATAAAGGTTTAACCCCCTGATCGCCCGGCGGCTGATATCAATTAAATGTTTGCGTCAGTCAGGGTCTGCGTCGCCCCAGGCAGCGTTAGGTTAGTGCCAGTAACGCTTACACCCACTCGCAAAGCATACCCCCCCCCTTAGTGGTATAGTATCTGAACAGATCGATACCTGATCTGATCAGATCTATACTAGCGTACCCAGCAGTTTAGGGTACCCAAAAACGCATTGTTAGTGGAATCAGCCCAGATACCCGCTAGCACCTGCGTTTTGCCCCTCCGCCCAGCCCAACCCACTTAAGTGCAGTATCGATCGATCACTGTCACTTCAAAAACACATCACACACAACTGCAGCGTTCGCAGAGACAGGCCTGATCCCTGCGATCGCTAACAGTTTTTTTGAAGCGTTTTCTACATTTGCTTTTCTATAGCCAGGTGCTTTTTTACCCGTGAATCATCACCAGTCTACGACTAAATTTAGAGCCCAAAATGGCAAAGCGAATGTACACTGGTGAAGAGGCTGTTAGGATCCTGAGCATGTCGTCAGATAGTGATGAGGAGGTCACGCATCTGTCAGATTCGGGCTCAGAATACGATCCTGTTTACGACAGCAGCTCCATGTGAGATAGCTCTGACAACGGAGTGGTGGTCCCTGCTAAGGCCAGGCGTACCCGATCCCGTTCTGAGGTTGTTGAGGAGCAAGAACCGCAGGACCCTTGTATGGAGCAGAGAGCCAGTACTAGCGCCGCTATTCCTTCTGGTGGATAGGCAAGCACAAGCGGCCTAGTACACCCTGGTCGTTCATCCAGCACTGCAGTATCACGTGGTGACGTGGCGAGTCCCATAAGTGCAGTTCAAGCTGGCGAGGTGGCAAGCACAAGTAGTGTCCCGCTGCCACCAAGAAGAAGAAAAAGACAGGCCCGTCGTACCCATAGTGCCCTTCCTGCAGAATTCGCCTATCCTGATTGGGTCCCCACCACTTCTGCAAAACCCGTACTTCCCCCATTCACTGGCCAACCCGGAATTCAGGTGGATACAGCGAATTTTACGCCACTTGATTTTTATTCGCTGTATTTCACGGAAGATTTCTATAGATCTATTGTGGACCAGAGTAATTTGTATGCTGGTACCTACATCGCCGCTAATCCCCAGACCCTCCTTGCCAAAGAATGGAGACCTCTTACGGTTTCCGAATTTAAGACCTTTCTGGCCCTCACCCTCAATATGGGCATACATCCATTTCCTCAATTGCGCATGTATTGGTCCACAGAGCCAATTGACCAAATGCCCATATTCTCTGCTCACATGGCCAGGAAACGATACCAAGCGATCCTGCGGTTCCCGCATTTCAGTGACAATGCACTTTGTCGTCCACGTGGAGACCCTGAATTTGACCGGCTCTACAAAATTCGGCCCCTCATAAATTTCAATGAACGTTATGCAGCCTTGTTTAATCCCCAGCAAGTTGTCTGCGTTGATGAGTTCCTGGTTAAATTTTCTGGCCGCTTGTCTTTCAAGCAGTTCCTTCCCAGCAAGCGTGCCAGATACGGGGTCAAGCTCTATAAGCTCTGTGACAGGGCAACAGGCTACACATGGAGCTTCAGGGTTTATGAGGGCGAAGATAGTGAGGTAGAGCCGGAAGGATGCCCAGATTACATGGGGAGCACTGGCAAGATTGTTTGGGACTTGGTGTCACCCTTATTCGGAAAGGGGTACCACTTGTATGTGGACAATTATTACAGCAGCGTGCCACTTTTTAGTCACTTGTTTGATCATCAGATTGGAGCATGTGGCACCGTGCGACCTAATTGCTGGGGCTTTCCCCAGCGGCTTGTAGATGCCCGTTTTAGGCTGGGGGCGAGAGCCTGCTGCAGATGTAATAATTTGCTCGCTGTGAAGTGGCGGGACAATAAGAATGTTTTCATTCTTACCACCCTTCACGCAGACACGACAGTACAAATTCGTACGGCGACTGGTGTTGTGGAGAAACCCCTCTGTGTCCACAAATATAACCAAAATATGGGAGGGGTGGACCTTAACCACCAGTTGATGGCGCTGTATCATATTGCCCGTAAATCGAGACGCTGGTACAAAAAAGTGTCTCTACATTTATTTCAATTGACTCTACTGAATGCTTTTGTCTTATACAAAGCTTCAGGATGGAATGGACCCTTCCTCCAATTCCAGAAGGATATCACCACAGAACTCCTGTTTCCAGGCAGTTCTGCACCTCACCATCCCCTACCAAATGCAGTAAGCCGCCTGCATGAGAGGCATTTTATATATGCCCTCGAGAGTACCCCTACCCAAAAAGCCCCCCAAAGAAGATGTTGTGTCTGTAGCAAGCGTGGATTTAGGTGTGACACCCGTTATTTTTGTCCCCGATGTCCTGCCGATTCTGGTCTTTGTATTGGCAAATGTTTTGAACGCTTCCACACACTAGTGAATTATTAGCGTAGGGTAAAACATTTTACAGGCTAGGCACACATACACAGGGTCTCCCAAGATGCCGTCGCATTTTGAGAGACCCAAACCTGGAACCGAAAAGTTGAACAGTTACAAAAAAAAGTGTAAAAAAAATAAAAAGTAAAAAAACACAAAAAAAATAAAAAATAAAAAAACCAAAAATAGTTGTCGTTTTATTGTTCTCTCCCTCTCTATTCTCTCTCTATTGTTCTGCTCTTTTTTACTCTATTTTATTCTGCAAAGTTTTATTGTTATGTTTTTTCATGCTTGCTTTTCAGGTATGTAATTTACTTTACTGTTTTCAGGTACGCCATTCAGCTGTTGCGCGGACTTATTTATCTTGACAGCAACAGCGTTTGCTCCCACGATATATAAAGCCGTGACTCCAGTGCTGTAGGAGGTGATTTCACCACCACAGTTAAAAAAAGAGCATATATGCCGAAGCATGGGGGCATTAGGGGTGGAGGAGCGATTTTGTTCCTAATGCTGTGTACATACGGTTGACACTCCTACGGAGGCCTTACCCGTGGAAAAGTCTGACCATGTGTACACGGCATAGAAAAGTCTGACCGCGTGTACGCGGCATAACTTTTTTTGCGGGAGGATGCCCCCATGCTTCGGCATATATAAATGGTGCATGTATGCCCATCATTAGAAGTGGGTGGATGAAGGGAGGTATTCTAATGGTGGGCATACCCACCGATCAATCCATATGTGGAATTACACCCCAAAATACATTCTGCTGCTTCTCCTGAGAACGGGGATACCATGTGTGAGACTTTTTGGGAGCCTAGCCACGTACGGGACCCCAAAAACCAATCACCGCCTTCACTCTTTCTAATGGTGTAAATTTTTGATTTCACTCCTCACTACCTATCACAGTTTCGAAGGCCATAAAATGTCAAAATAGCACAAAAAAAACCAATTGACCCCATTTTGGAAAGTAGACACCCCAAGGAAACTGCTGAGAGGCATGTTGAGTCCATAGATTTTTATTTTTTTTGTCCAAAGTGATTGAATAATGATTGAATAATGACCAAAAAAAAAAATGTACAAAACATTGTCACTAAATGATATATTTCTCACACATGCCACGGTTATATGTGGAATTGCACCCCAAAATATATTCTGCTGCCTCTCCTGAGTACGGGGATACCACATGTGTGGGACTTTTTGGGAGCCTAGCCGCGTACGGGACCCCAAAATCCAATCCCAGCCTTCACTCTTTCTAATGGTGTAAATTTTTGATTTCACTCCTCACTACCTATCACAGTTTCGAAGGCCATAAAATGTCAAAATAGCACAAAAACAAAAACAAATGACCCCATTTTGGAAAGTAGACACCCCAAAGAAACTGCTGAGAGGCATGTTGAGTCCATGGATTTTTTTTTTTGTTGTCCAAAGTGATTGAATAATGACAAAAAAAAGAAAAAATTCAAAAAGTTGTCACTAAATGATATATTGCTCACACATGCAATGGTTATATGTGGAGTTGCACCCTAAAATACATTCTGCTGCTTCTCCTGAGTACGGGGATACCACATATTTGGGACTTTTTGGGAGACTAGCCGCGTACGGGACCCCGAAAACCAAGCACCGCCTTCAGCATTTCTAAGGGCGCAAATTTTTGATTTCACTCCTCACTACCTATCACAGTTTCGAAGGCCATAAAATGCCAAAATGGCACAAAACCCCCCCCAAATGACCCCATTTTGGAAAGTAGACACCCCAAGCTATTTGCTGAGAGGCATATTGAGTCCATGGAATATTAAATTTTTTTGCCGCAAGTGAGTGAATAATGGCCAAAAAAAAATGTACAAAACATTGTCACTAAATGATATATTTCTCACACATGCCATGGTTATATGTGGAATTGCACCCCAAAATACATTCTGCTGCTTCTCCTGAGTACGGGAATACCACATGTGTGGGACTTTTTGGGAGCCTAGCCGCGTATGAAACCCCGAAATCCAAGCACCGCCTTCAAGATTTCTAAGGACATACATTTTTGATTTCACTCACACAAATCTTGAAGGCAGTGATTGGTTTTCGGGGCCCCGTACGCGGCTATGCTCCCAAAAAGTCCCACACATGTGGTATCCCCGTACTCAGGAGAAGCAGCAGAATGTATTTTGGGGTGCAATTCCACATATGCCCATGGCATGTGTGAGAAATATATCATTTAGTGACAAAGTTTTGTAATTAATTTTTTTTGGTCATTATTCAATGACTTGGGGCAAAAAAATTAAATATTCCATGAACTCAACATGCCTCTCAGCAAATAGCTTGGGGTGTCTTCTTTACAAAATGGGGTCATTTGGGGGGGGGGGGGTTGTGTGCCATCTTGGCATTTCTTTCTCGTACATCACGGGACACAGAGCGGCATATTCATTACTATATGGGTTATATGGAGTACCTTCAGGTGTGGACACTGGCAATCTCAAACAGGAAGTCCCCTCCCTATATAACCCCCTCCCCTAGAGGGAGTCCCTCCCTCAGTTTTTTCGCCAGTGTCTTAGGTGTTGGTCACGGAATAGCTTTGCTCCACATCCTTGGGATTAAGGGCGGGCTAACCGGATCTGTCCAAGGAGCCTCAGTGCCAAAGTGGACAGTACCCGGGCCCCAAGCCGTGGGGTTTTGCCTATAATGCTCCTCTTTGGAGGGCTGGACCCTGGGCCCAGGACTTGGAGTTTGTAAAAACCATAAGTTCCTGCTTGCCAGGGTGCTATATAGGTCCAGGACAGTGGGTACCTTCATAGGACCCCAGGGCCTGAAGGTCTACTACGCTACCCACGGAGATGGGAGAAGATTGGATCAGTTTGCTGGACAAACATCCTGCTGCATGGAGCAGGTAAGGGGGAGCCTGCGGGACTTGGTTCGACAGCAGGCTCTCCGGGGTAACCTAAAAGGGGGGATAGCCTAAGTATGCTCTGCATGGGCAACTATGTTCACTATGTCTGAGAGAGACAGGATGACACCCTTTCTCCCCCATCACTAGGTTCCCCTGTCTAAAAATGTGTTGCTAGCTAAACCTGCTGTTTTCTTCCTAGGGCTAGTAAGGATCCCTAGGGGCCTTTGGAGAGTCCTACCTGGCCGGGGGTTTGAATCCGCCGCCTGTTTCTGCGTTCCTGGATCTCCAGCAGCGCGGCTCCTCCATGTTCCTCCTGTTTCCGGCATACGCGCGCGCGCGCGTGCGCGCGCACGTCTTATAGACTTTTTTCGCGCCGTTCAGACAGGAGGGCGGGGGGGGCGTGCCTGCGGCGTCATACAGGAGGCGCGCCTTTGTGCTGATATAGACAGCAGGCATTGTCAGTGCTCAGTCTGAGGCTGATTTTCAGAAGGAGAGGACGCAGAGCGGCAGAACAGTGACTCCCGGTGGCGGAAGAGGGGTAGTACATGCTGGACTTTGTTCCAATGCCTTTTTTGTTAAGCCAAAAAATTCCCCTTTTTGCAGCAGGTTGGAGGCTGGCAAACTAAGTTTGGGGTCACTGTATGTTGTAAAAAGAAAATATATAATATATATTTAAAAAAAAAAAAAAAAAAAAAAAAGCATACGGGATCCCATCAGTTTTTGGGCATTAGTGATCTATTGTCCCCTAAACTCTGGTTTTGTACTCCTGCCCACGACAGTCTGTTGTGTGGGCGGAGTCCCTCGATTTTGTATTATGGCTTCCAAAGGTTCGGGGTCAAAGGGTACAAAAAAGACCAAAAAACAAAAGGGTTCCCTTTCTGATTCTGATGATATGCCGATACTTTCCCCGCAACTTATTAACATAAAAAGCGCCTTGGATGAGCCATTAGGGGGATCTGGTGCGGAGGCTGGCCCAGATCAGCCCAGCCCTGTGTTTATCACAGAGGAGATGCTAGCCGTATCCCTAGGGGGGCTAGAAGAGAGAATAGCAGCATTGATCGCTAGAGCTATTCCTGGTAAGAAACGGGTTAGATCCCCATCACCAAGAGGTGTATCCTCAGATGCTGAGATTCTCTCTCTGGAGGAATTGGAATCACAGGAGGATCAACTAGACCTGAACCAAGAGGGTTCAGGGATTGAGGGGTCTGCCTCGGAGGAACCATTTTCAGACTCCCAGACAGAAAGACTGTGGGTACAGTCTTTGACGGACATGGTCCGCTCGGCATTTAGTTTACCATTGCCAGAGCCTCAGGTTCCTCCGGTATCCTCTCTGGGCTCTTTGAAAGCTCCGTTAAGCAACGCAGTTTTTCCAGTCCATCCTCTTTTGGAGGAATTGATCTTTCGGGATTGGGTACGGCCGGACAGGATTTTTTCTGCCACCGAAAAGATTTGCGGTCATTTACCCCATGGGGGAAAAATTCTCCAAGAGGTGGAGGCTCCCAGTAGTGGATGCAGCCATCTCATGTGTGAATAAATCACTAACTTGCCCGGTGGAAAACATACATATGTTTAAAGATCCGGTTGATAAAAGGTTAGAGACACTTTTAAAAGCATCCTTTGCTACGGCAGGAGCAGTGGTGCAGCCAGCGGTGGCTGCGATTGGTGTTTGTCAGGCGTTAAAAGACCAGACAAAGGAAATGTTAAAGGACATGCCTACCCAACAAGCAGAAGAGTTTTCTGACATTCCCAGAGCTCTGTGGTTTGCGGTAGATGCTATAAAGGATTCCATCCAGCAGGCCTCTCGTTTATCACTATTTTTGGTGCACATGAGAAGGCTCTTATGGTTGAAGAACTGGGCGGCGGAGCCCCCATGCAAAAAGCTTCTGGCAGGGTTTCCCTTCCATGGAGGACGACTCTTCGGAGAGGATCTGGATAAATATATTCAGACTATTTCAAGTGGCAAGAGTACCCTTTTACCGGTCAAAAAGACATTCCGGGGTCCTACATTTAGAAGGCAGCTCTTTCCTGTCTCGGGGCCCTCAAATTCCAGGCAGTATCGACGGCCGCCTGCACGATCCAACGTTAACAGTAGATCGCAGGGACAGGCCCCTGGGGGTAAGAGGCCATGGTATCGCAAGCCGACAAAGACAGCCCCTAAGTCTGCCTTATGAAGGGGCGCCCCCACTCTCGCGGGTGGGGGGAAGGCTTCGTTTCTTCTCAGAAGTTTGGGAAGCCAAGATCCCCGACAAATGGGTCCGGGCATCTGTAACCACAGGCTACAGACTGGAGTTTCTAAGGTGTCCTCCGCCTCATTTTCAAGAATCAAGGCTACCAAAGGATCCAGCAAGGAAGGCCTCATTGCTGGCAGCTTTGGATCACCTGCTTTGCCAGGACGTAATAATAGAGGTGCCAGCCCAAGAGCAAGGGCTAGGTTTCTATTCCAATCTCTTTGTCATACCAAAGCCCAACGGCGATGTCAGGCCAATCTTGGACCTAAAGAGGTTAAACGGTTACCTAAGGGTTCGTTCCTTCCGGATGGAATCCATCCGGTCAGCAGCCGCCGCGCTTCAGAGGGACGATTTTCTGGCCTCCATAGACGTAAAGGATGCTTACCTTCATGTACCAATCTTTCAGTCGCATCAAAGACTTTTACGCTTCGCGGTGGGGCAGCAGGGCGCTCCCCTTCGGGCTGGCCACGGCCCCCCGGGTATTCACGAAGATCCTAGCCCCAGTTCTGGCCAATTTAAGGATCCAAGGGGTCACAGTCCTAGCATACTTGGACGACCTTTTAATCATAGATCACTCACGACCGGGTCTGCAAAAGGCAGTAAACCTCACGGTTCGGTACCTCGAAGAATTCAGCAGGGTCCTAAAACCGGGGAAAGTCAGCGTTCCAGCCTACAAAGCAGTTGGAATACCTCGGCATGAGGTTAGACACAGAACAGCAAAGAGTGGTCCTGCCCCTGGTAAAGATCGAGGCTATCAAGGGATTGGTTCAGTTGGTTCTAAACAAGAAAAAACCAACTATTCGCCTGTGTATGCGATTACTAGGCAAGCTAGTGGCCACGTTCGAGGCAGTACCATACGCTCAGATCCACACTCGCGTCCTACAGGCAGCCATTTTAGCAGCCTGGGGCAAGAGGGCACATGCCTTTAGAGTCCCCTTTGACGCTATCATCAAGGGTCCGACAAAGCCTGGCCTGGTGGTTGAACCCCCAGAATCTTCTAAAGGGAAAAATCCTTCAGCCCTGTTGTCTGGAAGGTAGTTACCACAGACGCCAGCCTGGCAGGCTGGGGGGGCGGTCTTCGAGGGGTCCTCTCGCCAGGGAACTGGGGTGAAAGCAGAGAGGCAGCTCCCCATCAATATCTGGGAGATCAGAGCTGCTCGCCTAGCCCTTCTGGCATGGACCTCCAGATTAAAGGGGTTCCCGGTGAGAATCCAGTCAGACAATGCCACGGCGGTGGCATACATAAACCACCAAGGGGGAACCAGGAGTCAGGCCGCTCAAGAGCTTGATTTTTCAGTGGGCAGAGGTTCATGTACCCTGCATTTCGGCGATATTCATTCCCGGAGTAGACAACCTGCAGGCATACTTCTTAAAGTCGCCAGAGTCGGTTGCCAGGGGAGTGGTCTCGGCATCCCCAGGTCTTTCAGACAATCTGCCAGTGGTGGGGAATGCCGGACGTAGATATAATGGCATCCAGGTTCAACAAGAAACTAGACAGGTTCGTGTCTCGAGCGAGGGATCCTATGGCCTGCGGAACCGATGCGTTGGTTTGCTCTTGGCATCAATTCAAACTTCTATATGCATTCCCTCCGCTACAGTTACTTCCTCGCCTGTTGCGCAAGATCAGAGTGGAGCACAAGCCAGTCATTCTAGTAGCTCCGGCTTGGCCCCGGAGGACTTGGTACTCACTAGTCCTGAAGATGGCAGTGGGAGACCCTTGGACTCTTCCTCTACAACCAGACCTACTCTCACAAGGCCCGATCCTCCACCCTACATTACAGCGTCTAAATTTGACGGCCTGGAGGCTGAATCCCTGATTCTCAGGGGTAGAGGTCTGTCTAGGCAGGTAATTCCTACCCTGATTAGGGCTAGAAAGCCGGTCTCCAGGGTGATTTATTACAGGGTGTGGAGGAACTACGTAGGCTGGTGTGAATCCAAAAGATGGAATTCCCGTAAATATACTATTGACAGGGTGTTAAGTTTTCTCCAGCTAGGAGTGGATAAAGGCCTGGCACTAAGCACAATCAAGGGACAGATCTCAGCTCTGTCAGTGTGGTTTCAGAGGCCGCTGGCCACCCACTCGCTGGTAAAGACCTTCTTACAGGGGGTCTTGCGTATTAATCCTCCTGTCAAGTCACCACTTTGTCCATGGGACTTAAATCTTGTTCTGTCATCCCTACAGAAACAACCCCTTGAGCCGTTGGCTGAGGTACCTTGATTTTACTGACTAGAAAGTCGGTATTTCTGATCACCATAGTCTCGGCCAGGAGAGTATCGGAATTGGCAGCCTTATCTTGTAAGGAACCATATCTCATTTTGCATAAGGATAGGGCGGGGTTCCGTCCTCATCCTTCCTTTCTACCAAAGGTTATATCCAGTTTCCACCTGAACCAGGATGTGGTACTTCCATCCTTCTTCCAAAACCCACCTATAGAAAGGAGGGGTTGCTGCATACGTTGGATATTGTCAGGGCCATAAAGGCCTATCTTAAAGCTACAGAGAAGGTTCGGAAAAAAGATGTGGTGTTCGTTTTACCGGAAGGACCCAAGATGGGTCAGGCAGCTGCTTGATCCACCATCGCAAGATGGATTAAACAATTAATTGTTCGGGCCTGCGGTTTGAAGAGGTTGCCTCCTCCTTTGTCGGTAAAAGGGCCCATTCTACAGGGCCATGGGCACCTCCTGGGCAGCACATCATCAGATCTCTATGGCTCGAATATGCAAGGCAGCAACGTGGTCATCAGTCCACACGTTTACAAAATTTTATCAATTGGACGTAAGAAGGAATGCGGATACAGCCTTTGGGCAGTCAGTACTACAGGCCGCGATTCAAGCTCCTCAGGATCTGAGGGGGCTCCCTTGATTTGATTTGAGATTCACATTTCTCGTTTAAGTTGGATTTACTAGTATCTGAGTATACCTCTAAAATTAAATCCTTCTTTGGAAGATGTCTCCCTCCCCTCATTAAAGCATTGCTTTCGGACATCCCATATAGTAATGAATATGCCGCTCTGTGTCCCGTGATGTACGAGAAAGAAAAAGGGATTTTTAAATACAGCTTACCTGTAAAATCCTTTTCTTGGAGTACATCACGGGACACAGAGCTCCCACCCCTCTTTTGGGTGACCATTTTGGGAGGCATACTGCTTGCTACAAAACTGAGGGACTCCCTCTAGGGGAGGGGGTTATATAGGGAGGGGACTTCCTGTTTGAGATTGCCAGTGTCCACACCTGAAGGTACTCCATATAACCCATATAGTAATGAATATGCCGCTCTGTGTCCCGTGATGTACTCCAAGAAAAGGATTTTACAGGTAAGCTGTATTTAAAAATCCCTTTTTTATGGCCTTCGAAACTGTGATAGGTAATCAGGAGTGAAATCAAAAATGTATGCCCTTAGAAAGCCTGAAGCGGTGATTGGTTTTCGGGGCCCCGTACGCGGCTAGGCTCCCAAAAAGTCCCACACATGTGGTATCCCCGTACTCAGGAGAAGCAGCAGAATTTATTTTGTGGTGCAATTCCACATATGCCCATGGCATGTGTGAGAAATATATAATTTAGTGACAAAGTTTTGTAAAAAAAAATTTAGGTCATTATTCAATGACTCGGGGCAAAAAAATTAAATATTCCATGGACTCAACATGCCTCTCAGCAAATAGCTTGGTGTGTCTACTTTCCAAAATGGGGTCATTTGGGGGGGGGGTTGTGCTATTTTGGCATTCCATGGCCTTCGAAACTGTGATAGGTAGTGAGGAGTGAAATCAAAAATTTGCACCCTAAGAAATGGTTTTTTGGGCCCCATACGCGGCTAGGCTCCTAAAAAGTCCCAAACATGTGGTATCCCCGTACTCAGGAGAAGCAGCAGAATGTATTTTAGGGTGCAATTCCACATATAACCATGGCATGTGTGAGCAATATATCATTTAGTGACAACTTTTTGTAAACTTTTTTTTTTTTTTGTCATTATTCAATCACTTGGGACCAAAAAAATAATATTCAATGGACTCAACATGCCTCTCAGAAGTTTCCTTGGGGTGTCTACTTTCTAAAATGGGGTCATTTGGGGGGGGTTTGTACTGCCCTGCCATTTTAGCACCTCAAGAAATGAGATAGGCAGTCATAAAATAAAAGCTGTGTAAATTCCAGAAAATGTACCCTAGTTTGTAGACGCTATAACTTTTGCGAAAATTAATAAATATACGCTTATTGCAATTTTTTTTACTAAAGACATGTGGCTGAATACATTTTGGCCTAAATGTTTGACTAAAATTTAGTTTATTCGATATTTTTTACTTGTTGTTATAAGAAATCCAGCAAAGGATATGTAACACAGTAGATGAACATATCTATTCTTATCAAAAATAGGGATAACATGTAAGGGAAGTGAACTGGGATTTATATTTGCTTTCCAACATAAGAAAATGCTTGAAAACAGATTCTCTTGGAATTAAATACGATTATACGATTATTTCAGTGGATCACATTTTAATCACTTCACTTTTAATTACTTTTAGATTTTATCTTAAATTTACTGTACAAAATAGAACGCTTCATGGCATACATTTTATCCTGGTTCCAGCTGTGTTTCCGGTATCAGCACCCGGGCACATTTGGTCAGCAGTAGTAGCTACCATTGCTATGCTATTTTCATATAAATCAAAAGGTGTAGTTTAAAATTAAAATATATTGTTTTTTGCCTTGCCTCCATCATAAATTCCCCTTATGCATACCTCCCAACATTTTGAGATGGGGACACCTACTAGCAGACTTAAGTAGGCATAGGACACAACCCCAGCCACACCCACTTAAAGGAGACTTAACTGGAAAAAAAAGGTTGATTAAATCCACAAGTGCTTTTTTTACCAATACTATTCCTTTATATTGCCTTTTAAAACTTACAAATGCAACAATTTAGAATTTGGATAAAAGGTTTAGCACTGGGAAACACTTTTTGAAGGATAAAACGTGCATTTTCTATATATCTATATAGATCAGACCAAAATGAGGGAAAAATGAGGAGGAACGAGGGACAGAGGGACATTGCTCCAAATCAGGGACAGTCCTTCCAAAACAGGGACAGTTGGGAGCTATGCTTATGTTTTAATGGTGTGATTATTTGAATTATTTGAGGGCCATCTAGTGGTCAAACAGCACTGCTCTACAATAGTAAATAAGACAACAATTATGCCCCGTGCACACGATCGGAATTTCCGATGGCCTAAAATACGATGGAATTTTTCATCAGAATTCCGTTCAAGCTGTCTTGCATACACACTGTCAGACCAAATTTCGACCATCCAAAACGCGGTGACGTTAAACACACTATGACAAGCCGAGAAAAATTAAGTTCAATGCTTCCGAGCATGCGTCGACTTGATTCTGAGCATGCGTGGGTTCCGTTGGAGTTGCACACAGACAATAGAAATTTCCTATCGGAAAAATAAAACATGTTCTTTTTCTAAACACCAATGGGAAAAAAGTCCAATGGGGCCCACACACGATCAGAATTTCCGATGAAAAAAGTCCATTAGACTTTTTTCATCAGAAATTCTGATTGTGTGTGCGTGACATTAGACACTGTTTAAGCAGTATTTAGACCCTGCACTGATTTTATCCAAGCCATAAACACTAATTGGGAGTAATAAAAATAAAAGGAACCTCTTTGGAAGCAGAGAAGCTGAAGAATGCAGAGTGATGAGAAAATCTATTTCCCCATTGTGACAGCATTGCTAAGCACATGAACCACCTCTTACGTCTCATTCACAAAGCCAAATTGTCTGTGGGGATGAAAGAATTTTTCAGAGAAACTGTGGCCAGAACCCAACGTGGATGCGAATAACCATGACCAGGAAGCCTGTACAAAGCAAGGCCTGCACCACGCAGCGGGCATGCGGAGGGCATGATCATCAGGCGCCGTCATATGACAGTGTCCCTGAACTAGCGGGCTGTGCTGTAGCCATAATTTGTTTGGCAAGTGGTTAAGGTTTTCTTTCTTGACTGTGTTGCTGGAGGAAAGCCTCCCGCAGCACTGTTGTGTTCTCTCGGCAGTAGCCTTCTCTGCCAGCAAAACACAAAAACACAGTGGGATTGATTTAATAAAACTTGAGAAAGCAAATTCTGGTGCAGCTGGTGCAGCTGTGCATGGTAGCCAATCAGATTCTAACTTCAGCTTGTTCAAATTAAGCTTTGACAAAAAAACAAACTGAAAACTGGTTTGAGCCCTGGTTCACACTGGTGCGTTTTGAGATGCGATTTGGCATGTCAAATCGCATGTCAAAACGGCAGATTTTGCCTCAAATTGATGGCAATGGCACCGTCCTAATTGGTGCGACGCTGCATCTGCGGCATTGCACCGATTTCAAAAAGTAGTCTCTGTACTACTTTTTGCGATTTCAGCCTGCGATTTACATTGACATCTGTGCAGAAACCTGCACAGATGTCTCTGAAATCGTGGCTGAAATCGGGACTGCCGGGCGGGAGTGAAATCGTGCGAGTTCAGCTGAACTCGCACTGCTTCACTCCCGCAGCCCAGTGTGAACCAGGGCTGAATGCTCATCTGCACCCGATTTTGCACTCTCCAGTGTTAGTAAATCAACCCGATTGATTACTGTTAGCGGCTATAAAGTAATTGCATGTAAAAATTCAACAGGCTGGTTGTACCCAAATAGATCGATGGAGACTTTGGTATAACCTGCCTGGCCATAGATAGGTTGAATCTTGGCTGGTTCTTGCTAAACCAGCTGAGATTCAATCCATCTATGGCTGGCCTAAGTTAAAGATTTTGCAGATGCAAGTGCGGGAAGAAATCCTTTCTGTAAATATTGTAGTGTGATGCATAACTGTGATGTATGAGTTGCCAGTTACCTGTGTAATGTGTATTTATACAGTCCATACAATTGAGAAAAAATAAATCAGAGAAGAAGAGTCTTCTTCGGGACCTAACATATGTTTTTTTAGAACAAATACAGTTTATCATTCATTTCAATTCACTTTTTTATCTGCCATGTAATTTAATTTCTATGTTGGGGGGCCCCTGAACTTGAAGCCCCCTGGCCCCTACAAGGTCTAAATCCGACACTGCCCAGAGGCACAGTTTTTTGCAACATACTTGCCACATTACAGCAGATGTGGCTATGTGAATGTGTCCTTATGCCCATCTACAGCTTTCAGCAGTATACAGCTTCCAGCTTCCAGCAGTATAATACACAGTTTATTTGTTACATTTTGTATGTTGTGAATCTTGCCTTTTTCCTCCCTAGTTTAATCCCCTAGTTTAATGTCTGGAGGTTAGGCGTGGTTATTCATGCTGTGCACAGGCTCCAGAGAATACAGAACACTGCCTGAATATATTTATATACATATATCTACAATTTTATATTTTTACTTTCCACAACACATATTACCATGTAATTACAATAAAGTAACACATCTTTATTTAAAATGGCAATACAAAAATTTGAAACGTAATGAAAAAGTTCAGTGTAAAAAACACTCACCTAATTCAGCTTAAAATAGTTATTTCGTGACTTTAATAGAATAAAGGGAGACTTTTATATCTTCATTAACCACTTCCTGACAGCCGTACGACTCTGTACTGCCGCAGGGTAGTTCTAATTCTCTGGGTCGGCATTTTTCTACGGCCTCCGCTCCTCCAGGCCACTGGGGAGCGCGCGAGTGCCGGCGCGCGCGTGCCCGCCGCATTACTGAGATGCCGATGCACGCACCTGGCGGCCGCGATGTCCGCCAGGCACTCGCGATCGGCGGTTACAGAGACAAGGATGTGGATCTGTGTGTGTAAACACACAGATCCATGTCCTGTCAGGGAGAGAGGAGACCGATCTGTGTCCCTTGTACATAGGGACATAGATCGGTCACCTCCCCCAGTCACCCTCCTTCCTCCACAGTTAGAACACAATGCAGGGTACACATTTAACTCCTTCCTCAACCCCTAGTGGTAACCCATTCAATGCCAGTCACATTTATACAGTACAGTAATTAGTGTCAAAAGTGTGCCAAAATGTGTCAAAAGTGTCCGATGTGTCCGCCATAATGTTGCAGCCCCAATAAAAATTGCAGATCGCCACCATTACTAGTAAAAAAAATAATAAAAATGAATAATAATTCTGTCCCCTATTTTGTAAGCGCTATAACTTTTGCGCAAACCAGTCGCTTATTGCGATTTTTTTTTTACCAAAAATATGTAGAATACGTATCGGCCTAAACTAAGAAAAACAAATGTTTTTTTTTTTTTTAAATTGGGCTATTTATTATAGCAACAAGTGAAAAATATTGTTTTTTTTTCAAAATTTTCGCTCTTTTTTTGTTTATAGCGCAAAAAATAAAAACCGCAGAGATGAACACATACCACCAAAAGAAAGCTCTATTTGTGGGGAAAAAAGGACGTCAATTTTGTTTGGGAGCACGACGGCGCAATTGTCAGTTAAAGTGACGCAGTGCCGGAAGCTGAAATTTCACCTGGTCAGGAAGGGGGTATATGTGCCCAGTAAGCAAGTGGTTAAACAATAACTGTTCTTATTAAGTGTTCTACCTTTTAAAGTCTCCCCATGTCTTATGACTATGCTTTGAGTTATGCATGCCTACGGTACATTTTCTTACCTTGGCATTCACAGTTGAAATCATTACTGATATTGCTTGTTTATGATGCAGAGTGCAGCCATAATGCAGGAATTTCTGTAAACAAATTGAAATCTATTTACCATAGCAGCTTCCACATACTAATTTTTTATTGACATCAAGGGACTTCATAGAATCTTGCTCATAATATAATTTCTAACAATCTATTCTGAAGCATCATTTTGCATTCAACAGATGTGGTGGTGTATTGGATGCAAGAAGGCAATCCTTAACAAATGGAGTATCCTAAGCAGTGTATAATATTTTGCAGACTGTTTAATGAGCCTCAGAAAGAAGTAATTTTAAACAACTTTGTGGGATAATGTACTAACTAAAGAGATAATAAACTGCACATTAAGATGCATCTCCCTTCTACAGCTGCTTTCTAAATGGCTTTAATATTGATTGATATTGCCCTTCCTTTGCTACTAACAGTAAGTGTACCATTTTCTATTTTATTCAACCATGTCATTACAACATTTCTACTGTGACAAATGGGCATTTATATTTTGTATTCAGTGCATTCTTTTCGCAAGGTTTATTTGTAGTAATGCTCAATTACTTAACCATTGACTTGTGTTTACTGAAATACTGAAACTAAAAAAATAAATAAAAAAATACAAGCATTTTTTTAAACCAAGATGTATTGTATTTCCGATGTATAAAATTAACTGCAGAGTCAGCTTTGTGACTTACTCCACAAGGTGCAAGATATTTTCATCTTGAAAATGTGTTTATTGTATTAACATCACTTAAAGCAGGGGTCCTCAAACTATGATCCTCCAAATGTTCAGGAACTACAATTCCCATCATGCCTAGTCATGTCTGTGAATGTCAGAGTTTCACAATGCCTCATGGGAGGTGTAGTTCTGCAATAGCTGTAGGGCCGTAGTTTGAAGATCCCTGACTTAAAGGGTTTGCTTAAATGTTGAATGATTTTAAACTAGAAATGTATGGTGAGGTTTAACTACAGAGTATCATGTAATGTATGGTGTAGCACATGCTGAAGAGTCTACATATGTGTTTTCCTGGGGTAGCCAAAACTTTTTTTAGTACTTTACAACCTACATAGGGATAAGCTTCGAGTTCGAGTCAAACTCATGTTCGGCGAACAGCGAACAATTTGGGACGTTTGCGGTAAATTCGAAAAGCCACGTAACACCCTGTAAAATTCTATGGGAGAAATATAAAGTGCTAATTTTAAAGGCATTTAATATGCAAGTTATTGTCCTAAAAGTGTTAGGGGACCTGGGTCCTGCCCCAGGGGACATGTATCAATGCAAAAAGAAGTTTTAAAAACTGCAGTTTTTTTCAGGAGCAGTGATTTTAATAATGCTTAAAGTGAAACAATAAAAGTGAAATATTTCTTTAAATTTCGTACCTGGGGGGGGGGTATAGTATGTCTGTGAAGTAGCACATGTTTACCATGCTTAGAACTGTCCCTGCACAAAGTGTAATTTCTGAAGAAAAAAAAGTAATTTAAAATCACTTGTGGCTATAATGAATTGTTGGCTCCCTGCAATTCAGAGAAAAGTCATTCATAAAAAATATAAAAAGTGTGGAGGTCCCCCCAAATTCAACTACCAGGCCCTTCAGGTATATTAAGGGGAACCCCCGCATCAAATAAAAAAAAATGATGTGGAGTAACCCCCAAAAATCCACACCAGACCCATTATCCAAGCATGCAACCTGGCAGGCCGCAGGAAAAGAGGGGGAGACAAGAGCGCCCCCCCTCCTGAACTGTACCAGGCCACATGCCCTTAAAATTGGGAGGATGCTTTGGGGGTCTGTGACCCTCAAAGCACCATGTCCCCATGTTGATGGGGAAAAGGGCCTCATTCCCACAACCCTTGCCCGGTGGTTGTGGGGGTCTGCGGGTGGAGGGCTTATCGGAATCTGGAAGACCTCTTTAACAAAAGTGACCCCCAGATCCTGCCCCCCATGTGAATTGGTAATGGGGTACAGACCCCCAAAGCATCCTCCCAATGTTGAGGGCATGTGACCTGGTACGGTTCAGGAGGGGGGGCGCTCTCTCGTCCCCCCCTCTTTTCCTGCGGCCTGCCAGGTTGCGTGCTCGGATAAGGGGTCTGGTGTCGATTTTTGGGGGGAACTCCACGCCATTTTTTTTTTTATTTGGGATGGAGTTCCCCTTAAAATCCACACCAGACCTGAAGGGTCTGGAATTGATATTTGGGGGGAACCCCACATAATTTTTTTTTTATTCGACGTGGGGTTCCTCTTAATATCCATACCAGACCTGAAGGGTGGACCCCCACGCTTTTTTACATTTTTTTATGAATGACTTTTCTCTGTATTGCCAGGAGCCGACAATTCATTATAGCCGCAAGTGATTTTAAATGACTTTTTTTCCTTCGGAAATGACACTTTGTGCAGGGAAAGGCCTAAGCAAGCGCTACTTCACAGGCATACTATACACCCCCTCCCCAGATATGAAATTTAAAGGAATATTTCATTTTAATTTTATTGTTTCACTTTAAGCATTATTAAAATCACTTTTTTTTGCCCAAGGTCCCCAAACACTTTTTAGGACAATAACTTTCATATTAGCCTTTAAAATTAGCACTTTAGATTTCAAACCTTCGCGTCCCATAGACTTTAACAGGGTTCTAAAGTTCACACAAACTTTTGGTCTGTTTGCAGGTTCTGGTGCGAACTGAACCGGGGGGGGGGGTGTTTGGCTCATCCCTAGCCACCAGTAGTTTTAAATTCGTTTTTTTTTTCTTTAGAAATATCATTTTGTGCAGGGACTTTTCTAGGCACAGGAAACATGTGCTACTTTACAGGCATACTATAGACACCCCCAGGCATGAAATTTAAAGGAATATTTCACTTTTATTGTTTCACTTTAGGCATAATTATAATCACTGCTCCTAAAAAAACGGCCATTTAAAAAAAAAATTGCATTGATACATGTCCCCTGGGGCAGGACCCAGGTCCCCAAACACTTTTTTAGGACAATAACTTGCATATTAACCTTTAAAATTAGCACTTTTGATTTCTCCCATAGACTTTTAAAGGGTGCTCCACGGCTTTCGAATTTGCCGCAAACACCCCAAATTGTTCGCTATTCGGCGAACGGGTGAACAGCCAATGTTTGAGTCGAACTCATGTTCGACCTGAACATAAATCTCATCATTATTTGGCAGTTCTTATATAGGTAAGGGCGGGGCCACCTGGCATCTCCCCCTTTTGACATCACACATGAATGAATGAATGAATGAAAAACTTGTATAGCGCGGCACATGCGAACTGAATCGCCTCTGGGCGCTTGTTGTTCCTGTCTCCTTTGATATCAAAAGAGAAAAGTCTTAACCTTTTTCCTAAATGCTAGGTGGTTCTCCTCCAACCGAATGCTGGTTGGTAAAGCGTTCCATAGTTTGGGACCTTGGATCGCGAATCTCCTTTTCTCCCTTGGACTTGAAGTTGGCTTTCGGACCTGGAGCAGGTTCTGATTCGTGGATCGCAAAACGCGATTGGGATTATGCGCTTTTATTATTTCGCATAAATAATGGGGGGCATTCCCATGGACACATCTATGTGTAAGACAGAGAGCTTTAAAAGCGATTCTGTCTTTGACTGGCAGCCAATGAAGTGCTCTCAGTGAAGGTGAATGGATTCCCAGGGTTTTTTCCCAGTCACCAGTCTGGCGGCCGTATTCTGAACGACTTGCAGACGAGCGATTTGGTACTTGGGGAGGCCGAGTAAAGGGCATTTGCATAGTCTGGATGAACCAGTCTGGAGTTAACAATTGCTCCCACCACGACCGCTAAATCTTCTTTAGGGATGAACGGAGTGAGTCTGCGTAGTAGGCGCAGCAGATGGTGAGATCCGCTGACTACTGAGGGTGATGAGCCCTATTTGCCCAGAATGGGCGGGGGGGTCCATTGTTGAAAGTTGATTCCACAAAGGAATTTTCCAAAAATGCCCCTAAGAAAAATTATTTTTCGGACTTTGGCGCTAGGGGTGAACGGCGCCCTGAGCTTGCCCAGAATGGGCGGGGGGGTCCATGCTGTTGAAAGTTGATTCCACAAAGGAATTTTCCAAGCCAAAAAAATTTTTTTCGGAGGCTATCAACGGCGCCTAAACCGCCCCCGCGAACTTTCAAGATGGTCACCCAGACCATGAAGCCAGGATGCATTGAAACCCCCAGCTGGACACACAAGAATTTTGCAATGAACTATCGGATTACTTCATTAATAAAATCGAGGTGATCCGTGAAAGCATTCAGCAAAACAATTCCCCCCTCAGCCCCCCCTGCAGCCTCTCACACAACACCCATAGTAATTCTTCTATATCAGGTAAGTTCGCCTGAAACCCATCTCCATCGAGACCACTAAGAATGTCATTTGTACTCTGCGTAATAGCACAGCGCCAAATGACGTTATCCCCACTAAACTGCTGAAGGAATGCGCCGACATTCTGGCTCCTCCCATCACGCAGAGGGTGTAATCTTATCAACCAGTCCCTGAAGAAACCTCCCTGGACCCAAGGATTGGAAGGCCATAGTGCCCTCACAGTCCTGAAAGAGGTGTAATCCAACCCATCCCATAAGAAACCCTCCCACGACTGGACCCCAAGGATCCACTCCACCGCCGTCCCATAACTAGCCTCAACGTACTCTCAAAGATAATGGAAAAAGTAGTGGTACAACAGCTGCAACAGCATCTAGATACCCACAAGCTACTTGACCCATTGCATTGCAGGCTTCCGTCCCGGACACGGGACAGAAACAGCATTACTGAAAGTATGGGACGATGTTCTCAAGGCCGCAGACGAAGGAGAATCTTGTCTTCTAGTTCTGTTGGACCTAAGTGCCGCTTTCGACACTGTAGACCACAATCTGTTACTGACTCGGCTTGCTGAAGTAGCCAGAGTCGCAGAAGGCGATCTATCTTGGTTCTCCTCTTTTCTGGAAAACCGATCGCAAACAGTGAAGTTAGGACCTTTCACTCTGTCTGACAAACGCACAGTAACATGCGGAGTCCCTCAAGGATCGCCTCTGTCACCAGTGCTGTTTAACATATATCTTCGTCCTCTCTTTGAGATTATCAGCAGCCAAAAACTGCTCTACCACTCATATGCAGATGACACACAACTCTATTTCCGCATCTGCAACAGACAGGATCACCACCTCAATCTAGAGACATGTCTCTCTTTGATAGAGGACTGGATGACAAAGAGTTATCTTAAACTCAATGGAGCGAAAACAGAACTTCTCCTGTTTCACGCCAAGCGTATGAATCAACTTTCCACAAAATAGGTATGATTAGGCTCAACTGTTTGCTCAACACTATTAATAGCATATGGCACAGGCATACTGATACCTGGACATATTTTACCTTATTGCAGGGAATGCATTAGGTTAAAAAATGTTATGAATTTAGAATCATTTTAACTTTCCACAACACTGCACATGCTTTTGCCACTGTTATTGTCAATAGCCATTTAAATTCCCCATAACTAATTTAGCAGATTTTTAGATTTGTGCAGCAAAGTTTTACCTCAGTGATGCACAATTTCAATTTGAAACCCAGAAATCTCCAACAAAGCAATTTTTCACTGTTTGCTTATCTCTAATAGAAAGCTGAAAAAAATAAAATATTTGGCAAAGATTTTTCTCTTCCCTAAGCTAATTCAAATCACTTTAAAGGTGTTATATGCGGAATGCAAGTATGGTATACCTATGTACGTAATTCTTGGAATAAAGTTCTGGTTATCTATAGTTTGTATGTTCTGAATATAACCTCACATTTGCACTATCAAAAAGAAATACAACTTAGAAGAATCATGTGGTGATATTCATATACCTAAATAAAATTTCACATAGTAAAAGTAATAAAAAGTGCACTGCTAGTAGAAGCAGGCACTGAACAGATTTTATAGGGTCAATACACACAGATTGCATTATTTTAATAGACTAGTTTGTATTTGAGGAGGCTTAGAGTGTATCCAGATATTTCTGCCTCATAGCCACAGTCAGGTTCTACCCTCCAGCCTGGTATATGTATGACCAAGCAATGAATGAGCAACAGTATACTAATGAGATCCTCACTCTGCCCTGATCAGGAATCACATTTGACAGTTTTCTGTACTTTCCTATTCTGAGTGCTGTTATACAGGGAATAACAGAGAATAACAGTAGGCTGCTATCAAGAGAGATTCAGATACCTTTGCCTGATGTATGTAAAAATATATCTGCTACTAACTTTTTAATTATTCCATAACTGGAAAAAAAGAAAGTGTTCTTGTAGCTACCATGAATAAAGGTCTTGCAAAGGGTGCAGATTGTCCAGCACAAACCTGAATGCCTGAAATAAGATTTTCAAATGTAATTTTAACACCACGTTTTGTTTACAGTGACATATAGTAAATATTAAATGTCTCAATTTGTATTGTACGCAATTGTGACCTATGTGAGTATGTGACCTCTTATAAAAAAAAAAATTGAATGCCCAGGAACCTTTAATGCTTTTCATAGAATACCACATACAAATATTGTCCACAGAGTTCCTACATTGTCGGTGAAGATAAAAAAAACGCAAAACTTTGTTTCCAGGACATTGCCGCAGTTGCTCCAGGTATTGAGATTATTTCACTAGGTGTGTACTAGAGGTATCGTAGGCCAGCCTGGGGTTCCCCTTTAGCCACAGCATCCCACACATACCACAAGTTCTTAGGGAGTCTGTTTAATCTGTGCATATTGTTACTTATTGCTTTCATTGGTTACATAGTGTTCCTGTATAAGTACCCAGCCAAGTACTGGGTACTTATACAGGTCTTGTGGCACACTGTCATCACCCCATTAGACTACTCAAAGTTTCTACTAGATGGGTTTACCTGCATGCGAACGGCCGGAGCAGCAGGTTTAAGGCTGTTTGTTACACTGCAAATTGTGAGATTTTTATTTATATGATTTTGTATTTAATACATTTATAAAAGGTTTTACACTATCGAGGCATTCCTGTCTCTTTTCTACTTGTGTTTACCGCCATTGGAGCCAATGATTAGGAGATGATCCACACCAGACTGTGTTTTCCTCATTTGGCCCAGCAGTTTGCCGGTTACTACATGCCAATTTGGTCTCCTATAACCAAGAGACCTAATTGATTTGGTAAGCAGACTTGCATGTGTTGTGGTGGAAGTCTCCAGCTGCATGTCACGTATCAACTCCAGTCATCCTTTATCGTTCCAGTTATTCCATCAGGATACTGTTGCACTAGGGTGGATGAGAACTTATCTCCTTTTTTATTTGTTTTTTCCCCCCATATTTATATTTTTGCACATTGTTGTGATTTAGGGGCAATTTTCAAATTTGAGGATATTAGCATGGACTCACATTCATTTGTTTTTGGTTGCTTTTGTGTTTTCTACCAGATGTTCTCATGCATAATTGTTTTCACGTTCACTTTAAGTAAATTGTTTATTTGAGTCAGTAGCGCGATTTTTTTCTTCCCTTACAAATGTTAACCTGAACTTTTATTTTCTTTAACCACTAAAGGACCCGGCCAGGTTTTGCGATTCGGCACTGCGTCGCTTTAACAGACAATTGCGCAGTCGTGCGACATGGCTCCCAAACAAAATTGGCGTCCTTTTTTTCCCCACAAATAGAGCTTTCTTTTGGTGGTATTTTATCACCTCTGCGGTTTTTATTTTTTGCGCTATAAACAAAAATAGAGCAACAATTTTGAAAAAAATTCAATATTTTTTACTTTTTGCTATATAAATATCCCCCAAAAATATATATATTTTTTTTCCTCAGTTTAGGCCGATACGTATTCTTCTACCTATTTTTGGTAAAATAAATTGCATTAAGCGTTTATCGGTTGGTTTGTGCAAAATTGATAGCGTTTATAAAATAGGGGATAGTTTTATTGCATTTTTATAAAAAAAATGTTACTACTAATCGCGGCGATCAGCGTTTTTTTTTGTGACTGCGACATTATGGCGGACACTTCAGACAATTTTGACACATTTTTGGGACAATTGTCATTTTCACAGCAAAAAATGCATTTAAAATGCATTGTTTATTGTGAAAATGACATTTGCAGTTTGGGAGTTAACCACAAGGGGCGCTGAAGGGGTTATGTGTGACCTAATATGTGTTTAGAACTGTAGGGGGGTGTGGCTGTAGGTGTGACGTCATCGATTGTGTATCCCTATAAAAGGGATCACGCGATTGATGGCGCCGCCACAGTGAAGAACGGGGAAGCCGTGTTTACACACGGCTCTCCCCGTTCTTCAGCTCCGGAGACCAAAAGCCGGACTCCAGCGGCGAACGGGTCTGTGAATCACGCGGTCCCGGTCACGGAGCTTTCGCGACCCACGGCTGGGTACTAGCACAGCACGTACCTGTACGTGCATGTGCCCAACCGCGCCATTCTGCTGATGTATATGTGCAGTAGGCAGTCCTTAAGTGGTTAAGTAAACTACAAACGGAACTATGTTGTGTATTCCTGTGGAGTTATTCCATTAATAACATTGCTAGGTGTGCCAGAGGGGCTGGGACAGGTCATTGGGGTTGACAGGCAGAGTAACGGACTGAACAAACAAAGTAGCTCCTTTGGGGGTTTGCTACATGTATATATATATATATATATATATATATATATATATATATAAATATCAAATACACTGCCTGCAGACCACTATCTAAGCTGACTACACTCTCTTCATTCATTACACTATATACGGCTGCCATGTAAGTAGCAGCCTTATATAGTGTGGAGCATGGACTCAGCCCCCAAGCCATGATTGGCCAAAGGCACCCAGACAATTATGGCTCTCTCAGCAGAGCACACTGTGATTGGCCAAAGCATGCAGGTCAGATGCATTGCTTGGTCAATCATAAGATGTTGCGATCTCGCTGTGCATTATGGGGCATTCCGCAGCTCTCAAATTTGCTGTGAACATATCATGTTTTAAATTTGGCAACTATCATATGCTCTCCCAGCTTCAGTGCTGTTCAATGGTTTAGAGATCTGATTGTTTTCGAGGAGCTGCCTCAGGGATGATTCTGTGGTCCTTCTGAGTCAGAGAGCGACATGGGGGTAAAAAAAATCTCATATTTTTTTTTGTTTTTGTTTTTATTATGCAGCCACTGGATAGTGAAAAATTGTGTTTAAAACTGCACTGCCCAATTTCTCACAGTCAGGACAGTGCTACATGAAAAACCAGATTCCATCTTGATCTTTGTCACAGGGTAGTTGGTTGTTTAGTGAGAGGACTGGGTGGAGCCATAATCAAACATAGACTTGTGGGAAATTGTCAAGTTCTCTACAGAGCGAACACCTTTTTGATGTGTGATATGATTTTTTTTGGTGACCTTCCTATGTTATCATTTTGTGCAGTGTATAACTAATAGACTTTGTTGACAAACTACAAACGACAAATTGCTTTCAATGCAGCAAAGTCAGCAGGGAGCAGGAAACAATAAGGGTGTGACCATTGATTTGAAGTGACCAGAAGTGCCTTCACATACACAGAGCAGGTACGTTTTTTTTCTAATCCCGCTAAATTAGTGGACAATAAATCAATAATATTTGCAAATATGGAGGGGGCCTGGAAGCTCCGTTAGCCCGCCGGAGATAATCTGCCACCATCAGCACCCACCGGTGAAATCCGAGCACACAGACGCACCATCTGGCATGTCAAACCCCGCTGGACAGACCGGGGATGGGGAGAAACCGCAAGAAGCCTCTGTAGCCGCAGAAATTTGACAGCTTCTTTTCCCTCACAGCGCGCAGGCTCTCACAAAATGGCGGCGGTGCCAGTGACAAGCAGCAGGAATGCAGGCCTGAAACACACCACACCAGCCGCGGCTCGCTATCCATCAATTCCCGCCCGACTTTACCGCTCAGCGGATCATCCTCAGGGACAGCTAGCCATACTACCAGAAGCCCAGCCAAGTCTAAACCGAGGAGGGAATCCCCACCCAGGTGCGGTTCGAATCCGAGGTAAGCGGACCTTCTCATGCCACTCCGGGCCTTCGGGACCAAGGGGGGGCCCCATAACTGATTTCCCCACGGCTGACAGGCCAGTGTTAGACACCATGCTGAAGGACATGTTACTGTCCCTAAGATCCTCCTTGCAATCCGACCTATACATGGGATTAAATGAATGCCAGAGGGAGGTACATGCCCTGGGAAGCAGAGTCACTCAGGTGGAAAACAATATGGAGGAGTATGCCTCCTCATACAACACGATTGTGGAGGCACATTCGGACCAAAGGGCAGACATTGAATGGCTTAAGGACAAGGTGGCGGACCTCGAGGATAGGTCCAGGAGGAATTTCCTCAAACTCAGAGGTATTCCCGAATCCGTTCCTCCCACTCAGCTCCTACAATTCGCCCAGACCCTATTCTCCACTTTGTTGCCAGAGGCAACGGCTCAGGACCTCCTTATTGACCAGATACACAGAGTCCCTAAACCGTCATTCCTCCCCGACGACACCCCTAGGGATGTTTTGCTCAGGGTACACTTCTACCACATCAAAGACCAGATGCTGCAACTATCCCGCAAACCAGGGAGCATGCCTCAGCAATATGCCAGCATCAGGCTATTGCCTGACCTATCTAGACACACGCTGAAATGTTGCCACAATTTGCTGTCTATCACTAAGGCACTGAGGAACCATAATATCCTCCACAAATGGAAAATACCCTGCTACGCTTACAATCACCTATAATGGGAGCACCATTTCTGTTTCCAAGTTGGACGAAGGCCTAGAAGCTCTACGTCAATGGGGGATTATTCCTGACCAATCTTCCCTACCTTCTAATACAGCAAGCCCCCAAACAATGCAAAACGACTAGCAGGTGGTGTCACATAAGCAGACTTCCAAGAAAAAAACAGGTGGTAACGTACAAATTTGAAATACGTCCACACATAAATATCTCCGGGGCTGAGATGTTACAACCTAACTCTCTTTTACCCTCCGTTTGCTTAATAGCAGCTACGACTGCACTAGGATTATTTAATGGATCCATTTTTTACTTTAACCCAGTTAATTGTTCCTGTTTTGTTCATTTTTGTTCTCCTTTATTGTTTACATGATATACACAGACTCTTCAGAATCTCTAAATCTACCGATGTGTTTAGGAAACAGTGTACCTCACCTTTCAACATGGTCACGCAAATAATGTGCCTCGAAGGAACTGTAAGTACCAACATACTGTCACCGCACACAATAGGAGGCCTGCAAGATAGGAGCGGACATGCTATGCATACAAGAAATGCACTTCCAATTGGATAAAGCCCCATACTCTTCACATAAAGACTTCCCAAATGTATATATGGCCTCCAACCCCAGTAATAAAAGTGGTGGGGTTCTACTGGCATTTAAAAACTTGCTTGCTTTCCAACTAAAGATGTGGTTATAGATGAAGGAGGCAGGTACCTGATTGTATCTGGAGACATCAATTCCAGACCATACACAATTGTCACATTGGAAAGTCCTTAAGAAAGCGAATTCCATAAGGTATGGCAACCTCTTGGTGTGCGGGGACTTCAACATCACCTCTGACCCATTATTGGATACCTCCTCAGGCAAAGCGAAAGGCACGCTGGCACTCCAACCACTGATTCATTCCGAGGAACTCTTTGACACTTGGAGGTGCCTCCACGCGAATGAACGTGACTACACCTTTTTCTCCAATAGGCATGGTTCATACTCCCGCATACACATGTTTCTAACGGACAAATGGTTACTGCAAAACGTGGAATCAGTCACAATCGAAGACATTACGTGGTCAGACCACGCTGCCATATCATTGTCTATTGCAGAGAGGGGAGTCTCCTCCTCCTCGCCCATCTGGCGCTGTAACCTCAAAATCCTCCAAAACCAACACTATCAGAAATCCATCTCAGAGCATTTAACCAACTATTTTCTGATCAACTCTGAATCTGTAGAGGATTTCTGCGTCATGTGGAATGCGCATAAAGCCTTCATGAGAGGCATCCTCATACAATTTGGAGCAATTGAGAAAAAAAAAAACAGTCCCAGCAATTCCAAACTGTCCTCACGGACTTACGTAATATGGAATCGCAAAACAAAAAGGGAGCTTCTGACACAACAGTAACATTTGAGGTGTCTGTGGCTCAACTACTACTCCAATGCCAATAGGGCAGGTAAATACCTAGCGAATAGGCTAAAAGCTGCACGCACAAAATCTAGAATAGCTTAATTAAAAAGTCAGACATCTTCCCATAAAATCACTAACCCACAGGAAATAGCAGACCAGTTGGCGGATTATTATAGTTCTCAGTACAACCTACATGACGACGCTGACACCCCCCAACCTAGCGCAGAAAAAAATCCAAATGTTCCTATGGACAATAAATCTTTCCTCACTGTCTACACAACAGCTTGAGGAACTTAATTCACCAATTACGGCCCCAGAAGTAGAAATAATTATTCACTCCCTCCCTACTGGGAAATCCCCGGGTCCTAATGGGTTATCTAATGAATATTTTAAGACATTTAAAAAGATCCTAGCGCCCCATATGTCAACAATCTTTAATGCAGCTGCAAGATCTGCATCCCTACACCAGGAAATGTTGAGGGCCCATACAGTGACGCTATCAAAACCGGGCAAAGCCCCTGACACTCCGGCTAATTTTAGGTCCATATCTCTCCTCAACACAGATGTCAAAGTCTACGCAAAACTTTTAGCCAGGAGACTGATGCATATCATTCCACTACTTGTCCAGAGCGACCAGGTGGGCTTTGTGAGGGGGAAACAAACTTCTGATGCCATGAGGCGTAATATTAATGTGATACACCATGCTGAGACGCCTTCTCTGTTGTTATCCGTTGACACAGAGAAGGTGTTTGACCGAGTCCACTGGACTTATATGGAAATGGTTTTAGACAAATTTGTTTTTTAGGGTTCCATTTTAAAAGCTATCTTGGCCCTCTACTCATGTCCCTCTGCACAGGTGTATTCCTCAGGATTCCTCTCTAGGCCATTTACAATTATGAATGGTACGAGACAGGGATGACCCATGTCTCCGTCTTTATTCAACCTGATGATAGAACCCCTGGCTGAAGCCATCAGGTCGAATCCAGTGATTACGGCTTTCAGTTTGGCTCTGGCAAGCATACCATTAATCTCTTTGCGGACGATGTCATACTGCTCTTATCTAACCCATCTACATCCCTAAAGGAAGCTCACAATGTCCTAATGTCCTTTAGAGAGATATAATATTATAAAGTTAACTTCAACAAATCCCTGATTCTGGACATGGGTGTGCAACCCCGTACGCAACGTATTTTGCAAGCACAACTACCATATACATGGAGTCCGGGTAAACTCACATATTTGGGCATAATGCTTACGAATAAGATATCGACACTTGCCAGAGCCAACCTGTCCCCGCTGGTAGCCAAACTGGAAGCCCAACTTAGAGATATGTCTAAAAAAGATGTGTCTTGGATGGGTAGAATTTCTGCTTACAAAATGTTAATCTTGCCGCAAATATTGTATGTGTTCCCGCACACTACCGATCCATATACCTCACCACTATCTCAACAGTCTCACGAAGCTCAGTTGGAGATACATATGGAATGGTAAAAAGCTAGATGCTCAAAAAACAATTTAATATCACACAGAAGAGTGGGTGGGGCGGGTCTAGCAGACATTCATGATTACTTATGGGCAGTATGTTTAGACCAAATCAAATACTGGTTCCATGACTCTGACAATCCTCTATGGGTAGAGATAGAAACAGCCGTATCACCAACTAAAGACCTGAAACTACTACTACTAAGCGACAAGTGGGTACTATGGGACCTGGCCACCTTACCCCCACTATACGGACATCAGTAAGGGCTTGGAGGTTCATTCTTGAACTCAAACAACAAGATGTCCACGACATTGACTTTGCACTACCCCTGAAGCTACTTGAAGCCAAAATTCCTATGTTGACGGTCAAGGGCCTGACTAGCCAAGGTATCATGTGTATATCAGACCTTCAATCGGCCAACCAAATTATGGCACAATTCCACATACCTAATAACGCACTGTTCGACTGTTTGAGAATCACTCACTTTCTAATACCATTACCGCCACCACTTACTGTATATCTCTCCCGAGAGAAGTCTGGCATTTTTACTCTGCAGCCAAAACAGACACCAAAGGCATAGCATTATTTTATAATATGTTTCAAGACAAATTAACTTTCTCCAAAACCGATGCAATGAAAAAATGGGAGGTGGACGTAAATTACACTTTCTCAGTAGAGCAATGGACACATGCCTTTAAGGAAATCCACAAGCCTCTCATTGTATTAAGCATTGGGAGTTAGCAATCAAAATAGCAAAAAGGTGGCATTACAGTCCATTAAGAATAGCCACATTCTTCCCGGGAGCGTCACCTAGCTGCTGGAGAGCTTGTGGACAAATAGGTAATCTCATGCACATGTTATGGCACTGCCCAAACATAAAAAACCTTTGGAACAAAGTTTTCCAACTTATCTCATCTTTGACAGGGGTACTAACACATCCTGATCCGGCTCTAGCCCTTCTTCACCTAAATATCGACAGATTCCCATGCAACATGCGCCCAGTCGTCACTCGACTCAGACTGATGGTCTGATGGTCTGATGTGCGTACACACCATCAGTTCAAAAACCAATCGTGTCAGTGCTGAAAAAAATGAAGTTCAATGCTTCCAAGCATGCGTTGACTTAATTCTGAGCATGCGTGGGTTTTTGGACCGATGCTTTTGCGTACTAACCATCGGTTTGGACCGATGGTCAGGCGTCCATCGGTCCGATTTTAAGGCAAGTTTTAAAACTTTGGTTCGACGGACCGATGGGCCGTACACACGGTCGGTGTGGACCGATGAAATTGGACTTAAGTCCATTCTCATCGGTTTGAACCGATCGTGTGTACGCAGCCTTAGAAACACGCTCCATGATTTTACGCCACTGGAAATCCAACAAGTCTATAAACATGTCTGACTTAGTAGCAGGGACTTATAGGAACTACACATTTGAAAGACTTATAGCCGTCAACTATATGAGATGCAAACAATTTGACGACTGTTGGTCTGTCTGGCCCAAATGCCTATGATGTTTTCAACGCTTTGTTACATTGTTTTTTTTTTTTTTTACTATTATTCTATTCTTTTTTCTGTCATGTATGTACGATGGAAGATGTGTATATCGTTTCACCCTGTGTATGTCTTTTCACCCTATTTTCATTGTTATCCCTTGAAAATATTCAATAAAAAACATTGAACAAAAAAAAAAAAATATTTGCAAATATGATGAAAAAATTAGGTTTGCAGCAATTGTTGAAATCCCTATTAGTGCTAATTTAAACAGGTAATTTAATAGATAATACATTTTTCTTGCATAGTTTTTTGTAATTGCGTGTTTCAAATAACACATCAAAGAATGTACATTTCATTTCAAATAATGTAAGAAGCTACAATACAGAATTTGTGCAGAAAAAAATATAAAAGGAATCTGAAAATGATCATCTTACTCATCTCTACTTCTGGTTGTTTGTGTATTCATTTTCTACAGGACTGTAACCTTTCCAAGAAACTGCATATCAAAAGACTACTCATGAACATCAACCTTAAAATGAATAGAGGTAAAACTATTTTGATCTTTTAGGGGGTAAATTAATGCATTTATAAACGCCGAAAGAAGACAACAATTCCAAAAGCTTAAATACAGCTATAAAATATTTACTACCCAAATAAAATAAAAAAATACATATGCTGATCATTTATTAAAAACCTTGGCCCAGATTCAGGTACATCTGCGCATTATTGGACCAGCGTAGCGCACCGCCTTTACGTTAGACTTGCGCAATTTTGCCGCGTAATCACCCTATTCTCGTAGCTTTTGCGCAGGAAATTGCGCATACGTAACGTTTTTTCAGAGGCATAAGGAGGAGTAATACAAATTGGGAAGGACGTGGGCGTGTTACATTGAAATGAGCCGTGACCCCATGCAAATGAAGGGCCGGCCGGCTCGCGCATGCGCGCTTGAAGGAGACCATGTCAGCTCCGCTGTGCGCATGCTCACAACTCGGGAGCGGCGCAATCAGTGAAATTGGAAATGGACTAGGGCAACGTTGTGAACTACGCAGACAGCATAAATAGACACACACAAACGCACTTCCTTTGCAAAAGTACATCCCTTTGTCCCTTCCCATTTAACAAAGTGCTTTTGTCCTGTTGTTCGTTGCGGTGTGTTTTGTATTTGTCAGATTAGTGTTCTGTGTGATCAAGTGTTTGTTAGTAGATTTTTGAAAGTGGTTTTTGATAAGTGTTTGAGAGACTGTTTGTTTGATTGATATATTTGTGTTTGTTGCTGTGGCCTTGGAGGGCAGGCCGCCAGGTGGGCAGAGATCAGGGGCTGCTCCTCCTTCCCCGGGTTTACCCCTCCCCCATGAGTCTCCCCTGAGGGGCCGTGGCCGGGGGCACCCCAGGCGTGGCTCACGCAGAGGGCACTAATTTGTTTTTCCCCATTTTTTTTTTTTTTAATAGATTTTTTATTTTTTTTGTCATTTTTTTTTTTTCATTTTTTTTTGCTTTGGCAGGTCATTTTTTTTGGTTATTTTTTTTTTGTGTTGTGAATGCTGTGTGAATGTGGGGGTGACATTCCTGCCGGAAAAGGGGTGTCACCCTCTATTTTGGTGGAGAAGGGTTCCCCAGGACCAGGGAGAAGTGATCCCCAGGTCCGTGTGAATGGTGTATGAATCTACAGTGTTATAATTGGAGCCTTGGCATGGCGTTGCTGCTCACAAGTCCAGCATGGTGGACTGGTGCCAATCCAATTTGATGAGGATGTGATGTGTATGTGCTAGGGACCACAGTGGTGTGCATGCATGCATTCTCATTGTGCCATGATTAATGTGTGTGTTTAACGTGCAAAGATGCATAATGTGAGCTGGCATGAGATGGGGTCATGAGATGGGGTACCAGTGCATATGCAGAGTCACCTTGAAGGGAAAAGACAGGAGGATGTTAGTCATGCATGTGCCACTTGTGAGGTGTGCATCACGGGAGGGGATAGTCATGCCTGACTCCCATGTCACTCACCAACCAGCCAGCTGTCCCCATACATGTTCTGTTCGAAATCTGTGGGGATGGGGCTCTGATTGGATATGTAGCTGTCATGGGTGTCATGGGTGGTGCCATGTGTTGGGCTGCTGATGTCCTCCTGCAAGGTTGTGGTCATTCCAGGATGACATGAGGGGTGAATCTGAAGATGCGAGACACCTCAGAATCACTCATGCCAAAGATGTCTATGCGTGTGTGATATATCAAGTGAAGAGTGAGGGGCTTGTATCAGATAATAATATTGTATTAGATTAGATTAAATTGTAAATTTTATATAAGCAAATAAAAAATAAAAATAAAACATCTCCCGTGCCCTCCTTAGTGCCCTCCTCAGTGCCCTCATCCTTCTTTGTTCATCTAAAGTCAGTAGTATAGCTATGCGCGACGATGCCCCTGGCATGTTGGCATACAGATTGTTGTACAACACGTGTGACTGCTGAACTCCTCACTAACAGTGTTGCTTTATCTGACAAGTAGACTTTTTTTCTCTTTTTAGACCAGCTTTTATATGCTCTAATTTTAGACAGGACATTTTGCTGTTGCACACACTGCGTCGCCTGCGCTGCCCCAACGTTGTTTTGTGGATCCCCGTAAGTCCCTCATTAGCATATTTGACTAGCAAATCAATGGTGTGTCTAGCGCACTTTTGCACGGAAGGATGCGCCAGTCTAACGAAATTACGCGGGACAAAAAAAAGTCGATTTTTTGCGTATCTCGTTCTGGGGATGCCGCGCAACGAAACGCACGCGCACATTTAGACTTACGCACGCGCATCTCCTGTTGCGCAGGCGTAATCGCTCTGTGAATCTGGGCCCTTGTCTTTTTTAAGTGCTTTATTATTTAGAAGTTCTATTTATAAATCCCACAGACCACATCTTTACTTGGTATCTTATGTTACACCTCTGGCTGTTGTGCTCTTGGTTATCCCAGAGGAAGATCATGAGTCTCAAAACGCAGTGGACAGTTGGAGTTCACTCACCAGATACTGAGATTATTTATATTCCCCTTGTTTGTTTATATTAGGGGGTTTATGGAATGTGCATATATATTCAGAAAATCTTTGTGTTTATATGTGTTCACCACTAATTATATGAGATTGAATGTTCAGGCCTATTACATGTTTTTATATATACAATATATATATATATACAATAGTGTGTTTTGTGCCCTTTAACCACTTAAGACCCGGACCTTTAGGCAGCTAAAGAACCCGGCCAGGTTTTGCAATTCGGCACTGTGTCGCTTAAACAGACAATTGCGCAGTCGTGCAACGTGGCTCCCAAAGAAAATTGGCGTCCTTTTTTTCCCACAAATAGAGCTTTCCATATTCCGATAAGCCCCCCGCCCAAAGACCCCCACAATCACCGGGCAAAGGTTGTAGGGATGACGCCCTTTTCCCCATCCACATGGGGACATCCTCCCCATGTTGGAGGCATGTGGCCTGGTACGGTTCAGGAGGGGGCGCTCTCCTCCCCTCTTTTCCTGCGGCCTGCCAGGTTGCGTGCTTGGATAAGGGTCTGGTATGGATTTTTGGGGGAAACCCCACGTAATTTTTTTATTATGCGCAGGGTTCACCTTAAGATTCATACCAGACCTGAAGGGTCTGGTATTGGAATTTTGGGGGACCCCCATGCATTTTTTTCTTTCAATGACTTTGATCAGTATTGCCGGGACACGACAATTCATTATAGCCGCGAGTAGTTTTTTTCCTTTAGAAATTTCATTTTGTGCAGAGACTGTTATAAACATGTGAAACATGCGCTACTTTACAGGTATACTATAGACACCCCTCAGGTATGAAATGAAAAGGAATGTTTCACTTTTATTGTTTCACTTTAAGCATTATTAAAATCACTGCTCCCAAAAAAATTCAACTTTGTCTTGCATTGATACATGTCCCCTGGGGCAGGCCCTAGGCACCCAAATACCTTTTTATAACACTAACTTGCATAATAACCTTTAAAATTAGTACTTTAAATTTCTCCCATAGACTTTTAAAGGATGTACCGTAGCTTTTCGAATTTGTCGCAAACACTTCAGATTGTTCGCTGTTCGACGAACGAGCGAACAGCCAATGTTCGAGTCGAACTCATGTTCGACTCGAACATAAAGCTCATCCCTACCTAAGAACCATGTTCCTACTTTGAGAGGTTATAAAATGAGTTGGCAGGTTAAGTCTATAGTTCAATATCTATTGATATCAGGGCCAAAAGCCATAAAGATGATTGATAGGATAGAGAAAGAAATCGTAAAAGAAAGAGGGGGAGCATATGAATAAAGCATTTGAAGCATTTGGGGAGCATTTGAATAAAGGGTAGAGAAAGATGGATTAATTGTGAATAGGTCAAGTGGAGTATTCTCTACCTCTCTCAGATACAGTTAATATGTTGGAAAAGTAGGTCGGCCTAGGGTATGTTTTGCTGAGAGTTCACCGCGTGTCGGGTGAAGTCTATGGATTCTTGGTTATGCAGCCAACAGGCTCAGGTGTAGGTAAACATGGAAAGAGTACCATGAGCTATACTTGTGAGCTCTTTTATTTCTGCAACTTTCTGAATGCGTTTGAACCAGTCATTGTTTTTTGGGGGGAAGTCCTTATTTTACCTTATGCACATACTGGCAGCATTAACTAGAGCATATCGAAAGATGTTTGATATGCCTTCTTAGAAAGAGATGTGTGATGGAGGAAGAATTGAGCTGGGGTAAAATCTAGAGTATATGTGGTAATTTGAGTGATGACATCATGAATGTCCTTCCACTAAGGTTGCTGAATGGGAAAGGACCACCAGGTATGCAGTAGGGTTCCACAGCACCAGCATGTGGGTGGGACAGCGGAGGGAAATTTGTAGAGCTGCGTTGGTGTTCCATACCATTGAGATAATAGCTTATAACCATTTTACTGTGTGTAAACATTTATTGACCCCATTGCAGATGTATATGAATATGTTGTCAATCCTCAGCAGATAAGATTAGAGCAAGATCCTGCTCCCATGCTTGACATGCCCTACCGGCATTCAGTTGATGGTCAGTAAAAAGTTTGGAGTAGATCATAGATCATAAAGAAGTGGCATTGTGGGGCAACTCTAGTACAGATTGCCTTAAATGGCATATGAGGGATGAGTCCACACTGGTATAAGACCCTGAATAGCTCAGGAGAGCACCTTTTTCAAAAGAGTATTCTACCTAAATGCATTAAATTTATATGGCCAAAGGCCTAATAGGAAGTGTGAAGTGTGAAGACATTCCCAGTGGGAACTCATGGCTGTGTTTGAGGGGGGTTAAAGGTCCCAGTGAGGAGGATATCACAGTTTTTTTCAAGCCATATGGAAGTTCTGGATGACAGGTCTGATAAGCAGGTGTAAGCAGAGGTACCATTTTGAGAAGTCAGCCAGGGAGTCTTGTGCAGGGGCATTGGGATGAATATATTTCAAACTTTACCCATGCTTTAGTTTGTGCGTGGACATTCCAGTCCATTATTGTATTTAGCTGACAGGCCTGATAGTAGCATTGGAGGTTGGGGAGACCAATTCCACCTTTTTGATTTAGGTAAGAGTTCATAGCTTAACCACTTGCTTACTGGGCACATATACCCCCCTCCTGCCCATGTGAAATTTCAGCTTCCGGCACTGCGTTGTTTTAACTGACAATTGCGCGGCCGTCAAAATTGACGTCCTTTTTTCCCCACAAGTAGAGCTTTCGTTTGGTGGTATTTGATCGCCTGAGCGGTTTTTATTTTTTGCGCTATAAACAAAAAAGTGTGATAATTTTGAAAAAAAAATACAATATTTTTTACTTGTTGCTATAATAAATATCCCAATTTAAAAAAAAAAAACTTTTTTTTCTCGGTTTAGGGCGATACGTATTCTTCTACATATTTTTGGTAAAAACAAAAAAAATCGCAATAAGCGACTGGTTTGCGCAAAAGTTATAGCGCCTACAAAATAGGGGACAGAATTATTATTATTTTTTATTATTTATTTTTTTACTAGAAATGGCGGCGATCTGCAATTTTTAATGGGACTGCGACGTTATGGCGGACACATCGGACACTTTTGACACTTTTGACACATTTTTGGCGCCATTCACATTTATATTGATCAGTGCTATAAATATAAATATGCACTATTTACTGTATAAATGTGACTGGCATTGAAGGGGTTAACACTAGGGGGTGAGGAAGGGGTTAAATGTATTCCCTACATAGTGTTCTAACTGTGGGGGAAGGGGGTGACTGGGGAGGGTGACCGATGCTGTGTCCCTATGTACAAGGGACACAGATCGGTCTCCTCTCCAGAGACAGGACACTGTCTCTGTAAACGACAATGAGAGATGATCTCATATGTTTACATATGAGATCATCTCTCATTCGCCACACAGATCGCATTGCAAACGGCCACTCTGATTGGCCGTTCGCGGCGATCTGTGATTGGCTGTGTCCAAGGGACATGGCCAACACAGAATTTCTCTGGAGCACGCGCGGGGAACGTGCTAGTGACAAGCCATCAATTGACGGCTTGTTGGCAATTTAGATCCGCGCTAAAGCCGTCATTCGACTATAGTGCAGATCTCAAGTAGTTAAAGGGGTTGTAAAGGTAAAAATCTTTTTCCCTAAATAGCTTCCTTTACCTTAATGCAGTCCTCCTTCACTTACCTCATCCTTCGATTTTGCTTTTAAATGTCCTTATTTCTTCTGAGAAATCCTCACTTCCTGTTCTTCTGTCTGTAACTACCCACTGTAATGCGAGGATTTCTCCCTGGTGTGGAGAAAGCCTCTTGAGGGGGAAGGAGGCTAGCAGGCAAGTCAGGATACTCTCTACTTTGTAGATAGAGAAAGGAGCTGTGTGTTAGTGAGCATCCTGACAAACCTGCTTGCCCTCTCAAGAGGCTTTCTCCACACCAGGGAGAAAGCCTCGCATTACTGTGTGGAGTTACAGACAGAAGAACAGGAAGTGAGGATTTCTCAGAAGAAATAAGGACTTTTAAAAGCAAAATGGAAGGATGAGGTATGTGAAGGAGGACTGCACTAAGATAAAGGAAGCTATTTCGGGAAGCATTTTTTTTTACCTTTACAACCCCTTTATTGGGGGCGCAAGTTTTCTGATATAAGGAAATTTTTTAATGATTGTTAAGGTAATTATTTTTTTTATATCTTTTCTATTATTATGTGCATGATTACAAACACTAATCACAGTAATGCAAGATACAAGTATATTAACCACTTGCCTACTGTGGACCTACACCCCCTTCCTGCCCAGATGAAATTTAAGCTTCCGGCACTGCGTCGCTTTAACTTACAATTGCGCGGTCGTGCGACGTGGCTCCCAAACAAAATTGGCGTCCTTTTTTTCCCACAAATAGAGCTTTCTTTTGGTGGTATTTGATCACCTCTGCGGTTTTTATTTTTTGCGCTATAAACAAAAATAGAGCGTCAATTTTGAAAAAAATGAAAAATTTAAACTTTTTGCTATAATAAATAACCCCAAAAATATATAAAAAAAAATATTTTTTTCCTCAGTTTAGGCCGATACATATTCTCCTACATATTTTTGGTAAAAAAAAAATACAATAAGCGTTTATCGATTGGTTTGCGCAAAATTTATAGTGTTTACAAAATAGGGGATAGTTTATGGCATTTTTTTTGGATTCAATTTTTTGTATTTGTTTAACCACTTCAATACTGGGCACTTTTACCCCCTTCCTTCCTGCCCAGGCTGATTTTCAAGGCTGTTACATTTTGAATGACAATTGCGCGGTCACGCAACACTGTACCCAAACAAAAACATTTGATTTTATTCACACAACTAGGGCTTTTTTTGGGTGGTATTTAATCACCACTGGGTTTTTTACTTTTTTCTAAATAAATGAAAAAAGACAGAAGATTTGAAAAAAACAAAAAAACTTTTTTTTTTATTTCTGTTATAAAAGTTTGCAAACAAATACTTTTTCTTCATAGATTTAGGTCAGACTGTATTCTGCTACATTTCTTTGAAAATAACCCAAATCAGGGTATATTATTTAGTCTGTGTGAAAGGTATATGGTATATATCTGAAAATTGATCAATCCTGATGTACCGACAGCCTATCTCATTACTTGAGGCCCAAAAACCCCAGGTAAGCACAAATATCCCCCAAATGACCCTTCTTTAAATAAAAACACACTCCAGTGTATTTAGTAGGAGGCATGGTGAGTTTTTTGAAGCTGCGTTTTTTTGTCATAATCTTTGGGAAAATTGAGAAATTAAAAAAAACGTATTTCATTTTTTCTTATACTGTATATACTGTCACCAGTGCAGTATAGCATTATCATATACCTGGTGTGCCAGTGATCAGGCACTATTGACAGTACAAAACAAAAATGTAATATTTAATTTTTTGTATTTTTGACTTATTTATGTATACATTATTTTTCTTTTTTTTTCATGATTTTTGTAACACACTGTGACCAGAGCAATATAATGTTACCATAGCAAAACTCTGTACTGATTGATCAGGATTTTTTTTTTTACACGTTATGATTCCTTATAGCAGTGCATTGAATTACTATAAGCAAACATTTTACTGAATGAAAATTATTAATTTCGTTTTTTTATTTTTTTTATTGATTCTCTGTAATTGGCCAGAGCTAATCACATTGTACAGATGGGCTGTTATTGGCCCTGTCTTTACCATGTGATTACACCAATCAATCACAGCTAACAACACAATTGTACTCAATGGATGGCATGAATTAAAGCCATCCATTGTTTACAAAGCAGTGAGACTGTATTCTGATTAGTCATCAGCTGTGTCAGGTGGATGCAGCTGGTGACAGATTGTGCTGTCATATGAAGTCCACCATTGTGTTAAAGGCTGGGCATGAATTTGTTAAAGAAACTTCAAACTTTGAAGAACACACCATAAATAAGGCAAAGATGGAAGGTAAACATTATTTATTTTTTTACTTATTTAATTTACTTATTTTAAACTATCTGCTTTATCCTATTTCTTTTGTCTTTGCAGTGCCACAAACCTAGTTTATGGGCCAATTTCCGTGGAATTTGATGAGAAAATCAAGGTTGCTGAATGTTTGGGCTAGTGATAAGCTAAACAAGTCAACAGTACTACACATTTTCTGTGAGACCCTGTACACACGAGGGGACATGTCCGATGAAAACGGTCCACGGACCGTTTTCATCGGACATGTCTCCTGGGATATTTTGGACTGATGTGTGTACACACCATCAGACCAAAATCCCAGCGGACAGAGAACGTGTGACGTAGAAGACACCAACGTCCTCTAACCAGGAAGTTTAATGCTTCCACGCATGCGTCGAATCAATTTGACGCATGCGAGGGATTTCGGTCCGCTGGTTAGACGTACTAACCAGCGGACATGTCCGACGGATAGGTTTCCAGCGGACAAGTTTCTAAGCACGATCTACAAACGATCGGACATGTCCGCGGAAACTGGTCTGCAGACCAGTTTCAGCGGACATGTCTCCTCGTACGTGGCCTGAAAGAGATAATACACTCTTGAAAACATTCTTGTCAATGATCCTTTCACGTGACACATCACATAATGTACATTTCATTATAAATCATGTAAGGAGTTACTATACAGAACCCATGCAGGGAAAATTATAATAGGAATCTAAAAAAGTAATGGGTAAAAGAATCCACGCTTAGGAAATGCTATAGAGCTGCTGCCTCCCTCAGGGTCTCAAAAGAGACCAAAAGAAAATATGACGGAAATAGGGATAATGGCGCTGCTATGTGATCTCACTGTGAAGTGATTGTGGGTATCCTTAGTGGTAAATACTCATAAGAGTTAGGTAACCTATATTAGGATTTGATCCAATGAATGTGGATCCCCTATAGACACACTTCACAAAAAAAGCGTGATGTTACCTCTTTGATGATATTTAAGTGTCCTAGTTGTCAAGATTAGTGTTGCTCACGAATATTCGCATTGTGAATATTCGCTACGAATATTGCATATTCGAGTATTCGCGAATAACTCGAATATCACGGCGAATATTCGCTATTTCGAATATTCGTATTTTTTCAAATTTCGCAATCAAATTCGCAATCAATTTCGCATTCGCCCTAGCGAAATTTCGCAATTTTTTTTTTTTATAAAATATAACGAATATTCGTAAATATCGAATATTCGTGATATTTTATCCAAAAAAAAAATAGCGAAATTTTGCATTAGCGAAATTTCGCATTGGAGAAATTTCGCATTGGCGAAATTTCACGATTTTTTTTTATAAAATATCACGAATATTCGATATTAAAAGTCACACAAAAAAAATAGCGAAATTTCACAATTTTTATTTTTTTTACTAAATATCACGAATATTCGATATTAACGAATATTCGCGAATATTCTTTGAAATATTCGCGAAATATCGCAAAAACGAATATGGCGTATTCCGCTCATCACTAGTCAAGATGCGATTAAATGGTGGACCTCCACCACTCGGTGGTGTCCAGTAGTATGTAATAAGTGCTCCTTCAAAAAAAGGTAACTATTAAGTGAGCAAAAACCGTGAGAAAATATGAAAAAATTATTATGTGACAGTGTAGGTCAGGACTCTGTGCAGGCCAATATTACAGCTTGACCTTATGTGAACCTACAGTTGCAAGGGGGTCTGTGTTCCCTTGTGTGCAAAAGATGTGTTCACAATTCGTGACTACTTCTTGATGCTTTTTAGTCAAGAGTCCGGTCTACCCCAGCTATGAAAGCATCAGAATAGTGTAAGAGATAAACCATATAAAATGAAAATCAAAATTAATCATAAAGTAAAAAGCGCTATATCAGTTGGTTTCTTACTGAGGAATAAATGTAGCCTATTGTTCCTGATTTAACTATGGATATTATCAAAATAATTATTCAAGCATACGGATGTAAACAGGATACTGTGCAGGCCAAGAAAAAAATTATAACAGTGTGACCACAAAATGCAAGTATGATCTTATGTGTCCCCTCGGAGGTAGGGCTGCACCCCAGATACACAGAGGCTAAATTGGTACCATTAACAGCCCTCTTTAGTAAGGGTAATAGTCCTTTAAATATAAAAGCTTATAACATGTGAATTGTGCGGTCAGAGTTCAAAACCACTAATATCCTCTAGAACTGCAGAATAACTAAGGCGGCGTACACACGACCGAGGTTCTCGCTAGAAAACAGCTAGGAAGCTGCATTCCAGCGAGAACCTCGGCCGTGTGTACGCTCTCGGCGAGCATCCCGTCGGGAATGCCGTCGAGCAGAAATAGAGAGCATGTTCTCTTTTTTTTATTTTTTTTTTATTCCATAATAACTTTTATTGGTAAACAGAAAAAGGTTTACAATACAGTTGAATAAGGAGTCTGATATAGAACATTAGGTTGTACAGCAGTGATGCTCAGAACTAGCATGCAGTCAAGATTGCAACAAAAACATACAAAAAAATTTTTTTTTATATATACTGTATATATATATATAGCATGTTTTTTCCCTTTTTGTTTGATATAATGAACAGTATCTAAGAAGTAAGTAAGATTCATGGCTAACTTGTTGCATATCTATGCTTCTAATGGAAATCTTGTGACCGCCCAAGGTTAGATTAAAGATAGGTGAGAGTTACATATGGATGTGGGGGTTTGCTAGTTCATGTGGCACTGACCAGCTTTGAATAGATATTTCATCATAAAACATCCGCCGCTGGAGCTGATCAGCTGTCGGTACTAGAGAATAAGGGCTGTAGCTGGAGAGGGGACTGGATCTGTGCGTAGACTCTACATGAAGAGGGGGAGGAAGGAACGGGCACAGGAGGGGGAAGACAGGGTGGGAAAGAGGGGAGGATAGAGGAGGAGCTGTAGGAAGCTAAGGAGAAAGATAGAAAGAGAAGAATAAGGTGAGATAAAATAGAATAGAAAAAGCAAACAAAAAAAAAAAAAAATACAATAATAATAATAAGTTCATAGGTAGAGAGCGAAAGAGTGTATGGGTATCGAAACATGGAGTCAGTGAGAGGGGGAGGGTGAGTGGAGGGGGGCCGGTTTGGGGGGATCTCACAGTCTCCGCCGTCGGGCCTCAGGTATTGGAGTATGGAGAGTATCAGGGGTATTAGAGTCAGCGATAATTGGACATGTGTCTAATAGAATGAAGTGAGAGATGACCTCCCTCTATCTTCCCTTGTGTAGGGGAGGGAGGTTAGGTATAACGTGGTGTGATTCAGTTAGACCATAAATTTAATGCTATAGTTATCAAGGGTATCAATCGTCTGGAGGTGGATGATCCCCGGAAGTTTGGTTCATCAAGAGTTTGTAATTGGCAGTGGTACAGAAGTGGGTCCAACAGGCCCATGTGTGGGAGAATTTAGTTGGACAATCTTTAGCTATAGATATTAATTCTTCCATCTCTGCAATTTTTTCAACGCGTTTGATCCACTCAGGAATGGTTGGGATACGTGTTGTTCCCCAGTGTATCGGGATGCATTGCTTGGCTTCATTTATTAGGGGTGGTACTAGCGTCTTACAGTAATGATGAGCTGGCATGTCAGAATAGTGTAGGAGAAGTTGTGCCGCGGTGTGTTCTAAAGTGTATGTAGAAATTTGTGACGTCAGTTCCCGGATTTGGGTCCAGAATGGCTGGATTAGGGGGCAGGACCACCAAATGTGTTCTAGATGACCTGTGCCAACAGAGCACCTCCAGCATTTGTCTGAAAGGGCTGGATTGTATTTGTTGAGAATAGCCGGGGTTCTGTACCAGCGCATTAAGACTTTGTAATTATTTTCCTGTATCGAGACATTGAGGGAGCTTTTATGTGCTATTGTAGATATGCGTTCCCATTGTGCCTCCGTTAAATCCATCTGTAGATCTCTTTCCCAATTTGAGCAAGCTTTGGTAGTCTTCATTAAGCTATCTGAGGAGAGTATGTTGTGTATGATAGATATCAAGTGTTGTTGCGGTGTAGAGTGAGAGCATGTTCTCTATTTGCTCGACGGCCTGCCTGGATGAATGGCTGGTTGCCATTCCCGACGGGCGGCTCGCCGAATCTGACGGCCGGCAGAGAACCTCGACGGGCGGAACGATGTGTTCTGCCCGTCGAGGTTCTCTGCCGTGTGTACGCGGCTTAAGTGGTGACTTTAGTGCTGGTTTCACTCTCAGGCAGTGTTCAGTGACTTCCGTGTTCCCACCTGGGTCCCCACTCACCAGACGTCGTCACCCCAAAGGGGCAAATTGCAGGGGGGTGGTGGTACCTTGGCTGTTCCTTTTGCGCAATCCCTTGTGTCACCGTTGAAGCTACTCCGGGGTATGAGGAGGGTCCTGGGGATGTTGTTGTATCGAACACTTTGGGTGTCACTCAGGAAAAAACAAAAAAGGGGTTGTCCACATAGCGTGATATGTTAAAACCAGCGGAAATATATTTATATAAAAATCGTGGACATATCCACTGATAATGCCCAGAGGCACTTGGGATGATTAAAAACTGGAACAACTAAAAGTAAAAATAAAAACCATAAAACAAAAACAAAAGTTATGTCCTTGCTGTCCGCCTGTCCCGGTATGTTAGGATGCGAGACTGCCGACACCGTCGATAGTATAGTCCAGGGGCGTCTGTGTCGTTTTCAGGCAGCTCGCGCCGGGTGCTCTGGCGTGTGGATCAGCTGTAGACAGACGTGCGTACGGGCTTGCGTGCAGTCTGCTGACGCGTTTCGTCATGTGACTTTCTCAAAGGTGGTTGAAGCTCCGTACGTACAGCCCTCTATTTAGACACAATGGCAGATGTGTCCCTCCTCCCCTGGATGTAGTGATACGTGGTGTATTTACTTTTCTCTGGAGATGATCCTCCCATCCTTTAACCCCTATCAGTGCCGAATTCGGGAAAGGGAGTGAATATGCATATGCCACTGTGTATAAATTGCATCCTATTCGTCTATATCATGGATTCATTAAGTACAAATGGCAAAGTATGGATAAGTATACGGCATATGTATATTATAGTTCAACCTGTCTTCTGCGTTTTATATATACGGGAAAAAATAAGAAAGAAGAAAGAAGGCATTACACCGTTATTCCTTGCAATACATACTAAATGCCCGGACTACAATATAAGGATAAAAATAATAAAAATAATGATCAGTGTAAAGTGTTTGCAGAAAGTATTGGAGCACATAGAGATGTGAGTTCACCTCATTTGTGGTATGTCTGACTCCATCGAGGAAGGGAATTGTGTTGTCGCCAGTATATATAGAATATTTTGTGATAAGCACTATGTTGTAATACCTGGTGTCAAAGGTGCATTAATTAGAGTTTGCCAAAGTGGGTTAACCCCTTGATGGGTAACTTAATTTCATAGAAAGTTAGAAAGTTAGGAATCTAAAAAAGATCATTCTTTTCATCTGTAATACTGGTGGTTTGTGCATTCATTTTCTACCTTAGTGTAACCTTTCCAAGAAACTGCACATCAAAAGACTACCTATGAACGTCAACTTGAAAATGAACATAAGTAAATTTGCTTTGATCTTTCAGGAGGTAAATTAATGCTTTATTTCATGCAGAATGAAGACCACAATTCCAAAAGCTTGAATACAGCCATAAAATACTTACTACATAAACCAAAAAGTAGGCACGCTGATCATTCATTAATAACCATGATTGCAAAAAATCCACATATAAGAAATAAATATGAGAAGTGTTGTGATCTGTTGTTTTGGTCATTGAAGGAGTAAAGGAGATATCAGTGAGCCTCCAGTTCTGTCATTCAGCTAGCTTCGAGGTAAAAAATAATTAGCATGAAGATTTATTGTAGCTAAAACTAAAATTCAAACTCAAATACCTGTATATTAGAGTTGACCTATGCTTCAGAACAAAGTTACATTTACAGCTAACAAGTTTATACAAGCTGTCTGCACACTGGATTGATGGATGTTCTAGCTGTGCATCGTCTTCACTTCACTGTCCATGAAAGAAAGACAATATTTTAAGGATCTTCCTTAAAAAAAGTTTCAGTTTGTTACTATTCTTGTAGCTCACTGTTGGATAAAAATAAGTACTGAAAAGAACTGTGCTGCATTACCAGTGGTATAACAAAAGCCATATGAGGCTGGGGGCAGAAGAGGACCACATAAGGGAGTATCTTGAGGACAATTAAACAGAAAATGTGTGTACTTGTGAAGATAACACAAATCCAGTACTCAGGGCAGGACTTAGATAAAACTCAGTAAAAAAAAACAGCATGGCCCCCCAGTCCATTACCAGGTTATTTGGGACTGGTATGGATTTTAAAGGGAACCTTGTGCCAAATAAAAAAAAAAAAATGGTGTAGGGGTCCCCCAAAATCCATACCAGACCCTTCAGGTCTTGGTATAGATTTTAACCACATGCCTACCGCCGCACACAGATATATGTTGGCAGAATGGCACGGGCAGGCCAGCAGGCAAAAGGACATATATATATATATATATATATATACATATATATATATACAGTATATACGTCCCCTTTAGGAAGCAGCATTGTGGATGCATGCGCGCCCGTCGTGAGCTCCATGACTCGATGTCCATGGGCATACCCGCGATCGTGTCATGGTGAGGAAGAAAGGGGGAAATGTAAACAAGCATTTCTCCAGTCTTCCCAGGACAGTGAATGCAGCTTCCTGTAATTGGAAGCAGTAATCACTGTCCTGTCACACACAGCCCATCCCCCCTACAGTTAGAAGCACTCACTAGGGCACACTTAACCCCTACAGCGCCACCTAGTGGTTAACCTCTTCACTGCCAGTGTCATTTTCACAGTATTCAGTGCATTTTTATAGCACTGCTCGCTGTAAAAATGACAATGGTCCCAAAAATGTGTCAAAAGTGTCTGATGTGTCCGCCATAATGTCGCTTTATTTTTGTTTATATCTCCTAGATGTACTTAAGGATGGCTGCTGGAAGACTAATTCGACTTGTTTTATGCTCCTGGCCTCAGTATTGTACTTGTGAGCCTGCATTTCCTGGGACTGTGATTACTGGTCCCGCTAACCTTCCTGTTTGTGTCCTGAAACCTGCCTGTGTTTGTATTCCCTTTACCCATCCTGATCTGACCTGTCCTGAACCACACTTATGCCATGTACACACGATCGGAAATTCCGACAAGAAAAGTCAGATGTGAGCTTTTTGTCGGAAATTCTGACTGGGTGTATGCTCCATCTGACTTTCAGGAATTTTAGCCACCAAACATTGAGAGCAGTTTCTCTATTTTTCCAACAGAAAAAATTCTTATTGGAAAACTCACTCGTCTGTATGCAATTCAAACGCGCAACAAAAAAAAAAAACATGCATGCTCATAATGTGGTGGAGAGATTGGTCTTCATACTTATATCCTGAATTCAACTATCATGCCCCTGATTGAGGTGTATGTATATATATGTATGTATATATCTATATATATGTATATATATATATATATGTATGTATACGTGTATATATATATATATCTGTATATATCTCTGCATCTTTGTACCCCTAAATTGGTAAATATACATGGTCAGACGATAGCGGCATACCATTTCTTAGTAAACATTTCTTTCCTGATAGTAAATCTCCCCTCATTGTAGTAACAGAATTTCCTGTCTTTTGATGTCTGATTGAAATAAACACATTAGGTTAATTAGACAATAGTATGTGTTTACAGAATTTCCGGCCATCCTCCTCCTGTCTGATTGAACAAAAACACATTACTGTGTTAATTAGACAATAGGCTGGCCAGGTGTCATATGCAAGTGTTGGAATACACAGGTAAATGAGTGATCACAAGGAAAGTGGGTAGGGGTCAATTAATGCATGGATATGCAAACTCCTAAACATCCTTTGGCACAAAGAGGTGACAGCAAGAGGTTACCGGGTGGGGGGTCCTTATAAAACAGCCAATCGGATCCTCGGGAACTTGGGATTATGGAGAAGAAAATAGTAGCTCATGGGGTATAAAAATCCAGTTCAGCTGGACAGATCAGCAGTGTAGGATGTCCTGATGTAGACCACAGCCTGGTAAAGTACCCTCTCCCCCTCTCTCCTTGTCTCCCTGTCTCTCTCCCCCTCAGTCTGTCTCTCCCTCCCTCTGTCTCTCTGCCTCTCTCTTTCCCTTTTTCTCTCTCTCTCTCTCTCTCTCTCTCATACTTTCCTTCTATCTTATGATTTTGCCTAAAAGTATATTAGGAGTCCATGAATGTCCGTAGTAACCATATCTGAGTTAGGCCTTAGTTATCTTTGTAATCTGGCAACACTATTCCTGTAACCTCACCTAGGGACATTGGGTAATTTCTAATCATTACTTTTCTTCATCTCTGTGATTTTTCCTTTCCTACAAATACTGATGTGTCCATTGAAGCAATATTTTATCATTTGTATAATTGTGTAACATTGAAACCATCTTGGTTTTAGAGGTGATATCTGTTATGTTAATAGTTACGAATATCAGATTGAGATAAGCTTCTTCTATGTATCAATAAATGTAATCCTTTTTCTCCTTTTCTCACCCCTATCGTTTGCTTTAATTTCTATATAGACAAGAAGGTTTTTATAGCTAATATTAATTATGTACGTGCGAAATTAAAATTTCTAAGACAAATGGTTCCCCGTGTGATAGGAGAGTTTAAAGTTTGGATAAATATGATTTCTTTTTATGGTAGGCAGAGCTGGTTTTTATGTTTTAACCTGTTTTTTTACCTAATAAACTAACTTTTCAGAACTTAACTTTTTACTTTTTGTCTATGTAACCCTTTATGTTGATGAGACTGATTTTGAATAATGTAGATATATAAAATGAAATTGCAGCAGGGTGTCAGTGCGAATAATAAGGATGCTGTTTGGAATCTTGAAAACAGTGGGCCAGATTCTCAGCTAGGTACGACGGTGTATCTCCAGATACACCGTTGTGTCTCTGGTTTCTGGCCCTGGGTATCTATGCGACTGATTCTTAGAATCAGTTACGCATGGATTTTTTTTACTAAGTTGTAATGTTACGCTGGCCGCTAAGTGGCGTTCCCGTCGATTTCTGCGTTGAATATGCAAATGAGCGTTGTACGCCGATTCTTGAGCGTAATTGCGTGCCATCGTCGTAGTTAGCGTAGTTTGCGTGAGCGTATGGTTACCCCTGCTAGAAGGAGGGGTGACCTTGCGTAGGTCTGGCGTACACCATGTTAGGTATGGACAACGTCTGGTTTTTCCGTTGTATACGTTGTTTACGTAGCTCGTTGCGAATGGGGCTGTACGTTAATTACGTTCACGTTGAAACCAATTTGCAGTGTACTATGGAGCATGCACAGTGGGCTACGTTTATGGCCAACGCATGCGCAGTTCGTTTGGCGCGGGGGCGCACTTAATTTAGACACAGCACGCCCCCCTCCTTCCTAATTTACATTACGCACAGTTGCGCCGGCCTATTTGCGCTGCGCCTCCGCAAATTGCGGAGCAGGTGCTTTGAGAATACAGCACTTGCCCGTAAAAGGTGCGGAGGCGTAGCGTAAATGGGATACGCCACGCTACGCCGGAAAACCGCAAATCTACGGGAATCTGGCCCAGTGTGTCTCTGCCAAAAATAAATTTCAGTGAACTCTTTGAATATTAGGCCAATCTTGTGAGTGAAACACACCTATGCGTTTGGGCTGCGTTTCCACTAGTGCAACTCCAATGTCGCCTGATACAGGATGCGATTGTGAGATGCAGCTGTAGTGCGACTATGGTGTGGCCTTGAATGGGTTTTTGACCCAGAAGTCGCATCAGAATGCTGCAGGTACCTTAACAGTCGCTGCAGCTTTGAGCCACATAGATTGGAATGGGGGCTATTGAAAACAGTAGGCTGCGATTTGTAATGCGACTTTGGGTCCAAGGTCACATGGCAAATCGCATCAGGGGAAACGGAGACTAAATCACACTGAATTATCTGGATGTATGTGAATCTATCTTTCTGTGTAAACTAACGGTGTAATTAGATCTGCAAACACTGGCTGTATTGTGACTGCTAAAAGATCATTGAGCGTCAGTTAGAATTGCCTCCTACCCTACAAATAATCATAGGGTCTAATCAAGCTTAACGCTTAGGAAGCCCAGTGGTACACTGAGCATTTCTTTTAAAATACAATGGAAAGTCCACGGGGAGATTAAACTTATTTAGTTTGGAAAATCTCCGGGCTAATTTTTTCGAAGGGCTATAGTCGCTTGATGACAAGTAGTGAAGAAGAGGGGGCAAAGGCGGCAGGGGCGGTACCTGTCGACCCAATTATTGATCAAAGTCTAGCTAAGCTTTGGGGAATGCGACTGGTAAAAAAGGTCTGCGGGAGCAACTCAAGGTCCTTCGTCCATAAAAGGATGGGAAATCAAATCGCTTCCAGGGTCTAACCGTGGGGAACCTTACCACTTGACCCGGAAGGAAGAAATGATAGATAAATGTGGACCTTGGGTTGTGAAATATGCAATATTGGGAATCGCTGGACTGGAAACGGTATTTTAAAGGATGCTTGAAGTACAGGGATGAACAGAACTGATGAGGTGAGTATTCTCTAACACGGACAAGCAGGGTCAGCCACTAAAATGTAGTAGTGAGGAACAGAGGTTATGGATTCAAGTATGATAAAAAACAGGATGATCTGTGTATGGTCTTGAAGTCATATTTGACCTAGCTAAGTGTGTTATGCGGAAGTGTGTGAGATCCATGGATTGTGATGTTTTGTGTTTGTTAAAGTATAAAATTATGAATGGTTCTCAGCTGCTGACAGCCCAAATGACCCCCCCTTCTTTCCAGGTCTGTGAGAATGTGTGAACAGCTGTATTGTCATGCAAACTAAGTGGGCTATTTGAACTGTAAAACAAAAGAAAGCCTCCTAATATTAACTGTAATTTTGCTTCCATAGAAGAAACAGTTTGTTGTTTTGAAGTTTTTCAGTGTGCCCAGTATGGTAAAGTATAACTGTCTCGCAAGACACTTGTGTTTGTGTTTTGTGTTTGTTTTGAGCTGCTCATTTTTAACCATGGTGAATACATTTTTCTTTTTTTGGGGGGAACTATTAGTATACTATAAAAAAGGAAAAAAGAAAAACATTTTTTTTTCTTCCTTTTATATATATATATATATATATATAAACAAAGTCCACGTGGCAGTCTATATGTATTACATAATACATATAAATGAAAAGTTGAGCTCAACAATTTTTGGTATTTTAAAAAGTGCACAGGGAATGTAATGTAATGTTAAGGTGTGTTTCATATGCTAATGTATTGTTACCGGTATATAACCATTGTTTTGTTTCCAGGTTAAGAATGTTTTTTTTTTATGTTTATTACTAACTTTTATTTTGTGTTTTACAGATTTGATAACTGGGTTTTCAGCCTTTCAGAATAAGACAACTTTAAGTTGGTCGGTCAGTCAGGTTTCACAATGTTTTTAGGTTTTCATGACCAGTTGGAACATCTAGTTGTCAGTCCATCTGACTATGTTTTTGGACCACCTAGCGTGGGTTGCATGTTCTGATCCACTGAATAGCAGAACCTACTAACTGAAGTCTGCGTATTAATTTTATTTATTGATTTCAATGAAAAGTTGAATAAGACGGCAGGGGATAATTGGCACTCTTAACACATATATTAGGCTAAGTAGCATTCAGGGGTATTGTTTTTAGTGATAAAAGAGTTTTGGGGTGTTCTCCAGAGTTTGAAATGGATCAGCCATTGATCCGTGGCATATCTGTTTCCTTATTACCGAAGATCAGCCATGCTAGTTGTGTGTGTTCAGGCACACTGGTCGGGGCACCAACCCCCTACTGTTCAGTCATGTCAGTGCTGCGAGGGATTGTTTATTTTTTTTCTTAGCCTATTGGTCAGTTGTCTCTAGTAGCACCAGTTCCTTGAGATGGATACACATTATGCAATTTTTGTTTTCCAATTTCTTTTAGATTTACCTGCAGACATGTGATACAAGGGCCTGCCTGATTACATACGGGTTGAGAGTGTATAGGTCTGGCCTCATATTGTATAGTTTGGGTTGAGTCTGGACGAAAGTTGTGCAGGAATAGCGTATGAGGTGATCCCAGCTCTTGGCTATTCCAAGGCCCCTCACTTCTGATATATATATGTAGGCAGTTAATATCCTTCCCGTCCTAGATTACTTGTGTACCTTAATGGGTGGTCTGTGACTTGCATGCCAAGAAGATCAGTACCCCAGGGTGGCACTAGACTCCTGTCTTTCATATGAGTCCTGTCTGAATAGTGAAGGCCGTTTGTTTTGTAGTGGTGAAGGATAACCTAGTCTAATTACTGAACTGATAAAGCGGGGGAGAAGGTGTGCAGCCTCTAGGAGGGAGTGGGTGCACCTGGTGGCAGGTGGTTTTCAATCTGGGTATCCAGACTATTTCCCATACTTAGGAAAAAGAGAGGCTCAAGGGCAACCGTCTTTGGAGTGGGAGGTGGGTCACTGGGTACCGTAATTACTATAGAGCTGGAGATAATCAGGAACACATTGGGAGACCCTGGGCTACATACCCGGGAAGAGTTAGGAAATCCAACTTGTTCTATTCTCATCCCTAGGGGCAGGGATGGATCTTTGGGCAGGGACGGAACTTTGTGCATATGTCGCGGCTATCAGACCCTATTGGGTTAAGCCCTGGAGTCCATCCTGTTCTGAGGGTTTTGAATCCAGGCAGGAATTGAAAGAAGGAAATATTTGAATGGGTGACTACGATAACCTAAATGTATGTGGGGCAGGTACCCAGGAGACTGGCACCTTTGCATAATAAGGTGTCTGTTGGCCAAACTAGAGGATGCCAGGTGATACATCAAGGGGGTGAAAACTTCCTCGCAGAGGTAGGGTCTCAAGCTTAGCAGTCCTACAGAGAAGCTCTTGTTTACTGGACATGTGAGGTACCCCTAGTTGATGTCTCACCTGAGAGGTTGAATCCCGACACGAGTAAGGTGAGTAACTACATACAGGAACATGCCCTGTTAAAAGAAGGGAATAAACGCTGGCTAACAGGGTACAGTAGGCCGGTACCACGTCGCTTCAGCATCTCACAGTGGTTGATAAGAAACATATTACCCTGTATGTGCTGAGTATACACTAACTCAAGTGACCAGTGGCTTGCTCCCAGAAACGTGCAGACACAGACTGAGGTTCACGCAGGACACTTATCTCTGAGGAGTAACCCAACAGAGCAGGGGTGTATTCAGCACTATATAGGGGGAATAGGAGCCAGGATGGGTGTTAGTAACAGGATGGAAGGTGGTCTCCTGAGGAACAAACTCGCAGCCATGGCTTCAGACAATAAGCACGGCTTTGTTGCTCAGAGAGATTGGTGACATTCGTGACAACATGCAACAAAGTTACATAAATACCCAGTTTAATATGGCTCGAGATTTCGTTGACCATGTTAAGAGATTGGAAGAGGGTATGATAGAGTATAGGACAAAAATATGTCATTGGCTCTGGCGTACATGCAGGGGCAGGTGGAGTTATCGACCAGTATCAAGCTGATTATACAAATATCTGTATGAAGGGCAGTAGCCTAAGGAGTTGGCGTCACCACTCAGTAAGACTTTAACACAACTCATCGCTTATACGAATCCAAAGTAGTGGTCAAATGCCTGGATGGGCTGTACTGGTTTGGATTGTGAAAGGTGAGGTGCTATATGATCCCATGGATGGAAGTGCGGACTCGGTCTATAGATCTGTGGACATCAATGGCCTTACTGACTGGGGATTCCATGTTGTTGCATCTGTGGCTAAGTGACCCACATGTGATCAGAGGGTACGGAAGCTGGGGGCAGGTTGATAGTTCCCTCTGTCAGAAGCATGACCACGATGTCTTTTACATTTCAGGTCAATACACGGTGGTGAATGAGGAATGTTGGGAAGGTATTTCACTCTGTATTCTGAATGGGGAGATCATTGTGAGGGAGAAAACACCTAGGTATTATGTAGGACATAGGCAAGTTTTGTTTCTTTGTCCTGGAGGATACCGATGGGGTGTTAGTCATGGAACTAGGGTGATTCTTGAACTGTTGGACTCAATACCGAATGCTGGGGTACAGGTGCTGGTATCACATGTCTAGTGATGCACTGTTGTCAGCATTAGGTTGAATTGTACTCAACTGGGTACACTACCTCGGGGAGTCTATTGTACCTATTCTCTTGTCCTTTGGATGGATATAGAAGGAATCCCAGGTCGCACCCCGAGTCGCCCGGAGGAAAGGTTTTATGGCAAACCCGACATCGTCTTTACACTTACTGAAACTTCCGTTGGGATATGGGGAGGAGTTAGAAGTTGGGTAGGTAAGATTGGGCAACATGATTTAAATGGTGCCAAAAGGTTGTGCAAGGCATGAATAGAAAGGCCCATCTCTAAGTTTATAATGTAAGGGAAGGGGGTGGAACAAAAATAATAACGACTGGGAATTCTCTGATATGGAGCTGGCTGAGAAAACATTTTATTCCCGGAATAAAATAGGTTTGTTTAGGGACACCTAGGTGTGGAAAGGGTAGCGCCTGGCTGAACATAGGGCGTGAGGAGTTCCAGAGATTCTGGAGCAGTCCTCAGGGTGAGTAGGGAAGGGGGTAACAGGGGAAATGGAAATCAGGATGTTTTAGGGACAAAAACTTTAGTAAACTGCACCCAGGGGGCGGTTCCCGATGCAGGTCACTATTACGGGACCGAGGCAAGGGGGTTGGTGCTGCTATCAGATGTCCAGTGATGCCCTATATTCTGCCTACGAGTTGAACCATACTCCGCGGGGTACATTACCTCAGGGAGTATACTGTACGTCTTCCCCGGTCCTGGGAATAGATATAGCCGAGACACAAGGACGCACCCCTGTTACCCCAGAGAAAAAGCTTGATATCAAACCTGACACCCCCATACATCTACAGAAACTTCCTCTGGGATTTGGGGCTGAATTAAAGGCTTGGCTGTTAGATTTTGGGCAACAGGATGAAATATTAAATGTGCTAAGAGATGCAGAGAAATAAGCCACCATACGACTCACCCATGATCAAAATAAGTTGATCCAAGTATCCCACGCTTTAGAGGCAGATGCTAAGATCTCCTGGTGGGAAGGGGTATTTGGGTATAGTCCTAACGCTACAGCTTTCCTAAACATTTTGCTCCACCCTGTCGTTGTCCTAATCTGTGTAGCTTTATTGCTCTCCCTGATGCAAGTAATAATGTGCATTACTATCAGGAGAATGAACGCCAAAACTATGAGAATGTGCACCTCAACGAGGTATCTTCTCTCAAGAAACAGAAAAGCAACTAACTCAGAAACAAATTTCTGAGGAAACCTGTTCCAATCCTGACCAGTATCATGTTCAAACAACATTTTTAATTTTTATTCATTTTTTTATACATTTTTTTTCAATTAGAATTTTTTTTCGCTTTTCATTTTTTATACTTTTTTAAATTTTTGTAAACGTTATTTTTCTTTATTCATTTGTTATTTTTTTTCTCTATTTTTATTCTTTTTTTAATCAATTTTTAATTTTTCTTATTATTTTTTAATATTTTATTTTTATTTTGTCAGTTTTTATTATTATTTTTGTTGTTCTCCCTGTAGTGTTATGGTTATAATTTTTTTACTTTTAATTTTTTGAAGTTTTTTTTCTCTTTCTCATTTCATTCAGGTGAGAAAAGTTCCAAAAGGTTTGAACTTTGTCCACCTGAAGGAGGGGGAATAGTGCATAGACCTGAAAATGCTAATAATGCAGTGTTTGGTTTGGGGAAAAGCCTCTACAATTTTTTTAGTAATAAGTACAGTCAGGTTTGACTAAATTCTAAGAGTTTTTTGGCAACCATTGTTTAGCCTCTCCTTTTAAATTTTGTTATTTTTATGTTTTTAACCCGACTTGTAAATTGTTGAGTGACCATGATCATGTTCACCTGTTGATCACTAATAAGGGAAAGGAGTCTATTTTTTATTTTTTTTATTTTTATTTTATTTTTTATTTTTTATTTATTTTTTGTTCCTTTTTAAGAGAGGACTCTAGAACTATATTTTTTTTTCTTGTTGTTCTAGGGATAAGCCTCTTCAATTTGTAATAATAAAGTGCGTCAGGTTTACCTAAATTCTACAAATTTTAATCATCTCTCTCTCGTTATTATCTGTGTACCTGACCAGCAAAAATACCACCAATTACTAGTATGAGAGAGGAGTCGTTTTTAACGAAAATATTTTTTTCTCACTATCAGCTAAAGTTGGCAGGAAAACTAGGTATTTTAATTTTTTTGGATACCGATTCAATGCTCTTTAACGACCTAAAGTGGAATGTAAACTGAAGATCTTGGTTGGAGCAGCATTAAATCGGTAGTTTTTTACTTTTAGATGTATTATTTTTTTCTTCTCCTCTATTTTCCTTATTCTTTGTCATTACTCACCTCTCGTCCTTTCCTTCTGTAATAGTATACTCTCTAAGTTGTTATTTTGGTTTCTTTCATCCATCTTCTCAGGATAATGTAACTAGGATATCAGTCATATAATTTTTTTTTATAAGAGGTGTGAGCATTCCCGCCCGCCAGTGCCATATTGTACACCCAGAGAAACCAAACTATCCCTGGGCATTTCTGTTTTTTTTTCCTCCCAAATGTAATTCTACCTCCCCTAGTCTACCTACAGCTTTATAGCCACCCCACTGCTCCTATCTGACATTCCTCCAGAAACTGTACACTGACGTTCTCCTTTTGTATTCATACATGACTGTCCAGAGGCCCACCCAACCACCACCTGAAGAAGCAACGAAAACCAAGTCATTATTTTTTGAGACAAACGTGCCACGGAGAAGATGCTCCTGAACTTTCTTTCATCATGCTGAAAAAGTGCTGTCTCGCGGTCCGATCTAATTGTGACAATTATAACACCATATTTCCAGGATACAGGACTAAATATGTAAGGATCCCGCCATCAATGTTGGAGTTTCACTCCTCCAATGCAGAGGGGTGATGAAACATTGCAGTACAGACACTCATGGTTTGGATCTGAAGCCTCAAAGGCACCAGGACTGTCTCAAGTCTACATTGATGAGTTACGGCGAGTTCAAGAAAGGAAGAGGCCGCAGTGGTGGTGGGGGGAAGGGTGGGGTTCTGGGCCGTTGTGAGTGGATACTGGATCATTGAAGGAGGACATAAGTTCCAGAAGGAACTTCAGGGGGGACTGTGGTGGAGAGATTGGTCTTAATACTTATATCCTGAATTCAACTATCATGCCCCTGATTGAGGTGTATGTATATATATGTATGTATATATCTATATATATGTATATATATATATATGTATGTATACGTGTATATATATATATATCTGTATATATCTCTGCATCTTTGTACCCCTAAATTGGTAAATATACATGGTCAGACGATAGCGGCATACCATTTCTTAGTAAACATTTCTTTCCTGATAGTAAATCTCCCCTCATTGTAGTAACAGAATTTCCTGTCTTTTGATTTCTGATTGAAATAAACACATTAGGTTAATTAGACAATAGTATGTGTTTACAGAATTTCTGGCCATCCTCCTCCTGTCTGATTGAACAAAAACACATTACTGTGTTAATTAGACAATAGGCTGGCCAGGTGTCATATGCAAGTGTTGGAATACACAGGTAAATGAGTGATCACAAGGAAAGTGGGTAGGGGTCAATTAATGCATGGATATGCAAACTCCTAAACATCCTTTGGCACAAAGAGGTGACAGCAAGAGGTTACCGGGTGGGGGGTCCTTATAAAACAGCCAATCGGATCCTCGGGAACTTGGGATTATGGAGAAGAAAATAGTAGCTCATGGGGTATAAAAATCCAGTTCAGCTGGACAGATCAGCAGTGTAGGATGTCCTGATGTAGACCACAGCCTGGTAAAGTACCCTCTCCCCCTCTCTCCTTGTCTCCCTGTCTCTCTCCCCCTCAGTCTGTCTCTCCCTCCCTCTGTCTCTCTGCCTCTCTCTTTCCCTTTTTCTCTCTCTCTCTCTCTCTCTCTCTCATACTTTCCTTCTATCTTATGATTTTGCCTAAAAGTATATTAGGAGTCCATGAATGTCCGTAGTAACCATATCTGAGTTAGGCCTTAGTTATCTTTGTAATCTGGCAACACTATTCCTGTAACCTCACCTAGGGACATTGGGTAATTTCTAATCATTACTTTTCTTCATCTCTGTGATTTTTCCTTTCCTACAAATACTGATGTGTCCATTGAAGCAATATTTTATCATTTGTATAATTGTGTAACATTGAAACCATCTTGGTTTTAGAGGTGATATCTGTTATGTTAATAGTTACGAATATCAGATTGAGATAAGCTTCTTCTATGTATCAATAAATGTAATCCTTTTTCTCCTTTTCTCACCCCTATCGTTTGCTTTAATTTCTATATAGACAAGAAGGTTTTTATAGCTAATATTAATTATGTACGTGCAAAATTAAAATTTCTAAGACAATAATCAGGCAGAAGAAACTGCCTATTGAACTTCATTGATCTAGGCTCGTCCTACGTCTTGTACGTCACCACGTTCTAGACGGTTGGAATTTCCGACAAGATTTGTGTGACCGTGTGTATCCAACAAAAGTTTGAGTCAACATTCCGTCAGGAAAATTCCAAGGTTTTCTTGTCGGAATTTACGATCGTGTGTACGCGGCATTACTCTTCTTCCCTTCTATGTGCTCTCCTTTTAGTGCTGTTGTACATATTTATTTAACTCCGTAGTATAGTTGCAAGTTATATCTTGTGTACCAGACAAGGATCTTATTTGCCACTCTGATATGTGGCCAGCATATAAGTCCTCCATCTTACAGCCAGTTGATGTATTTCACTGTATGCCTGCTGAACTTCTATATTCTGATCTCTGGACCTCATTTCCAACAAAAATATCTTTTTGGATGAACACATGCATAATTAGTGTAATTAGATGCTTCTCATCAATTGTATTTTCTATGCTTATGTATTTTTGCAATGTATACATTTACAGTGAATATCTATATATTTCTTTGAGTCTCCTACTGCCCCATTTTGTATAGCTGGGACCTATATATATACTACTGTATTTAATCATAACTATACTGTAATCTAACTATCTATTTAGGTGTGATAACAAATATCTCCTGAGAAAGCCAAAATCATTGGCAAAACATGTTGGGATTATCACCCCACAATTATCATCAACTATTGTTCATGTCTTTTAACTTCCAAAAATTATATGATCCAGAAATTTTAGATGTGTTTTTTTCATTATGTGTATTTTCTACTATGTTTATATTATTTAATTCATATAATAAAGCATATGCATTTTAACAGTTGTTTATAATATTGGGTTATTGGCACCTTAAAAATCCCAGCCCCTAATGTGAGCATTTATCGTGTCTAATATTTTGTAATTGATGGAATGTGGTGCCTTTGAGTTTTTCTCGGTTAACTTCTTCTTGTGTTACGTATTTATTTAGTTAGGTAGTTAGCTAGTTTTCCACTTTGCACTAATGTTATACTGGTTTGAATTGTGGTTTGCTGTATGTATATGCTATGTTATGTATGTTGTATGTTCATAATAAACGATTGAGGAATCTTAGCACACAAGGCAGACTAACATTTTATATTTTCAGCTTGGATTTACAGTAAGAGAAGGCGGTGGTTGATAAAGGATAAGAACGTTGCGCAAATCAGCATTATTACAGTATAGAACACTGGCAAGTAGACTTGTGACTAAGTAACTTTCAGTGTAATTTATATTTTCAAATCTACGGGTAGTATTCTACATGAACATCTACAGCCTTGTACACTCGATTGGATTTCCACCTGACAAAGCCATGTTATTTTGTCAGAAGGGCGTTGGCCATGAACTTGTTTTGCATACAAACGGCAAAACTTTGTCGGCTAACAAACACAACGTAGTGACATACTAGACGTACTACGTGTTTTTTCAGCTCTTTAACCACTTAAGGACCGCCTTCCACACATTTACGTCGGCAGAATGGCACGGCTGGGCACATCAAAGTATATATACGTTGATTTTTGTACCCAGCCGTGGGTCGCGGGCGCGGTCCGAAGCTCCGGGACCGGGACCGCGGGACTCGCGGACCCGATCACCGCTGGAGTGCGGCGATCGGTCCCCGGAGCTGAAGAACGGGGAGAGCCGTGTGTACATACGGCTTCCCCGTGCTTCACTGTGGCCGCAGCATCGATCACGTCATCCCTGTTATAGGGGGACGTGATCGATGACGTCACACCTACAGCCACACCCCCCTACAGTTGTAAACACTAGTGTTGCTCACGAATATTCGCATTGCGAATATTCGTAACGAATATTGCATATTCGAGTATTCGCGAATACATCGATATCGCGGTGAATATTCGATATTGCGAATATTCGTATTTTTTCAAATTTATTTTTAAAACAGATCACATCCTAGTGATCTTCATCGACGTCTAAAAGCGTTGCTGGTATGATTAGAGACCCTGGGTAGCTGAGGCGATCCTTTTATGTTGCCAAATATTCGCAATGCGAATATTCGTATTACGAATATTCGCAAATACTTTCTCTGCCCTTCTGTGTTTTGTGTATAAAAAAAAAAAAAAAATTAGCTTTAGTTTAGTCATATAAGTTTGTGTAAGTAGAGTTAGTGTTTAGTGCATATTAGTTTAGTAATCCAGGAAATGATCTCCATTTTCCCGTGTTGACGAGAATTTCGCAATCAATTTCGCATTCGCATTAGCGAAATTTCGCATTTGCGAAATTTCGCAATATTGTTTTTTTGATAAAATATCACGAATATTCGATATTAGCGAATATTTCACGAACATTCTTCTATATATTCGTGACATATCGCGAAATCGAATATGGCATATTCCGCTCAACACTAGTAAACACACACATAGGTCACACATCCCCTACAGCGCCCCCTTGTGGTTAACTCCCAAACTGCAACTGTCATTTTCACAGTAAACAATGCAATTTAAATGCATTTTTTGCTGTGAAAATGACAATTGTCCCAAAAATATGTCAAAATTGTCCGAAGTGTAGGCCATAATGTCGCAGTCACGAAAAAAATCGCTGATCGCCGCTATTAGTAGTAAAAAAAAAAAAATGAATGAAAATGCAATAAAACTATCTCTTATTTTGTAAACGCTATGGGCCAGATTCACAAACACTTGCGCTGGAGTATTTGGATATGCGCCGCGTAACTGTGATGATGCGCCGTCGTTTCTATGTGCCCGTACCCAGCAAACTAGATGCGCCCAATAACGGGTCATTTGCGACCGGCGGAACGTTCCGACGCCAGAGTATCGTCAGCGCTTATTTTCGCTGGGCGCATCAGTCGCGCCCATTGATTTCCCCTGCAAATATGCAAATGAGGTATTTTTCCCAATTCACGAACGGATTAGCACCATACGCTGGCTACATGCGCCGCGCGTATCTGGTCCGTCCGGCGCAAAGTTATTTCTACAAAAGGCTGCTTTATCTTTACTCCAGACGGTCACAGGTCAGCAGGAGAGCAGCTACAGCAGCGTTACCGACGATAGGAGCTTGCTGAGCACCCCCACTTGCAAGGACAACACCTCTGTGTGCCAACATGCCAGGGGCAATTGTGGTCCTAGAACTACTGATGGGTCCCCCGGAACCAAGAAGGCGGCCACGTGAGAGGATATACCGCACTCGTATGAACCTCTTTGGCATGGGGGAGGAGGAGGTGTATCGCCTCTTCAGATTCAGCCCTGATACAATACTTGAACTAACCACAACCCTGCAGGGTGACATCACCAGCAAGACATACCGCTCACAAGCAGTGCAGCCACTGGTGAAGGTCCTGGCAACACTTCATTTCCTTGCTAGTGGATCATTCCAGCGTACAAGTGGAGTGGTGGCTGGGATGTCACAATCCTCCATAAGCAGATGTGTGCACCAGGTTGTCCCTGCAATCCTCAGATGCATGTCCAACCAGTTCATCAGACCCACCACTGAGGAGCTGCGGCAGAAGGCAATGACAGATTTCTACAACATTGCCAGATTCCCACGCACTGTGGGGGCCATTGATTGCACACATGTGGCCCTACAGCCCCCCAGTGCCACAGAGCACATATACCGCAATCGGAAGCATTGGCATTCCATCAACGTACAGGTGATAGCTGATGCCCAACGCCTCATATGGCACGTCCGTGCCAAACACCCCGGGTCCAGCCATGACAGCTACATATACAATCAGAGCCCCATCCCAGCAGAATTTAACCAGAACATGTATGGGGACAGCTGGCTGGTTGGTGAGTGACATGGGAGTCAGGCATGACTATCCCCTCCCGTGATGCACAACAGAAATCGCACATGCATGACTAACATTCTCCTGTCTTTTACCTTACAGGTGACTCTGCATATGCACTGGGACCCCATCTAATGACTCCTTTCCGGAACCCCCAAACCAGAGGAGAGAGAAAATACAATGAAGCACACATCAAAACCCGTGCAGTGGTGGAGCAAACATTTGGGCTCCTGAAGTCCCGTTTCCGCTGCCTGGATAAGTCCGGGGGGACCCTATTGTATTCCCCTACCTTTGTGTGTCAGATCATCGCTGCATGTTGCATACTACATAACTTTGCTATGAAAAAAGGCCTGCATATTGACATACGTGATGACCTGACCCCCGACCCACACAGCCCCCCCCTGCCAGAGGACACCCAGTCTGCTGATGGAAGAGCAGTCAGGAGGGTCCTCGCCGTAGGCATCTTTGGACACTAAACCAAAACATTAATAACACAGACAGTGCACGCGTGTACACCACTGATGTCCCTAGATCACACACACCACATGCACATCGCATTGGATTAGCCCAAGTCCAGCATGTAGGAGTTGGGAGCAGTAACGCCAGCGTCAAGGCCCCAATGATGTCACTGTCCATTCACACACCTTTCACACGTGATTCATTCAGCCGTGGGGTTAACTTCACCACCACGGCCGAGGGTGACACCCCTTACTTTCAGGAGTGCCACCCTCTCACATTCACACACCATTCACACTGTCCCCTGCACTCCTGACCGTGTGCAGTACAAAAATAAATTAATAATATCATATCCTGATAATTAAAAGAAACAAAATCTCATAACCTGAGAAAAAGAAAAAATAAACTCATGACCTGAGTATGTCCAAATCAAAAATATAAAACAAAAAAAAAAGGCCTCATCGGGGATGCCGGGGGCTTCTTCTGGGGGCCCCTCTCTGGCTCTGCAGTTGCCTGGATGGAGTGGGTGGGGGTGGGGGGGCATCTGGAGGTGGCTGATCCCCAGGTGGGCCACTCCTGGCAGGTGTGGCCTGCGTGCCCTCCAAGGCCCTGGCTATCCGTCCAAGGTAGGAGTTGGTCTGGGCCTGCATCCGGAGCTGACGGGTGACCTGGTAGTGCTGGGCCCGCCGACTCAGCCTCCCCTGGTCCCGGATGGCAGCACTGTTGGCCTGGACGGCTGCAGTAAGGTGCCGAATATCCCCCTGCACCTCCCCCAAAGTGGTGACCACTGCAGCGCAATTACAGCTGACATCCTGCACTGCGTTGCTGAGGTTGGCAACGGAGCCCAGGCTGTCAGACACTTTCTCCAAGTGCACCGCTATGGCCCCCATCTGTTCCGTCTGCCTGGCGTGATCCCTCGCCAACTGGTCCTGTATACCATCAGACACCCCCCTGGTCTTCTGGGTCGCCTTCCTGGGGCCAGAAGATGGATGTCCTCGGGTGGAAGGAGTCGCCCTTGAGGGGCTTCCAAGGATGGGGGAGGGGACGACAGACGGCCCAGGAGAAGGGAAGGAGACAGACAACACTAATGAAAAGTCCTGCTCTGCCACAGCAGGATCCTCCACAACCACCTCGGCAGGTGTGGTGTGGCCACTCTCCTCCTCCACAACCTCTTCACCACCCAGTGGCTCAGGCACACGATGGCGTGGGGGGGATGGGGTGGAATGTACGCTGACCGATGATGGCCCAGCTCCGTCATCTGTGGATGACACAAAGCAGACACATGTTGGTGGTCCCACACACTTGGCACATGTACCCTCCCCCCCCCAAATGCAAAACAACAAATAGGGGATTATAAAACACTTACCTGTCCTTGTGCCTTCCTCCACGGAGTCATAGCCTGCGACCCCCTCCACCTGCTCCCTCTCCAGGCAGCGAGCAACCACCTCCTCCTCTGCGGTCAGGGTGACAGGACATGGGGGACCACCACCTGTGCCCCTCTCATACCTCCTGATGGAGGCCACCTTGTCCCTCACCTTGCGCCGCAGGTCATTTTTTTTTTTTTGTATGTCCCCAGCAGTCCGGGTGGAGTAGCCCAGGACATTGACCCTGGCAGCAATCGACTCCAGGATGCCCTGCTTCCTTTCCCGGCTGGTCTTCCGGCTTTTTTTGCCATGGAGAAATTCATTATCCCTCTCCATTGCCGAAATGATCACTGAGACCTCCTGGGCATTAAAATTCAGGTTCCTCCTCTCTCTGGGGGTAGCGGGAGCAGCCATCACAGCACAAAAGTATCTTCCCTGGGGTGGGGGGAAGCGGAACTACTTTTGCGCCGGAATGGCGTTTCCGCCAGCGCTTTTAAGCGCCCAGCGGAACGCATTGCGCTGACGTTTCCCAGGAAGTGGTGCCGACGGAAGTTGTGAGCATGCGCACAAGGGGGGCGAGTGGAGCCGCACTCACTGCGCATGCTCCGTGGATGATGCGCTGAACGTAAGCCTCTGCGCTGGGCTCCGCCCATCATTTACATATGATCACACCCACTTCCACTTGCGTCGGGTTACGCCAGCGCATTATCGTTACTCTGGCGCAAGTTTACGCGCAACTGCTATGTGAATTACAGGACTTGCGCTGAAAGGGTCTTCAGAGTAACGTAAATGAGAAGCGTTACTCCAGAGGAAAGATACTCTCATCTACCTGAATCTGGCCCTATAAATTTTGCAAAAACCAACCGATAAACGCTTTTTGCATTTTTTTTTACCAAAAATAGGTAGAAGAATACGTATCGGCCTAAACTGAGGAAAAAAATTAAATTATATATATTTTGGGGGGATATTTATTATAGCAAAAAGTAAAAAATATTGTTTTTTTTTCAAAATTGTCGCTCTATTTTTGTTTATAGCGCAAAAAATTAAAACCGCAGAGGTGATCAAATACCACCAAAAGAAAGCTCTATTTGTGGGGAAAAAAGGACGCCAATTTTGTTTGGGAGCCACGTCGCACGACCGCGCAATTGTCAGTTAAAACGACGCAGTGCCGAATCACAAAAAGGGGCCTGGTCCTTTGGCAGCATTTTGGTCCGGGTCTTAAGTGGTTAACACCACCCTTTGGGCAACTTCTGCTAATGTTGTCTTATGGTTAGCATTGCTTCTGAGCATGCGTGCTTGTACTTGTGGATTTTTCTTTTCGACGGACTTGTGTACACACGATTGGAAAATCCGACAAGACACATTTGTTGTCGGAAAATTTGTATGCTATCCCACATTTGTTGTCGGAAATTCTGACAACAATTGTCCGATGGAGCATACAAATGGTTGGATTTTCTGACAAAAACCCTGCCATCACAGAATTTTTGTCAGAAAATCCGATCGTGTGTATGAGGCATAAGAGTTAAGCCTCGTAAACACGATTGGATTTTCCACATACAAAGCGTCAGACTTTTTCCCGAATGGAGTGTGCCTGGATTTTGTCTTGCATACAAATGGCACACAATTGTTGGCCAACAAACACGAGCATAGTGAGGTACTAGATGTATTATGTGTTTTTTCAGCTCCTTAGCGCCACCCTTTGGACACCTTCTGTTGTGTTTGGTGAGCATTGCTTCTGAGCATGCGTGTTTGTACTTTGGACTTTTGTCTGACGGAAAATCTGACAACAGACCGTTGTCCGCAGAAAATTTTAAAGCCTGCCAACCAACATTTGCCCAATGGAGCATAAAAAAGGTCAGACTTTCCACCAACAGGCTGTCAACACACAATTCCCAGTCGGAAAATCCGATTGTGTGTACGAGGCTTAAGGGCCATATTATGCCTTCGCAAAAAGGTGCAAAGGGCCAGATTCACAGAGCCATTACGCCGGCGTTACAGGAGATGCGCGGCGTAAGTCTAAATCTGCACATGCGTATCGATGCGCCGCATCCCCAAAACGATTTACGCATGAAATCTACTTTTTTTGGACCACCGTAATTTCGATAGACCGGCGTATCCGTCCGCGCAAAACTGCGCTAGACACACCATTGATTTGCTATTCAAATATGCAAATGAGGGAGTTACGGGGATCCACAAAAGTAAGTTGGTGCAGCGCAGGCTACGCGTTGTGCGCAAGAGCTGCACATCCTGTCTAAAATTAGACCATATAAAAGGTGGAATAAAATTAGACAATCCGTCTACATGTCAGCTAAAGCAACACTGTTAGTGAGGAGCTGAGCAGTCACACTTGCTGCACAACAAACTGTATGCAAACATGCCAGGGGCATCCATGCTCATAGCTATACTACTAACTTTAAAAGAGCAAAGAAGGAGGAGGTCACGGAGGAGGACACAGAGGAGGGCACGGGAGAGGATTTTTTTTATTTTTTCCAAAAACGTTTTATTTGCTTTTATAAATATTGTTAAAAAATATATACATACATATATACATCAATACATAACATACATACACATTACAAACACGGTCTCACTATCTTTCAATAGCCCTTTAAAACCTTGATGGATATAATAATCTAATCTGATACAAGCCCCTCACTCTTCACTTGATATATCACACACGCATAGAAATCTTTGGCATGAGTGATTCTGAGGTGTTTCGCATCTTCAGATTCACCCCTCATGCCATCCTGGAATTAACCACAACCCTGCAGGAGGACATCACCAGCCCAACACATGACACCACCCATGACACCCATGACAGCTACATATACAATCCTAGCCCCATCCCCACAGATTTCGAACAGAACATGTATGGGGACAGCTGGTTGGTGAGTGACATGGGTGGCAGGCATGACTATCCCCCCCATGATGCTGAAATCACAAGGGGCACATGCACTACTAAAATCCTCCTGTCTTATCCCTTCAGGGTGACTCTGCATATGCACTGGGACCCCATTTCATGACTCCTATCCGGAACCCCCCATGGTACCCTGTTGTATTCCCCAAACTTTGCATGCCAGATCATCGGTGCATGTTGCATGCTGCACAACATCGCAGTCATAGAGGGCCTGGAGATTGACATAAGTGATGACCTGACCCCCGAACCAGACAATCCCCCCCTAACTGAGGCTACCCCGTCTTCTGAGGGAAGAGCAGCCAGGAGACAGCTCACATTAGGCATCTTTGCACGTTAAATACACACATTAATCATGGCACAATGAGAATGCATGCATGCACACCACTGTGGTCCCTAGCACAGACACATCACATCCTCATCACATTGGATTGGCACAAGCCCACCATGCAGGACTTGTGAGCAGCAACACCACGCCACGGCTCCAATTATGTCACTGTACATTCATACACCATTCACACGGACCTGGGGATCACTTCTCCACCAAAAATGAGGGTGACACCCCTTTTCCGGCATTAATGTCACCCCCACATTCCAAATCATTCACAAACAGAACCAAAAATAAATAAAAATGACCAGCAAAAAAAAAAAATGCCCAGCAAAAATATAATTAAAAAAAAAAAACACAACAAAGAAAACACAGAAAAGACAAAAATCACTCTGCAAAACAGTCACCAAATATCTCAGACACGTCACAAACAAACAAACAAACAAACGCTATTAAACAACAGAACAAAAGTACCTTGCTGTATAGGAAGGAATACAAAGGGATGTACTTTTGCAAAGGAAGGGCGTTTGTCTCTGTCTATTTAAGCACTCTGTGTAGCTCACTAAGTTGCCCGGGTCCACTTCCAATTTCACTGATTGCGCAGTTCCCGAGTTGTGAGCATGCGCACAGAGGTGCTGACCATGGTCTGCTTCATGTGCGCATGCGCGATCCGGCCGACCCTTCATTTGCATGGGGTCACGGCTCATTTCAATGTAACATGCCCACGTCCTTCCCAATTTGAATTACTCCGCCTTATGCCTCGGGAATTACGCTGCACTGGCGCAAAATTCTGCGCAAATACTACGAGGATACGGTGATTGCGCCTCTACATTGCGCCGGTCTAACGTAAAGGAGGTGCGCTACGCCGGTCAAAATATGCGCCAATGTACGTGAATCTGGCCCAAAGTGTTTTGTTTGTTCCAATTTTTTTGCAATTTGCCTATTTTATGTGGAACTTTTTTTGATAGATCAAATTAAGATAGGATTTTGTATATTTAGCTCCTTTTGTGATATTTCTTTGACCTCTACCCTGTATGTGTATTTTAACCCTTTCAGTGTGTGAGGTTATAATTAGATGGTGGATGGGGCTTTGGGTTTATTAGTCTGTTCACTTCCATGTTGTGGTGTCTTGAGAAAGACGGACTAAGCTTCATTGAAAAATTGACAATAAAACAAGCTAGACTCCAATGTATTGTTGTATGTATTTAGCAAATACAGTATTTATAGTCATCATATTATAAATACTCAATCTTTTCAGACAACATGAAAATAGCTTGAGAAATATGTTACTTTGCAGGGAGGATGTTTGTTATCTGTACATATTGCATCCAATTTGCATGAATTAAAGGCATAACAAAATGTTATTGCTTCAATCTTCTGTACCAGTAAAAAAAAAAAAAAAAGAATTGGTGACATAAGTAAGTGGTGGTGGTAAGTAATCACAGGTTCTAATGATGTATCAAGCTGAGCTTTCATTGACCAATAACATAACATAAGGGAAATGTCTCCACTGACCACCACATAAAGAAGCACTTCCCTACCTACCAATGGCATTATAACACTTACCACTAAGATAGGAGGGCACTTCACCAATATATGGTGGATCTTCACTACTTGTTATGACCCTGCGTTATTAGGACACTGGACTATAGGTCTGGATCTCAGCTGCGGAGGTTACTCAGATCACAACCACCAGATTACTCTCTAAGTACACAGAGATTATGGGGTTTCAGTCATCACAGCCTCCACTGAGAACAAACTTGGTATTGGTGTAGCTATTGGAGCAACATTGATATAAACAGATAGCAAGCAGTACACTACATGGTCAGTAGGGGTCTGTGATGTTAAGTGATTAGTATCAAGGAAAGCTGTGAATGTTATGACTAAGGACACTCTGCAGTCCCTATGGTGATAGAGCAACAGACAGCAGTTAGCACCAGACAGATAGAATACAGTTCTTTAGTCACGGCAATGTATACATGTACAACAAGGCAGTATTGGCCACTTGGGGTACTTGCGGTTCTGATGTGAACAATGAGAAGGTCCTTCCTGCAGGTTGATGTGGTCCCTTTATGGTTGAGTAGGTCCGGATAGTCTGTAGTCTGTGAAGTGGGCACAAGCTGGGTGGAACTGCAGTCTCAGTGCAGTGGCCAATGTTGGGGAGAGAGAGTGCAGAGTCCAGAGTCTCCTGAGTAGGGTGTCCGGGTCCCTGGTGACGGCAGGCGTCCAACAGGAATAATCGAACACCCTGCCGCCACAGCAGGGGGTTTAAATAATGCGCCTGGAACGCGGAATAGTGCGGGTCGCACTTCCGCGTTCCAGCGTGGAGCGCAGACGTCCGCGCACCGGAAGTGACGCGGACGGCTTGTAGAACAGAGCGTAGCTGTCAGAACTATGTACAGCTGTGCTCGTTCTAACGGTGGTAACGCAGATGGCGTTACATACATACTCCCCAACAGGGTAACCACTAGGGGCTGGCCGATCAGGATGTTTGTGATGAAACTGTTTAATGAGTCGGGGAGCATGAATGTGTGTGGAATCTTCCCAGGAATCATCGAGATGACTATAACCTTTCCAACGAATAAGATATTGAAGAGAAGAGCCTCTCTTTTTGGAATCCAGAATTCTCTCAACCTCATACTCTGTTTCACCGAGAACCTCGACAGGAGGAGGGGGTTGAGGATCTCTGTTAGGGAACGGGTTAGGTGTGAAAGGTTTGATAAGTGAAACATGGAAAGAGGGATGTATTTTCCAATCTGAAGGCAGGAGTAGTCTAACAGCATTATTGTTGATTACATGGGAGATTGGGAAGGGTCCAGTAAATTGACGACCAAGTTTTTTTGAAGGTATCTTAAGGCGTAAGTTCCGGGTGGATAGCCATACCAGGTCGCCAACTTTGTATGTAGGAGGTACTGTTCTATGGGAATCATAATATTTTTTTTGTTTCTGTTGAGCAGCTTCACGGTTGGAATGGAGGATACTCAAGTTCTTTTTCAAGGCGGTCAGGTAATTTTCCACAGAAGGAACATTATTTGGGGAAAAGGAGGATGGCAAGCTGTTAGGATGGAATCCATAATTCGCGTAGAAAGGTGAGAATTGGGAGGAAGAGCTTCTGGCATTATTATATGCAAATGCGGCGTGAGGAAGGAGATGGAACCAGTCATCCTGTAGATGGGTACAGTAACAACGAAGATACTGTTCAAGTGTCTGGTTGACACGTTCTGTTTGTCCATTTGTTTGTGGGTGGTAGGCGGTGGACATTTTATGATTAATCTTTAAGTTTTGACAAAGGGCTCTCCAGAACCTGGACACAAATTGAGAGCCACGGTCAGTGATGATCTGACCCATGAAGCTTAAGGACATGGTGTATGAAGGCTTTTGCTGTCTCAAGGAATGTGGGTAATTTTTTTAAAGGGATGAAGTGGGCCATCTTCGTTAATACGTCTACTGTGACCATGATGGTGTTAGCCCCCTCGGACCGGGGAAGATCAACTATGAAATCCATAGAAATGACATCCCATGGTCTGTTAGGTATTGGGATGGAGGACAGGAGGCCAAAGGGAGGTTTTCTTGAGTGTTTGTTAGTAGCACAAATCACACAGGAATTGATGTAGTCATGGATTGTCTTTGTTAACTGGGGCCACCAGTAGTCACGTTTAACTAGGTGGATGGTCTTACTGATACCAAGATGACCTGCCAAAGGGGCATCATGTAGTTGTTTAAGAAGCAAGAGTTGTAGTTGGGGTGGTACGTAAATCTTATTATTGAAGGTATATAAACCGTCTGACTGTCTGATGAGACCACTAGGTAGTTGCGTACTCTCTTTAGCGAAGGTTTGAGTAAGTAAATGCTTGAAAGAAGCAGAAGCTCCAACGAATCGGTTGGATGAAATAATGGATTGAGGAGGATCTTCCGTAGTCTGGTCTTCATGAATTCGTGACAGGGAGTCCGCTTTAAGGTTTTGAGAACCGGGGCGGTAAGAGATGACAAAGTCGAATCTGTCGAAGAACAAACTCCATCTAACTTGGCGAGCAGACAGGGTCTTACAGGCCCCCAAGTGTTGCAGATTGCGATGGTCTGTAAGGATGGTGATTGGGTGGGTAGAACCCTCAAGTAGATGTCTCCAGTTACTCAGGCCATCCTTGATTGCGAGAAGTTCTTTTTCACCAATGGGATAATTCTTTTCTGCTGGAGATAGAGTCCTGGAATAGAACGCTACGGGATGCAGAGGCTCGGATAGGGTTGGTTGCTGAGAGAGAACAGCACCAAGAGCGAAATGTGAGGCATCCACTTCAAGTGTGAAATGAAAAAGTGGATTGGGAAGTTGAAGGATGGGAGCAGAAGTGTAACTAGCCTTGAGCATATCAAAAGATTTCTGAGCATCATTTGACCAAGAGAAGGGAGTCTTAGTGCTAGTTAAACTACTGAGTGGTTTCACAATAGCGGAAAAGTTTTTAATGAATTTTCTGTAGTAATTTGAAAAACCAAGGAATCTTTGTAAAGCCTTCCTTGTATGTGGTACCGGCCATGATAGAATGCAGTCTACTTTGGAAGAATCCATCTGAATACCCTTTGGGGTAATCAGATATCCGAGGAAAGAGATACTGGATTGACCGAAAACACACTTCTCGAGTTTTGCATATAGAGAGTGTGTTCTGAGCCTAGCCAGGACCCAGCGCACGTGTTTGGTGTGTTCCTCGGGTGTGTCAGAATAAATTAAGATGTCATCCAAATAGATTACGACACAAATATCAAGCAAATCTCGGAAGATATTATTAATGAACCACTGGAACGTGGCTGGGGCGTTACATAAGCCAAACGGCATCACAGTGTATTCAAAAAGTCCATATCGAGTCTTGAAGGCTGTCTTCCATTCATCACCTGGGCGGATTCTTATCAGATTATAGGCACCTCTAAGATCTAATTTAGTGAAAATTTTGGATGTCTGGAGACGCTCAATAAGCTATGGGATTAGTGGTAGAGGATATCTATTCTTCACAGTGATGTTGTTGAGAGATCTGTAATCTATTATTGGTCGGAGTGAACCATCTTTATTTTTAACAAAAAACATTGCAGCACTTGCTGGGGAGGTGGAAGGTCTAATAAAGCCCTTCTTGAGATTTTCATCCAGGTAAATCTTGAGATGTCCAAGTTCTGGTTGTGACAATGGATAAATACGCGCAGTCGGGATAGGTTTGTCAGGAATGAGGTCTATCGGACAGTCATAGATTCGGTGTGGGGGAAGTATGTCTGCATTGGTCTTACTGAAGACGTCAGCGAAGTCAAGTAGGTGTACTGGGAGCTGCACCTGGTGAGATTCCGTGAAGGAGATAGAGTAACTGGAATAACACGTCTTCGTACAAAATTTGGACTGTAGTGTTAGTGAACTGGTTGCCCAATGAAAAGTGGGCTGATGAAGATGTAGCCATGGTAGACCGAGGACTATTGGGAATACCGGAGACGAGATTATATCAAAAGCGAGGGTCTCAGCATGACCTGAACTACAGGTAACCAAAAGGGGGGAGGTTTGAAGAGAGACCGGACCAGAAGAGGACGTAGAACCGTCAATAAAAGTGAGTGACACAGGAAATTGCTTTAACACACAGGGGATTTTATTAGAATCTACAATTTTTGAGTCTATGAAGTTGCCGCAGGCTCCGCTGTCGACCATTGCGTCAAGGGTAATCTTTTCTTGTTCCCACTGTAAGGTAAGAGCAATAAAGATATATTGGTTAGAGGTGGTACCAGTAGCATTGAGCTTATTAATGTGGAAATCTTTACCTTCAAATTCCTCTTAAGAAGGGGACAGTTGGAGACAACATGGTCAGGAGCTGAACAGTACAAGCAAAGGTTTTGAGCTCTGCGGCGCTGTTTTTCAGCAGAAGACAGTGGTCCCTTGATTGCTCCAAGCTCCATAGGAACATCTTTGGGTGGTGACCTGGCTCTCTTGAACGGAGTAGGAGAGTATGTGACAGCACGTTCCGCTTTCCTCTCGCGAAGGCGTCGGTCAATAGCAACAGAAAGATGCATAAGGTCCTCTAGAGATGGAGGAAGCTCAACATGGGCAATTTCATCTTTCATTGCTTCCGTTAAGCCTAACCGGAATTGGTTCCGAAGTGCAACATCTGACCACTGGGTCTCTCTGCTCCAGCATTTAAATTCTGTTATGTAGTCTTCCACGGGTCTTCTTCCCTGCTTAAGATTCCTAATTGAGTTCTCAGCAGTCAGCTGTTTGTTTGAATCCTCATAAATCTGGGACATCTCTTCCAGGAGATCTCCGTGCTCTTCTAGGTAAGCATCAGCCCAGACTCTAGGTTCACCCCTAAGGTAAGAGACTAGGGTGAGGATTCTGACCCTATCGGAGAAGTAGGTGCGGGGACGTAACTCGAACATCAGACGACACGAGCTAACGAACTGACGAAAAAGTTTTCTGTCCCCGGAGAAAGTTTCTGGAGGACACACTTTGGGCTCTGGTCTCTCTCTGGCTTGTGCTAAATTTTGGTTGCGAAGAGCATCATTCTCTAGACGTAACTCAGTTAAGGAGTTGGTAAGGGTGTCTACCCTTTGTGAAAGTCCAACAAGATGATTTGCAAGCTCCGCTGGATCCTTATTAATTTTTTAGGTTCGATTATTATGTTATGACCCTGCGTTATTAGGACACTGGACTATAGGTCTGGATCTCAGCTGCGGAGGTTACTCAGATCACAACCACCAGATTACTCTCTAAGTACACAGAGATTATGGGGTTTCGGTCATCACAGCCTCCACTGAGAACAAACTTGGTATTGGTGTAGCTATTGGAGCAACATTGATATAAACAGATAGCAAGCAGTACACTACACGGTCAGTAGGGGTCTGTGATGTTAAGTGATTAGTATCAAGGAAAGCTGTGAATGTTATGACTAAGGACACTCTGCAGTCCCTATGGTGATAGAGCAACAGACAGCAGTTAGCACCAGACAGATAGAATACAGTTCTTTAGTCACGGCAATGTATACATGTACAACAAGGCAGTATTGGCCACTTGGGGTACTTGCGGTTCTGATGTGAACAATGAGAAGGTCCTTCCTGCAGGTTGATGTGGTCCCTTTATGGTTGAGTAGGTCCGGATAGTCTGTAGTCTGTGAAGTGGGCACAAGCTGGGTGGAACTGCAGTCTCAGTGCAGTGGCCAATGTTGGGGAGAGAGAGTGCAGAGTCCAGAGTCTCCTGAGTAGGGTGTCCGGGTCCCTGGTGGCGGCAGGCGTCCAACAGGAATAATCGAACACCCTGCCGCCACAGCAGGGGGTTTAAATAATGCGCCTGGAATGCGGAATAGTGCGGGTCGCACTTCCGCGTTCCCGCGTGGAGCGCAGACTTCCGCGCACCGGAAGTGACACGGACGGCTTGTAGAACGGAGCGCAGCTGTCAGAACTATGTACAGCTGTGCTCGTTCTAACGGTGGTAACGCAGATGGCGTTACACTACTTACTACAAATATAAAGGAGCACTACATTGGGCACCAATGTAAGAGGGCACAGTACCACTGACATTCAATGTAGAAGAACACACATATAACTGTCAATCTACAGGGGCACTACTCCACTAATCATAAAATATAAGAGGTCATGTAAAGTCGCACTTCTCCAATAACCACCCATCTAAGGGATCACTACAACGACTAATCTGCACAGTGCATACCCAAGATATAGTAAAAATGGACTAATAACAAGCTAATGTAAACACAATAATACCTCTTCCCTCCCCTCTTAGCCTGCAGCCTTCTGGGACACATAATGGGTCCTAGAAAGCTGTGGGACCATTCATGAAGCACAGTGGGAAAGTACAGTAAAGTCACAAAGAGTTACAAATGGATTCCCAAAGTAAATATGCTGGTACTGGAGACCCAAAGACTGGCAAAGAACCAACCCAGATGAAGACTGCCCTGGATCCCTTGACAAGTAAGCGTCCTTTTATTAAAAGTCAGCAGCTACATTATTTGTAGCTTCTGACTTAAACATTTTTTTCCTTTTTTAAGGTGAAGATCCTCTTTAATGTGTTTATGTGAGTATTTAGGGCATATTTTGGCAAAAGCATTGTGGCGTATGTGTGCAGTGTATACATCAAATAGGCTAATGTTGTTATTTAACTATGCCCCCCTTAAGCCATTGTAATGTGTCATGGCAGCTTTTCCATTTTAATGTGCCCTAGGTTTTTCACAGTTCTAAAAATGCCCCTCCAGGCCAAAAACTATTTTCCCTATGTCTTTGAAAAGATTTTATGGTTATACCCTTTGGCATAGAAAGGCAGCCTGGTTTTCTGTGCTAAAATTGCAGTAAAACACAATGGAACGTTATTTCATATGTGTATTGAGTATACAAAACTCTTATGAAATGTATAGTTTACTAAAGCAAGATAAGGTGGAGTCAACACAGCTGGCTGAGACCGCATACACACGACCGTTTTCCTCAGCAGAATCCATCAAGAAACTTGGTGGGAGATCTTTTTTGCCGAGGAAAACGGTCGTGTGTATGCTTTTCATTGAGTAAACTGTCGAGGAACTCGATGAGGAAAGAAGAGAGCAAGTTCTCTTTTTCCTCAACGGGAGTCGACATGTTCCTCGTCGGGCTGGTTTTCCAATGAGAAACTTGTTGGTGTGTATGCTTAGAAACCCGCGCACCTTTGGTAAAAGTAGTATTTGTAATGGAAATAGCACCTGTGTCACGCTGTAACAGACTGAAAACTGCAAATGTCTCTTACCAAACTTTTACCTAACACGCAGTAACATGAGATTAGCAAAAGCAGCCCCAAGGGTTGTGCCAGTGGAATCGAACTTCCCCTGCCATTGTATGTGTTGAAGTCACCGAGTTTGAGAACAAGGAGATTTGGTCTTGACTGTGTGTACGCAAAGACAGCTTGTCAAGTTTCTCGACAAGCCTGACAAGGAACTCGTCGAGGAAAACAATGTGTCTTTTCCGACGAGTTACTCGGTCGTGTGTACGAGGCCTTACATGGAAGCAGAAACACTAAAACTGTAGTAACATGGCATACTATCTTGTGTGAAGAGGGAGGGAGGGAGGGAATTTAGTAGAGTATATTATAAATATAGTGCATGCTGAAACCTAAGGAATAGTTGATTTGCAAACAAAAATATTTAGGCTAATTTACTAAAGAAGTTGAACATCTTCACAATGCAATTTAAATACAAATATCCAATCATGGAATAAGCAAATGTGTGTTCCCTTTAAATTTCCAATCATGAGCAGATGAAATAAGTAAACAGTTATTTGCTTTTTACACAATTGAATAATTGAAGTATGTATTCCCACAATTTATTGTGTGAAGATTCCTAATTCCTTGTCAAAATATCTTTATTGAAGTGATAAAGAAATGTACAATTCAACAAAATAAAATAGGTTAATTACAGCTATGGAATAACTTCTTGGATTATATAAGTGGTAAGTTCACAACAGGTGAATCTGGTGGCTTCAATGGACATGTTAATAGTACCGATAAGGTTATAACTAAGAGACCATTTTTCTGAAGTTTATTTTAAAATGCTTTGTTTCTTCCAACCAGCCCAGATGGTTTTAGGGCTGTGGTGTAGGCAAAAGTCCTGATGCGTCAACGTAAGAGTTTCAACCAAATTCAACCTTATAACAATGCTAAGAACATATATAGTATCGAGGCTCATGGTTAGAGCCCAAAGCGGGGGGGGAGGGTGGGGAGGAAAGCGGGGAGGGGAGAAAGGGGTGTCTGCAGGAGTGGTCCAGATTTAGCTGTCAATATCAAAATATACTCTAAGCGGGAGACTATTAAACAGGCTGGGCTACCATGGTAATATTACAACATCATTGATTACATTGGGTACTGCATATTCATACCACGGTAAATCTGTCTCATTGCATCAAGACCATAGTATTTTTTTGCAGAACGGAATAGTATACTGTTTTAGCATCTTTAATATTATACTGCAGGCTAAAGTATTGTTTGTGATCAATGCATTATTGATAAACGTGTTGGAGTTCGGTGTGTGGCGAGGCTGACAGGCTGATAGGGAACGCGGAGCTCGTCGGAACTTCGGAACTGGCCCGGAAACTACCGAAGCCACAGAGGGCTGTCGGAGATTGCCGAGGTGAGCCAAGACGCTCCGAGGTGAGACGCTCCGAGGTCTACGAAGTCCCCCCGTCACGGTGCGGAAGAGCGTAGGAGGGATGTGAGATCGTGTGACTGAGTGACCATTTGGAGGGCTCCCCTGTAGCTAAGGTGCATCGGTCCGCTGGAGGGGTCACAAGTCAAATCAAGCCAGCCAAGCCGAGCTAAGCCAGAGGGAAAAGACTGGACAACATGGATGCTGAATAGGACCCTATCAAGATAACCCTGCACTACAGATCCAAAAGGACGGTGACCACTGTGGGGTAAGAACATCTAGTGGTATAACATATAACTCCAGGATCGTGTTGTCAATTATTGGATATCTGTGAATGCTTGAGTTCCCTGGTCAGCTATCCTGTTACCTTATTAAACCACCAATGAGAAAGAGAAATAGAAAAGTTGTTTACAAGGAGTTTAAAGTGCTCTACTGGATGGGAAGAAAGAAGAAGGAACTCTCAAATACATAAACAATTAAGGATAAAACATAGACACGCATCCGTATATATCCAGAGGTATTCTTATTACCTCTCTTTTTATTTTATTTATTTTCCTGGATAATCTTCTATTATTAAGGACAGTTCCCTTTGGAGATAAGAAGAACTGATATTGCCTCTCTTTTTTTTCTTTTCTTTTTTTGGGATATACCATATATACTATATACATTCAGTACATTGCATTGCATTGTTTTCTATTTTTCCACCTCTTTGCCTCTGTTTGATATCTGCATAGTAGGTGGATCCAGGGATGTATGTATGAATATAAGGAAGCATATTAGTCATAGTTGAATGCCTAGAGGGTATATGGGAAAGTAAAGGATATTTCTAGCTGTATTCTAAAAACCCCAGGTAAAATTTAGTAAAACCCAGGAAGGAAGCAGAAAGCAGGAAGCTACTGAGAGACATCCAAAACGATAAATTTAATGGATGCAGCTCTGTAACTCTGCTATACACTAGTGTGTCCCTTTATTTATTTTTTTGGCCCCAGCTGGGCTCTACACAGCTGTGGAAAGATGGTGAGGAAAACTCCTAAAATCAATGGGGGGGAGGGTTCTGGGCGTAATACAATTAAATCTTACTTAGTGACGGAAGGACCCGACCAAATAGTGGAGTCCCCTTGCAAGAAAAGTGGTACATTAAGTACCCCGTTAAAAAATATAGGAGGACAGGATTTAAGTGAGGAGGGGACCCCAGGAAAAAGTAAAGGTAAAACTAAGAAGCTTCTATCCCCAGAAGCAAATAGTTTAAACAAAGATCAAAAAACACCTCATAAAGAACAACAAATTAGCCCCCTCCAAGAAGCCTTACAGCCCCCCCCCCCCCAACAAAACAAGATATGTCTGATATGATGGGAATGATATCTAGACTAGAGCAAACCATAAAGGGGGAAATGGGAGCAAAAAGAAGGGAGATCCAGGTGGTCCTACAGAGAGTAGAGGGTATAGAAGAGCAATTAGTAGAACAAAAAAATGCAATAGAAGAGTTAAGATAGAGAGTAGACATGGATTGGATAGAGATCAGAAACGCTCGGTACAGGCTAGAAGACCAGGAAAACCGAAGTAGGAGGAAGAACCTTAGGGTAAGGGGTCTCCCGGAAGAAGTGAAAGACACCGAATTAACCCAGACGCTGCAAGAAATATTTAATACTGCCCTGAAATGAGAGATAACGACAGATGCACTTTGAAAGGGTACACAGAATACAGAGATTATACACTAAGGATACCCCAAGGGACACTATAGTAAGGTTCCAGGACTATGATCAGAAGGAGCAAGTCTCTCAGAGTACAAGGAACTCTGGCTGTATGGAGTACAAAGGGGTTAAGTTGCTTATTTTCTCAGATCTGTCCCCAGAAACATTAGCGCGGAAAAGGGCTCTGAAACCTTTAACTAACCATCTTTGGGATAATAATATAACCTACAGATGGAGTTTTCCGGCCTGTTTATCTGTAAAAAACCAAGGGGTTTCAGCATACGTCCGGTTTCCAGAAGATATAAAGGAATTCTGTAAAAAATTAAATATTCAACATATACAAATAGAGAACTGGGAAAAGAGACCGCCAGGCTGGAGAAGATGGAGTGAACAGGACTGGCAGAGAGTTTAAGATGACGACGAAGGGGGGGAGGGGGGGAGGCCGTAGCAATTGTAGACAGGGCACTCTCCACTGTTCTCTGGTGGTTACTATGGGCCAGATTCAGGTAGATGGGCGCTTCTTTACTTTGGAGTAACGTTTCTCATTTACGTTACTCCGCCGACACTTTCGGCGCAAGTACTGTAATTCACATAGCACTTGCTCCTAAACTTGCGCCGGAGTAACGAAAATGCACTGGCGTAACCCGACGCAAGTGGAAGTGGGTGTGATCATATGTAAATGATGGGTGGAGCCCAGCGCAGAGGCTTACGTTCAGCGCATCATCCACGGAGCATGCGCAGTAAGTGAGGCTTCACTCGCCCCCTTGTGCGCATTGCTCACAACTTCCGTCGGCACCACTTCACGGGAAACGTCAGCGCAATGCGTTCCGTTGGGCGTTTAAATGCGCCCGTAGATGCGCCGTTCCGGCACTAAAGTATATCCTGTTCCCCCTCCCCGCAGTGAAGTTACTTTTGTTCTGAGATGGCTGCTCCCGTTCCCCGCAAACACACAGGAGAAAGCTGAACTCTAAAGGCCAGGAGCTGTCAGCCGTCATCTCGGCTATGGAGACCTATGATGTCTTCCTCCATGGCTGTAAAAGTTGACAGACAAGCATGGACAGAGGTGTTGTCCTGCAAGTGGGGGTGCTCAGCTAGCTCTTATCGTCGGTAACGCTGCTGTAGCTGCTCTCCTGCTGACCTGTGGCCGTCTGGAGTAAAGATAAAGCAGCTATTTGTAGAAATAACTTTGCGCCGGACGGACAAGATACGCGCGGCGCATGTAGCCAGCGTATGGTGCTAATCCGTTCGCGAATCGGGAAATCTCCCTCATTTGCATATTTGCAGGGGAAATCGCGACTGATGCGCCAAGCGAAATTATGCGCTGACGAGACTCTGGCGTCGGAAAGTTAAGCCGATCGAAAATGGCCCGTTTTCTGTCGCATCTAGTTTGGTGGGTACGGCCACATAGAAACGATGGCGCATATTCACAGTTACACGGCGCATATCGAAATACTCCAGCGCAACTCTACCTGAATCTTGCCCTATGCCTTCTCTGCTCTCTCCTTCCTGGTTATCTCTTTTCTTTTGCCCATGAAGGTATGGAGATGAAAAGAGGATGTATTTAAATCACCTGGGGGAGGGGGGGAGTTGATATGCCTGCCCTTACTTCCGGAGCAAGCCCTCACCTGGAGCTGGAGGATGGGGGGGATACACAGACCCCCCCAAGAAAGGCCCGCTCGGAAGGATGCCTGGTTGGGCACAGATCGAGGGAGTCTTAACATTGGTGTACAATGTGATGGGGGTGGGGGGAGGAAGGGGGGTTTATGTGTTTTTTGTGGTCTCAAAATGCTCATAATAAAGCCTGGAAATAACTATAGCTTTGTGCCACTTCTGCCAATACAATTGGCTACTAGACATGTGCACAGAAAAAAAAATCGTTTTTTTTTTGTTCTGTTTCGTATCGTTCCGTTTTTTCATTTTCGTTCATTTTTCGTAAGACACCCGTTTTCCTGTTTGTTCCCCTTCGTTTTTCGTATGACGCGATTTTTTCGTATTCCGATCGTTTCGTATTTTCGTTACTGCTTTATTTTCGTACATGCAGGATGATTCGTTATTCTGTTTAATTCATGTTCGTTACTTGTTAGACAATAATTTTCGTGAATTTTCGTCAATGATTTGCAGTATCTTGAAACCCTTTTCTTTTGCTATTTTCAGTCGTATGTTCATATGACATCTATAACAAAAGATTTGCATTCTGTATTTTAAATTCCTTTTTTCTGTTCGTATTTTGGATTCAAAATACAGCATGCAAATCTTTTGTTATAGATGTCATATGAACAATGAACATAGGACTGAAAACAAACAGAAAAAGGATTGAAACAAAATACAGCATGCAAATCTTTTGTCATAGATGTCATTTTTGTTCTTTTGCCGTTTTCGTTTTGTCGTTTTTTTTCGTCGGATCATTCGTTCGTATTTGCGGTTGTTCGTTATGCGGCTCATTCGTAATCTCGTAGTTTTCGTATTTTGGTGCTTTAATTTTTTCGTATGTACACATTATTCTGCGGGTACGAAAATGAACATTTTCGTACGAAAATAACATTCGTACGAACGGGAATGCACATATCTATTGGCTACAGGCCCTTGAGAGGACTAGAATTTCTATAAATTCAAAAACCAGAGGAACAAGATGGAGGGAAAGGAAGAGGAAAAAGGGAAAAAGATGGAGGTACTTAAAATAATGACATATAATGTCCGGGGCTTGAATAGCCCAAATAAGCGATTCCAGATTCTGCAAGAACTGAAGAAACTGTCAGCTAACATAGTGTTTATACAAGAGACACATTTAAAAATGACATCTAAGACGAGTCTAAACACTAAAAATTACCCCATATGGTATCACAGTTACTCTCCAAATAAGAGATCGAAAGGAGTCGCAATTGGGTTTGACGGGAATACAAGGTTTATATTAGATACTATGGAGATGGACCCAGAGGGGAGATACCTGTTCATTAGAGGATCCCTTTGTAATGTGAAATACACGTTTGTAAATGTCTACTGTCCTAATCTACATCCAGCAGCATATCTGAAAAGAGTTATGTCAAAACTAGAGAATTTTAGAGAGGGTAAGGTTGTAATGGCGGGTGATTTTAACTTTGTCTTGGATCCTAAGATAGATACGCAACCGGTATCAGTGAGGTCTGGAGGGAAACATCTAAGAGGATTAAAAAATAAGCTGCATCAAATGCATCTTGTAGAAGTGTGGAGAATCCTTCACCCTACAGACAGGGATTTTACATATTATTCCTCAGTTCATAAATCATATTCAAGAATAGATTTTTTTTGTTAGACCATGAGCTGTTGGAAGGATTAAAAGGAATAGAAATAAAAACAATAACACTCTCCGACCATGCTCCAGTCGAAATGCTGCTGGAAGTGGGGGGGATACTGGAGAGTCGTAGACCATGGAGAATGGACGAATCACTCCTGTGCGACACCAGAATAGCCATGTTCATGAGAGGCAGGATGATAGCGGAAAAATCTAAGAGGAGGAAAATCAGAGAAGCTCAGATGCATTTATTACCTAAAGAAATTCAGGGTCTAGAGCAGAAACACAAAGGACCCCAGGAGGAGGAAACCTGGACACTATTAATAAATAAAAGAGGTAAACTTTGTGACCTAATGGATCTAGAGACTAAATGGGTATTCGACAATATGAATAAAAGAGTCTATGCCCTGGGGAATAAGACAGGGAAATTCCTACCAAGAACCATAAAACCAAGAAAAGCGCAGAACTTTATCTCTAAAATGAAGGACAGCAAAGGGGACATGGGTCACTCCACTAAGGATATAATTAATATCTTTCAAGAGTACTACCAAAAATTATATAAGGTTAATGAAGAGCTAAACAAAATAGAGACACAGAATAAAAGCAGAAAAATCAGACAGTACTTAGAAAGAGCTAAACTCCCTGTATTACCCAAGGAAACAATTAATAATCTGGAGAAGGAAATATCAATAGAAGAAATAAAACAAGTAATCAGAAGTATTAAAATGGGGAAAAGCCCGGGGCCTGATGGGTACACCTCTTTATATTTCAAAAGATATGGGGAAACTCTTACGCCTTTCTTCCAGAGATATATGAACTCCATAGGGGGAGGGTTGAAAATACGTGAAGAAGCACTAGGAGCGCATGTTACTCTGATAGCAAAGGAAGATAAGGACCCGTCACTATGTGCTAGCTACAGACCCATTTCTTTGATCAACGTGGACATGAAAATCTATTCAAAGATCCTAGCAGAAAGATTAAAACCGTTTATGCCGGCTCTGATCAATAATGATCAGGCAGGATTTGTCCCAGAAAGAGAGACTAGAGAGAATGTGTTAAGGGTACTGTTCTTAATACAGAAAGCCAAAAAGAGCAAAGAGCCAGTGGTCTTCCTGTCATTAGATGCCGAAAAGGCTTTTGACAGGTTAGACTGGGGATTTATGCTAGCTACACTGGGGCAGGTGGGACTGGGCCCCAACGTGCTTAGATGGATAGGAGCATTGTACTCAAAACCTTCAGCCCAGGTTCGGGTTAATGGTAGTCTTTCAGGAAATTTTCTTTTGTTTAATGGGACCCGAAAGGGATGCCTATTATCGCCTCTCCTTTTTGTGTTATCCCTTGAACCATTACTGTCAACAATAAGAAACAATCAGGAAATAGAAGGGATGAAGGTGGGTGGGAGGGAGCACAAGATCTCTGCGTTTGCGGATGACATGATGCTATATGTAGCTAACCCCAGACAGTCACTGCCAAAGATAATAACTGAATATGAGAACTACGGAGAAATCTCAAATTTAAAGATAAATAAAGAAAAAACTAAGGCATTATGTGTGTCAATGGAAAGGGAGGAACGCAGGGATCTGGGTGCCCTCTACCCCTTTACATGGAAGCAGAGGAAGATGAAATACTTAGGAATATTCCTGTCAAAAACTGAAAGATATTTATATGAAGATAATTACGAACCCCTATTGAATAAGATAAAATTAGATCTTAAAGGGTATCATGTGGATAAAGTCTCTTGGTGGGGAAGAATAAACACAATAAAGATGATGATACTGGGGGGGCGTGGCCTGGCAAGCGATGGAGTAAGACGCAGGGTTTGAGAGCTCCTCTTGCTGCGAATCCTGTTTAACAGCCTGTGGACGTATTCGGGTTCAATTGTGTACCCTCTAACCTGCTGGTAGGCTCCGGGACCGGAGTAGAATATGTCGCCGCCGAAGACCAAGTCTACAGCAGCCGAGAAGCTGGCAAAGTTCAGATTGGAGGGAGACGAGGAGCAGGCCAAAGATGGCGCCGGCGTGAATACAGGGGAGGAAAGCCGCGCGGTGGAGACGGCGAAAATACTAGATGCTATAGCAGCGCTGCAGGGCACCCTGACCACGAAGATTGACGAGGTCAAGCTTGATATCTCACTGCTGAGACAGGACCTTGCTACGGTACGGGGTAGGGTCACGGAGACTGAGACCCGGATAAGTGCGGCGGAGGACATACTGCACCCCCTACAGACTGCTACGGAAGACCTACAGCGTCAGGTCCACATGCTCCATTCCCATCAGGATGAAATGGAAAATAGACTCCGACGCTGTAATTTGCCGGAGAGAGCTGAGGGCAGGGACCCGGTGGACTTCTTGGAAAACCTCCTCATCAACACATATGGCAGGGAGGCATTCTCTGTAATGTTTGCGGTGGAGCGGGCGCACCGAGTACCAGCGAGACCCCCACCTGAGGGAGCCCCTCCCCGCACGTTTATTGCCAAGTTTTTGAATTTCAGGGACAGAGATACTATAATGCGGCTCTCCAGGGAGAAAGGAAATATACAGATGGGGAATGGCCATGTGGCGGTGTTTCCTGATTTTTCAACAGAAGTACAGAAGAAGAGGTCTCAATTCCAGGATGTTAAACGGCGTCTGAGAGCACTACACCTCAAATACGCCATGATGTATCCAGCACGTCTTCGGGTGGAGGAAGATGGCCGTGCACAGTTCTTTGATACTCCCGCGGCGGTGGCAGCATGGTTGGACCGTAAAGGCAGATAACAGCAAGGTCTTACTGGATTGTGAGTACTGTTTCGGGTTTTTTCTTGGGGGGGGGGGGGCGAGGAATATTCACCCTGCACTGAGTTGACTCTGTTCTACTGCCGGTCTATGGCTATTCATGCTGAGTTCTGAGTCCCTATGTTAATTCCTCCCCCCCCTGGTTATATAATGGAAGTCTGCACTGCTGATCGGGAGACTCTCCTGTCGTTCCTATTACCCCCTCCCCCCCTTCCCGGCCTCCATGCTAATTTCAGAGGAGATGGGTGAGACTCCCCCCCTGGACTTGTAAGAGGTCGGCTTGTTCCCCTCCCTGTCCCTGTTTTAGCGCTAAGCTGCACTGGTATCGGTGGAGATCCTGAGGACACATGGCGGGATATGTGCCTTGAGACTACAATGATCTGTGATCACAGGAAGATCTCCTTGGTTGCAAGAGGAGTCCAACTTTAGCATTCCAGGACAAACGTTTCTTTTTTTTTCATTTTTTATCATAATTTTTTTTTTCTCTCCTCCTTGGGATATTATAAAGCAACATCCCCCCCCTTCCCCTTTTCCTTGTTTGTCTGGATGGGTGTACAGCTCACCCGTTGCGTTGGATCCACACGCTGATCAGTGGACAATCGCTCCCATAAACAATATAATATACATTGCTAATTGTAACTTCTTGTGTTTAAGCGTAGAGCCTCCAGCCGGAGTAAATGGCTGGATGTATTATCTTTTCGGTGTTATGTTTGGGTGTATGATGCCTGCACCAAGTTTGGGGGGTGCTGGGCTGGGAGGGGGGTGTGTTACCTATGGGCAGGATCACCGTTGTGGTCCCACGAGGTTAAGACAGGTTTTGATATGTAAGAGAGATGGACAGGGGAATACACAGCTACAAGATATGCAGACAGTTGTTACTAGTAGGCAGGACAAGATGCAAAGGACTAATGAATTAGAGAATATACTGGTCTGGGTCGTCAGGATGTATATACCAACAACATGACCTCTATTAAATTTCTAACATGGAATGTGCGGGGAATGAGAGACAAGGTGAAGCGTACTGCGGCCCTCACATACCTGAAAGCGCAAAAGGCCAATGTTATAGTGTTAACTGAGACGCATGTCACGGGCCATCTGCAGACTGCTTTGAAGCGCCCTTGGATTGGCTGGGCGTATCACAGCACTCACACCAGCTACTCCAGAGGAGTGTCATTGCTGGTAACTAAGGCCACCCCGTTTGAGCTCATTGAAATAGAATCGGACCAACAGGGAAGATACCTGTTCACTCACGCAATGTTGGGGGGGTCACTTGTGGTACTGATTGCTTGCTACATCCCTCCCCCATACAGTTCGGAAGTTGTCACAGCTGGTCTGGCGTATATGGCTAAGTACCCGACGGTACCTGCTGTGTGGATGGGGGATTTCAACATGACCATGAACCCCTTCATGGACCGCCCTGTGCGCGAGTCTGGGGACACGGGGGTCCCCAGGCAAACTAGACTGAGCCGCCTATTGCAAGAATTTGCTCTGGTGGATGTGTGGAGACATAGGAATCCCGAGACTAGGGCTTATACATGTCATTCCACAAGTTATGAGACAATGTCCCGTATAGATTATGTCCTAATATCTGTGGCACTTCTGCCACGGGTGGTAGGCACTGGGTTTGCACCTAGAGCTTTATCAGACCACTCTCCTTGCTGGATGCAGTTGTCTGTGTTGGGGGAGGCCCCTGGGAGGGTGTGGAGGCTCAACCCATTCTGGCTAGAGGCACTGACAGATCATGACGGGGTGGAGAGGGAACTGCGATTTTTTCTCCCAGATGGTGAGGACCCCGCCTCACTAAATTCCCGATGGGACGAGTTTAAACTTCATGCGCGTAGGGTACTAGACACTAGGATAAACAGACTTAAAAAATCATCGAGGGTAGAGGTGGCCCTATGTGAGGACAGGCTGCTAGAGCTCGAGAGGGTTTATGGCACTCAGCCCTCCTCCGAAAACCTCACGAAGGTGAAGCTGCAGTCCAGAGTGGTGTCTCAGCTCCACCTTGAAAAAGCAAAACAAAAGGTGTTCTTCTGCAAGGCAAGGGTGTACAAACATGGGGAAAAGGCAGGAAAGATGCTGGCCTACCTAGCACATATGGAAGACAGACAGCCGGTGGTGGTGTCCTTGGCAGGGTCGGACGACTCGGTCATTACAGATCCAGTTGAGGTGGCGGATAGCTTTCGGCGGTTTTACGAAGATCTTTATAGATCCCGGTGCCATCATACGCCGCAAGAGATTCGGGAGTACTTGCACACCCTACTCTTTCCTCGACTGACCCCGGAGCAGGTTAAGGGGCTAGAGACCCCCATTACCACACAAGATATTGCTGAGGCCATATCGCAGCTAGCCAAATCTAAGACGCCGGGGCTAGACGGTTTACCCCTGGAATTTTATGCTAAGTATTCTGAAGTACTGGTCCCCAGACTTGAAACCTTGTATCGCTCCATATTTGACCGGGGAATCCTCCCCACATCTATGCAGGAGGCACAGATTATTGTGCTTCCTAAACCGGGTAAGGACCTTAGATTCCCAGAATCTTACAGGCCTATTTCCCTGTTGACGGTAGATATTAAAATCCTGGCCAAAATTCTATCCTCTAGATTGAACTCAGTAATACTTTCCTTGATACATACAGACCAGACCGGCTTTATGCCAGGGAAGAACACGGCAATGAACATACGTAGGTTGTTTATGAACATTCAGGCTCAGCATGACAACATGGGTTCGAGGGTGGTGGTGACATTGGACACGGCAAAAGCCTTCGACTCGGTCGAATGGCCCTACCTTTGGGAATGTTTACAGTGCTACGGGTTTGGCCCGAAATTTATCAGGTGGGTGCAACTTTTATACCAGAACCCCCGGGCTAGGATCTTTGTCAACGGGTGGCTTTCTGACCAAATTTCCCTGGAACGGGGCACGAGGCAGGGCTGCCCCCTGTCCCCACTGCTGTATGCTCTGGCGGCGGAACCATTGGCTATGGCCATTAGGACGTCCCCGGGGGTAGTGGGCCTCAGGAAGGGGGATACCTGGGAAAAGATAGGGCTGTACGCGGACGACACGGTACTCTACTTAGCAGACCAGGGCCCATCTCTTGGTGCGGCGCTGAATATTATAGACCGGGTGGGGCAGTACTCTGGCTTAAAAATTAATTGGGACAAATCTAAAATTCTTCCATTAGACATGTTTCCCCCCCCGCTGTGTCCCCAGCTCTACCATTGCAAAGAGTAGCGGAAGTTAAGTACCTGGGGGTGAGGGTCACCAGAAATCTGCAGGACTATGTCACCTTGAATGTCGAACCTCTATTTACCATTATCAAATCTAGAACCCAAGCTTGGTCGAGGCTGCCATTGGGAGTTATGGGTAGAATTAATTTAGTCAAAATGATACTGCTACCTAAAATCTTATATATGGTATGGCATGCTCCCTTATACATTCCCCTTAAAATATTTAAGCAAATGGAGGCACTGCTCAATTCTTTTGTATGGGGCTCGGGTAGGCACAAGCTGGCATGGCATATTCTCAAAAACCCCACAGCGGAGGGGGGATGCTCCCTTCCGGATATCCACGACTACTATATAGCGTCACAGCTGTCCCACCTCTACCACTTCAATACCACCGAGTCGCAGAGGTATAGGGCACTAGTGTGTAACAGGCCGGGCAGTGCGCTCCACACACCTAGTCAGGCGATTTTTCGGAAAGGACAGGGAGGGAGTAGGACACCGTACTTTGAGGCCGGGATGCTACTACACCACCGCAAGGTCTGGGAAATAGCACTTAAGAAGCAAGATAGATCGCACGTGCATTCACACACCCCGCTGTGGAACAACAGTTGCCTGCCGGAGCTGAATAAGGTACCAGATCCTCCGATCTGGGCCTCGTATGGGGTGCTGTACCTAGCTCAGGTCCTCACTAGGACTGGGCCTAAACCGTACCCTGCGCTGAAGGAGGAATTCTCTCTTCCCCAACACTTATTATTTCGATATTTACAGTTGAAACACGCTCTCAGGAGGCAGATGTCCTTGGTAGAGATGGAGCTGGACACTCCACCGGTCCTTGACGTTATTTTTGGAACAGACCCTACTAAGCTTATCTCTAACATCTATTACGTTCTTAGACAGCACTGGGTGTCTAGGGTATCTCAGAAAGCTAGGGTGCAGTGGGAACAGGATGTGGGACCCATTGAGGACTCAGACTGGGAGGAGGTATTGGAGGGGGTCAAGACCGCATCCCCTAAGGTTTCGGACAGACTGACACAACTATATATTATACACCAGGCTTATCTCACTCCAATACGACTAGCAACATTTCAATCTGAGCGGAACCACCTCTGCCCCAAGTGCACTTTAGCGGAGGGTACTTTCTACCATATGCTGTGGCACTGCTCTGACATGCAGGCATATTGGCTGCAGGTGACACAGTTCTTACACGATAACATGGGATCACCTGTGGGGATGGACCCAAAGCTCTGTTTATTGGGACTGCTGCCGGACGTGGAGCTGGATAAGTTCCAGACTATATTCATTTATGAATCATTATTCCTGGCTAGGAAGGTGATCGCTAAGACCTGGTTTCGGGAGACAGCTCCGACACTTAGAGAATGGAAGAGGGAGGTGAATAGAGTGCTTCCGTATAGGAAATTGATATACATGCATAGGGGCCGCCCTCAAAAGTTTGCTAATGTCTGGGATAGATGGTTGGCAGACGGGGAGACGTATACGGGGTGACTCAGAGTTGCCCCTGGTGTCCTCACCAAGAGCAGACCGTGCATACAAGGGGAGGTGGATTATGGGTGTATACCCTCCTAAGCAGCCCGCAATGGGGTGTGACTTGGACAATAGTCTACCTGGGGAGATATAACGATTTGTACTAGCTGTGTAACTGATGACGCTTTGTGTATTCCGGTGCTGATTGGAACCTCTGTGATGTATGATTGTATGCCTTGTTTACATATCAATAAACTTGTTTACTTGGTAAAAAAAAAAAGATGATGATACTACCTAAAATACTATACATCTTACAAACACTCCCAATATCACTCCCGATATCCCACTATCATTCCCTGACTTTAAAAGATATTATAGATCAGCAGTACTAAAGAGAATAACTGAATGGCTACAAGAAGGAGATCAAAAGAAAAAATGGGTAGAAGTTGAGGAGAGTTTAAGTAGAAAAAGATCTAGGGAAGAGAATATGGATACCAAAACGCTATAGAAATTTACCTCAGGAGAGTCCATCAATGACAAAAGAAACTTTCAGAATCTGGGATGTAATATGTAAAGAAGGAAAATGGACATATAACAGCCCGCTGATGCCCCACACGGGTACAGATTATTTCCCCCCCCCCCGGTAAGGGAGGGGGGATGTACCTGCGATGGACAACTTTGGATACATTAAGATTAAGGGATGTGATGAAAGATAACTTATTAAGTTCCCTAGAGGAAATACGAGAAATGTATGGACCTACCCCTGGGGATGAATGGAGATATAGGCAGGTTCAACATCTGGTAGCTACCCTTCAGAAACCCCTGCGAGGTATGAAGGAACTAAACCCCTGGGAAAAACTGAGTGCATGGAGGAAAAAGAGGGCAGGGGATATCCAATATTTATAAAATATTGACCTCCTTTGGAGAATCTGGTTTATTAAAAGCACTAGGAGGATGGGAACAGGAATTGAATCAAAACATCTCAGAAGATAAGAAAAGACAGGTATTAGATCTCATCCATTCCTCATCAACTGATTCAAAAATGAAAGAAATGAATTATAAACTCCTTATGAAATGGTATTATGTCCCAACTAAACTTAATAGAATCAATATTGAAGCATCACCTCTCTGTTGGAGAGAATGTGAAATGGAGGGCACACACGCCCACATTTGGTGGCAATGCCCCTCAATACACGTGTACTGGGCAGAGATCTTAGAAATGATTAAAAAGATTAGTGAACAGGAAGTGAAATTAGATCCCTGGCACTGCCTCTTCCATGGAACAGGAGTAGCCAGGAAAAAGTATAGAAGATCACTGATCCCATTCTTCCTGAATGGAGCTAAAGCCTTAATACCTAAGAGATGGAGGGAAAAGAAGGCCCCATCAATAAGAGAATGGATAAAAGAACTGGATAAGACCTGTAAGATGGAGGAATTAAACTCGAACCATAACGAGTGTAGGTCAGAATATGAGGTGATCTGGAGTAAATGGAGAGAATTTAAGGAGCGGGAGGCTTAGAGGTGGGGGGGATGGAGACAGAGAGAGAGGGAACACGGGAACATGTGTATTTTTATTTTCTCTTTCCCTTGATCTTTTTTTCCCCCTTTTTTTTTCTTCCCCTCCCCCTAACCTTTTTTACCTTATTGATCACAATACGCACCACTTTTTTTTTTCCCTCACTTAGGTTTCTGTGCCTAATTTATAGGGGATTCGCTTCCCCCTTCGTACATTGAACACAATATTATTTTTTTCTTTGTTAATTGTATTACTTAGTGCCTGTGCCCTAATTTTAGGGCATTTATCACTTCCCCCCTTGTACACAACCACAAAATTACTAATTTTGCTCTTTTTTGCCACCTTTTAAAAAAAAAAAAATTTGATAGCACTTAGGACCTAAGGGCCTAACATTTAGGCCTCGTACACACGAGTAAATAGATTTGTTCAAGACGGTCTGTCTGACCGATTTGAACAAATCTGTCTGCTGGCATTTTGGTTTGCTCGCGTGTACGTGTCGGTGACGTGGCGGTGACGTTGACGCCGCCACGTCACCGCACCAGGAAGTAAAACACTTCCGCGCATGCGTCGAAACCATTCGGCGTGTGTGCGAGAAGACATGTCTGCTGGTTAGCGTACTAACCAGCAGACATGTCGGGCGGACGGGTTCCCAGACGACAGATTTCAAAGCATGCTTTGAAATCTGTCGGGTGGCCAAATCTGTCTGTTTGCCCGTACACACGATCGAATCTGTCTGCTGAAACGGTCTAGCAGACCGTTTCCAGCAGACAGATTTGAACGTGTGTACGAGGCCTTAGGGGAACTACTTTTTTTATTTTTTATTATTATTATCCCCTTTTATACACCCAACACACATTATCACTCCATATATTTCTTTTTTTTTTCTCTTTTACTCTCTCACTTAGTTTTCTTGTGCCTAATTTATAGGGGATCTGTTTCCCCCTCCATACATTGAACTCAATACTACAATCTTTTTAGTTTATCTCACTACTTAGTATTGATGCCCTACTTATTATCTTTCCCTGTACACAATCACAAATTTTTTTTTCTTCTTTTTCTTCTCTCTCTCTCTCTCTCTCTCTCTCTCACACTCCACCTCTATCCCCGCAGCCTGGCTCCTGCTCAGTTTCTTAGGATCACCTCATGAAAAGCCGCCCCATTACTTCAAAGAATTCTGCCTACCCCGATTAATAACAATGGGAGTAAGGAGTGGAAAAAGGAGGATAAAAGAGAAGTAAACCTCTAGATAGGGGGGAATTTAATACAATTGACAGGCAGAATATAAAGTGGTAGGATGGTATACAAATGAGCATTATCTTTGAGACAATGTATATATGTGTTTATGTATAATGTGTATTTATTTGTAATATAGTTGTTATGTATATTATGTATTTATTCGTTATATACTTGGAAAATAATGTTTAATAAATAAATTTTGGAAAAAAAAAAAGATAAGACGTGCTAAGGGTATTAATGATGCTAAGGCTCTATAACTTCTGCTATTTAATCTATTTTGTCTTTCATTTATTTGAAGTCAGGGCAAGGACATTTTTTATTTTTAGAAAATATTTTCCAAACGAGGAAAAAACACTGCGCTAAAAGATTATTGTATAAACGTGAGAAAATCTCCAAATGATGTTGGGATAAAAAGCTGCCAGTACCAAAAACCTAGGATACCAAAAGTTTAGGAACAATATATATAATGAGGTACAGCGCTAAGTGAAAAAACGTGATGAGCCAGTTGTAAAAAACAAATGTTGATAAATGGCTAAACAAGGATTAAACCTTTATGACAAATTGATACAAAATAAATATGTACATAAAAAAAAATGAATGAAAACTGTGAAAAAAAGTTCCAAAATTGGTGGATAGAAATAAGCCAAAACAAGGCAAAGGGTCCATATACTGTGATTCACATCGGTGCATAAGGTAGAGACGGGAGTGAGTGTGGCGGTGGTCAGAGAGGTGCGGAGAGAGGACAGTGAATGTCTTGTACATGAACAGTGTGACTGAGTTGACACTGGCAGCAAGTAGACTCGGGGTCAGCAGACGCAGTGTGGCGGTTTGGAGGCATTGAATCATTACCCTATGCTTAAAACGACCATCTGGAGTGAGTCTATTTTGGAGACTTTGCCTAAAAACGACCGTTTGGAGTGAGTCTATTTGGGAGACTTTAAATCCCTGTGCCTAGAGAGACCGCTGTAATAACGGTCACCCACCTCTGGTAAGGAGACTACATTATCACTATTTGGGTGTCCTCTTGGTGGAAGAAGATTTCTCGCTGTACACATTCAACCTATATGCACCGATGTGAATCACAGTATATGGACTTTTTGCCTTGTTTTGGCTTATTTCTATCCACCAATTTTGGAACTTTTTTTTCACAGTTTTCATTCATTTTTTATTATGTAAATATTTATTTTGTATCAATTTGTCATATTGGTTTAATCCTTGTTTAGCCATTTATCAACATTTGTTTTTTACAACTGGTTCATCACGTTTTTTCACTTAGCGCTGTACCTCATTATACATATTTTTATATTTTTGATTGGTTACAGTGAGATACTGCATCTTCCATGTTGCTCTTTCGTTTAGTTAACAAGACTGATGGAGCAAAACTTGGTCAACTACAATGGTTATCCACGGTTGATGCAAAACACAATGGGCCAGATTCACAGAGCCCTTACTCCTGTCTAACTCACGTTAGACTGGAGTACTTTCAAATTACGCACGTTTTTTCACTACTCTGAAACCTCAAACCATGAAAATACGGCTGCGGGCTTCAATCCGACTGGCTTACGTGTTCGTACGCCTTCGGATCTACGCTGCAATAATTTTGCGGCCGCTGGGTGGAGTTCCCGTCGTTTTCCGCGTCGGGGTATGCAAATGAGCTTTTGCCGACGATCCACGAAGTTACGAACGTGAATCGCAATCTCTTTAGTCATCTTTTTGCTGCGTAAAATTATACCAGCTTTTTGCTGGTCTAATATTAGACAGCCCATGTTAAGTATGGCCGTCGTTCCCGCGTCGAATGTCAACGTCTTTTTTTATTTTTTACGTAAGTTGTCCGGGAATAGGAATGTCCGTAAACGATGCTACTCAAACAACGAATGACGTAACGACGTTATTTTGCGCAATGCACGGCGGGAAATTTCTGAACGGAGCATGCGCAGTTCGATCGCCGCGGGGACGCGCCTAATTTAAATGCTTCACGCCCCCTAATCGCGTATTTCGATTACGCGGCGAGAAATACACTACGCCGCCGTACCGTAAGGGACAAAATCTACCAGAATTCGGCGTATAGCCTGGCAAAATACGGCGGCGTAGTGTATCTCTGATACTCTGCGCCAATGTAATTGTATCTGAATCTGGCCCTATGTATCTTTCTAAACAACACTAGAGTGAAGATATGTGTACTTAACCACTGGAGTATGCCATATATACGGTAAGTAGGTGAATTACTGTACATAGATTATTTGGACTGATTAATTTGATCAGCTTGTAAAAAAAAAATATTCAACTATGCATTGCTGTCCTTCATAACTCACTCATACAAAGATAAGGATTATGGCAGAAGTGTTGGCACATCTAATCACTCTACCTAAATAAAATCTTGAATCACAAAAGGTCTAAAGAAGTTTAGTGCTTATGAAAGCAAAGACATTTTTGATTGTGTTCACACATTTAAAATATTATTTAAAAAACCGGAGACAAAAAAAAAAACTTTCTTTATGTAACAACAGAGATTTTCATTTTGGAAAGAATGCATGCATCTGCTGGTGTGTTTGCCAATCACCCTTTAAGCATGTGCCAAAGTGAAAAACAGCTGAGTGTGGAACATCTTATGTCTCACTAGAGAGCAACAATTCATGCTACATCTGTACTGCATGTTACAGCAAGCCATTTTAGGAAATACACGCTTATGTTTTTCAATTCAGTAAATGACCTTTGTAGGATTATAGTCTAAAGCACAGGAAAGGAAAAAAAAAGTAAGTAGTACATTTTTTAAACAAAGTATAACATAAAACATTACATTTTGTGTTGCAGAATTTACATTCTGCAGCAAAACTAATAATACATGCTTTCCTTGATCTGCTCATTTTGATTTCATGCATCTATGATTATAAAGTGTTAACAAAAAAACTACACATTTCATTGCATTCAGTGCATATCTCTGGTATTATATTATCAAAAACACCAGCTTCACAAATTTAAACAATATTCCTTAAGCCATTGTTTGACAAAGCAAATAATTCAATTATATATCCAGTGAACTGTAGTCAGCAACAGTTAAGATGCAGGAACTTTAACACGAATACACAACTTTCAATTTTCATTTAACACCACAGAATTATGTCTACACATTTTAAATTGCCCCCGTGATAATAATATATTCTCTTTTTAATCATATTTTGTGTTGCAGGAAATGAAGCTTACAGTTGTCCCAGGTGCTTACCAAATTACTTTTACATACTAATTCTCAGCCCCCAAGTTAAGAGATTCAGCACAATGTACATTAACAGGATGCTTATGTTCTCTCTATATACCAGAAGGTAAGTTAATATGCACTTCAATTATATCCAGTTTGTGCATTTATGGCACCCTGTGGGTAGCAGTAAGAAGGCTATAAATGGGCTTACCCTGCTTTTTAATGCTCCAGTAAATTACAGCAGAAAAAAAGAGGAAGAAGAATATAGAAAGGGAGGTTGTATCAGTTTAACAAGGGAATCAATAAAAGCCAAATTGCCTTCATTGATGTCAAGCATTAAATCACATATACAGTGGAATACTTGCAGTCGTCTTTATTTTATTTTTTATTTTTTATAACAGGGATAGCTGTCTCATGTGTGTCATGAATGAACAGATGAATCTGAAACACAGATCTTGTAACACACAAAGAAAATGGATAGCTCTCCTTAAATGTTTTGGAAAATGGCTTAAATAATAGCATTATCAAGCGTAGCTTAATGGAAGGATAAAGCTGTATTTACTAAAAATAATACTGTATGTTGTACATCAGACTTACAAATCATTGTTCAAATCAAAGGACCAATAGGGGAACATTTAAAACACAGATATTTAGCTAATTGGCTAATTAAAGGTAATACAGCTTAAATGATCCTTTGTCCCAAAAATACTTTAGGAAATCTACTAGTAAAATAAAATTCCATACTTTTTAATATTTGCAAGATACAGTGTTAAAAAAGCCTTCATAACAAAGTGAAAATGTTGGAAGATAAAGCAGGTATGAACCATTTGATTATATTTCTTTAAATAAACCCAGTTTTATAATCAGACAATTACAACAGATTCAGAGACATGTGAAGAATAAGGCCGCGTACACACGAGGGGATATGTCCGCTGAAAACGGTCCGATGGACCGTTTCAGCAGACATCTCCGCTCGTGTGTATGGGCTAGCGGACAGATTTCTCCACCCGACAGATTTCAAAGCATGCTTTGAAATCCATCCGGTGGGAATCTGTCCGCCCGACATGTCTGCTGGTTAGTACACTTACCAGCAGACATGCCGTCCCCCACCGCCGCCGCGCCGCCGCCGAATGGATTCGGCGCATGCGCGGAAGTGTTTTACTTCCTGGTGCGGTGACGTGGCGATGACGCGGCGGCGTCAACGTCACTGCCGCGTCACCGCGCCGTCCGGCGGCGGGGAATTTGATCCGATGGTGTGTACACGCCATCGGATCAAACTCCCGATCGGACATATCCGATGGAAATGGTCCGCGGACCGTTTTCATCGGATATGTCCGATCGTGTGTACGAGGCCTAAGACCGGCTAAGGGCAGGCAAGCAAGACGTTTAACTCAATACAACCCGATGTACTGAAGTGTGCTAAAATTAGGTTACTCTTCTTGTATTAATAATTTCCTTCTATATAGAATTGTACATTAGCATGATAAAAATCTTAGTGCATTGCATACCTTTGTAGCTAAGTCATTTAGTGATGTCTGTAAAATTATAAAATTTAGTGATGTCTGTAAAAATATACCGGTACCTGGATGCTTAGGTTGATGATAGCAGATTTTGGTGTCTCTAATGTCAACTCATTCTTAAAATAATTGTATCTACCAAATAACAAGGTCTGCCCATAAATGCAGTACACTGGTATTTTGCATACATTTGTACTTAAAAGATTGTTTCCCCTTTCTTATGGAAACTGAAAAAATAAAATAGATGATTCAGGGGGGGGGGGGGAGTGGGGGGCATGGGATATGCTTATTGTTACACAAGTACAGGCAAATGCAAATATTTGCTTTTTCCTACGTACATTGAAAGGCAAGCAGCACTGGATAGACAAAACCTGAAGCTAATGTTTGTACCAACACTTTTTACAACTGTTAGTTTAGTAGTATTAGGCCCCGTACACACCATTAAATAAATCTGTTCAAATCGGTCTGACAGACCGATTTGATCAGATTTGTCTGCTGGGCTGTTTTGGTTTGATCGCTGTACACACGATCAAACCAAAATCCCGGCCGGCAGACAGCGCGGTGACGTGGCGATGAAATTGACGGCGCCATGTCACCGCACCAGGAAGTAAAACACTTCCGCGCATGCGTCGAATCCATTCGACGCATGTGCGGGCAGATATGTCTGCTGGTTAGCGTACTAACCAGCAGACATATTGGACGGACGATTTCCCAGCAGACAGATTTTAAAGCATGCTTTAAAATCTGTCTGCTAGCAAAATCTGTCTGTCCGCCCGTACACACGATCAAATCTGTCTGCTGAAACGGTCTGTCAGACCGTTTCCAGCAGATAGATTCGATCGTGTGTACGCGGCCTAAATGATCCCACAAATTGAATCTAACTTGACCTTGAGTCTTATCCTTGCAGCTTCTATGCCAGGGAAAGGCACCCCTGTGTATAAGTTGTCAGAGTTTACATAGGGCTTAGTACCTTGTATTGATAGCAATAGGCCCAACGCAATGCACCAGCGCTTTCACATAGAAGAAGGGGGTAAGTCAAATGCTCCTTTATACCTGAAAATACCACATACTATTTTTCTCTTCAAGGAACTGAATGGTGTGATGGGGGCATAAAGGAAAGGTGGGTATGTGCTAGTGGGCAGAGCAGAGGTAAAGTAAAGTGACCCTGTCGACTTGCCCTTGCATTTTAGAAAAATCAGTATAATTCATAAATTAGATACTTTTATTTACAGTTGGTACATATAAACACATATAGGATAAATATGAAATAAGTGTTTTAAATCCACTGTGATAGCAGTTCTCTTTACTAGCCTTGGATATCTGTAAATCTGCTGTATTTATCTGGTGTTTTGCCTCTTTTTTCATCATCATTTTTTTATTATTATTGATTATTTAGTAAAAAATAAATAAAAATAAGACTCCTCTTTTAAAAGCTTTTAACACAGCATGCAGAGACTGGTATCCATATTGATGTAGCATATGGGTGTTTGTAATTGTAATAATAATAATTTGATATAGCATAAGTAAGGTCCCTGGCATTGCATATATCTTTGAATGTAAATTCCACCTTGTCCTCTAAAGGTCAGGCTTCTTTTATTCACCAATTTACTACATTTATATTTTCAATAAGGTTATTACAAATGTGAGGTGTTTTCAATCAGCTAATGGGAGGAGTGTTCTATTTTTAATATTTTATTTATTCCATATAGACAGGCTATGGGGAAGTTACCATCAAATATAGATTTCTGTTTATTTACTACAATAAAAACGATGTAACATATCTATGTGTTATGTAGTTCTATAAATGTATGGCTTACTTCTTTAAATGTATGGCTTTAGAACTATTGTGCACCAGCTGGCATCATCTTGAGCTGAACTAAATTGCTCAGAGGTGTCTCTGAGTCAACGTTAACTGATGCTAAACTTGGCCATACACTAATCAAAATGTGACCAGTTCATCAGAAACTGGCCGAATTTTGATCAGAGTGCTGCCATCCCTGCTCAACAAAAGTTGATTATTTAATCAACTTCTGTCAAACGGACTAGTTCCAAAATTTTCAGCAGTGGCTGATTGAGTACAATGGCCCAGCATGCAGGATTCCTCCACCCACCTCATTTGTGTGGATGAAAGAACCTGTTAGCTGAATGAAAAAAATAAATAACAATAAAAACTGCCTATGCAGATAACAGGCATCTGTAGATAAAAAACAAGCTGTGCAGCTTTGACTAAGGTGGAAGAATGCCCTTGCTGTAGGTTTAGGCCATTTACATACCTCCTGAAGCCTTATTGTAATACTCACAGGAGGTTGCTAAGGCAGGTCTAGTTGTAGAAAATAAGAGGTTTGGGACTTTGAATGAGGTGTGTACCCAACAGTCGATGAAGTGTACATAACTATGGTAGAAATACATATGCAAAAGTATATACATATTCAGGACAATCTTTATTAAATTATCCGTGAAACATCACTTCCTTAGGAGCAGACACAATCCATCTGTCTACAAAGATATATATATATATATATATATATATATATATATATATATATATATATATATATATATATATATATATATATATATATATATATATATATATATATATATGTCAATAGCAATATATCTGGAGGGCAACCCAGACAGAAGCAACTTTAGTCAGAGATGCACTGTTTGTTTTTATCTACTGAAACCCTTTACCTGCATTGGCAGTTTTTTGGTAAAGGTGAACTAACCTTTAAACAATGGGCTATTTTTTTTTTGTTTACAAACGATTTTATTGTAGAAAAGGTCAAGGTACAAAAAAAGAAATTAACAATGATGGTACAGGAATGTATACAAGTATCATTGACAGTAAACATTGAACAGGAAGAAAAGGTTATGGTTAGTAATAGTTTAACCAAAAGGGTGGTGTCCCAGAGAGACCATTTTTCTTCATACCGGTGCATAGAATCATATAGTGTATGGTGAATTCTTTCGGAGAGTTTGATGTATATCATACGGTTGAGCATATGTGGCCAAGGTACCAGAGTGGAGCGCCAATTATAGGCTATGGCCCAATGAATGGAGGTGAGAAATGTGTGGATAAGCCTTGTGCTAGGTGTTGAAATATCCTGGATAGGGGAGAATAAGAGGCAGATTTGGGGTGTAAGAGGGATCCCAGGGCCGGCGATTTTGTCAATCACAATGCTGGCCTTGTGCCAAGTGTCCTTTAGATAGGGACAATCCTAAAACATATGTATTAGCGAACCCTGGGTGGGACATTCCCTGAAGCAGAGTGGAGATAGTGAAGGATAAAATGTATTAAGTTTTACCGGCGTAAGATACCATCTATAGAGCAATTTGATAGCTGATTCTCTAATAGATGTTGTTTTGGTACTTCTATGGAGGTTAATGAAAATGTTATCCCAACAATGGGCTAATTTTTAACAAAATAAATAGAAATTAATTTCGGAAGAAACAAAATATTTCAGTGTGCACATGTCTAATTGTTAAATTCAAGTATCACTGGTAATCATTGGTATACACAAAAAGTAATGGACAACATAGTTCATATATTCTGCTACTTGTGTCACAAATATTTTCTAAAATGCTTAAAAATTATAACACAGGGGTGTGTCCTGATGTGAGAGCCGACGGACGCGTATCTGGGGAGCTCCGTCGGCTCTCACATCAGGACACGCCCCTGTGTTATAATTTTTAAGCATTTTAGAAAATATTTGTGACACAAGTAGCAGAATATATGAACTATGTTGTCCATTACTACTTGCCATCCATGCATCTACCTAGCTTAAACAAGCTGTTACTCTGCCAGCCTGTTCCCCTGTGTCCCCTGTCTTATCCTGAGCCAACATTTTGGAGTTTCTGTCCACGGGAGGTCTGCACATCATAGCTCCCTTACACCTGTGGCCGCCGCCATCTTGCCGGCCTGTGTCATCCTGGGGAGACCTGATCCCGGCCTGCCTGGAGGTAAGGGACTGTCATTTCTACACATCTGCTTGCCCATGCACCTACCTGGCTCGGTCCGGAGGTCCGCCTGGCTGCTCGAGAGGTCCATGGAGGCCACGGCCTAGTGAGGCCTCCAAAGCACCGGTGTTTTCTGAGCCGCTATCCCGCCGCAGGTGCACCACGGCCGGCGCAACGCGGCCGGCACCGACGATCACTGAGCGTGGATTGATTGCCATCTCCCGCCCTGTCACCCCTCCATATCCCTGCCACGGCTTGGCATGCTGCACAACAGAGACTGACTTGTCTGGGCCGGCTGTGTAATCCTTGGGGCCTAGCATCTCCTGTCCTCTGCCACCAACTCAGCCAAACTGCTCTGGTGGTCCCAGCACCTTATCCTCAACACCTTGTCTCTGCCTGCATGTCTGCTGGGAAGTGAGGGGCTTCTGGCATACACTAACAGCCTATCCAGCTTGTACTCCCCTGGGAATGAATACCTGCTGCCAGCTTGGGTTTCCCCGTACCTGCCTCCTGGACTCTTATCAGGGCAAGGACAAATATCTTGTGTAGTGGGTTCCCCTGGTGAACTGTCAGATGTCCTCCTCTGATAAAAATGGGAAGGGGTCCTCCAAAGGCGCGAGGGCTATCACATCGCTACAGCCACTTCCGCTGTCTTCCCCGCAGACAGATCCCATACTGGTGGGGCGGCTTCGGGCCTTGCTGTCCGACCTCGAAATGGACCCTGTTATATCTCCGATGGCCATGATCCTTGCTGCGATCGAGCAAAGTAAGACCTCGCTGCTGGTGCGCTTTGACCACCTTGCTGAAGAGTGTAACCTCATATGAATTGACCTTGACAAAATAAGGGGTAGAATATCCGAAACCGAGTCCAGAGTGTCGGCCACCGAGGATCTTACGGCCACCCATGCCACCTTCATCGCTGAGCTGCAGCGCACAGTACTATTCCCTTGTCGCAAAATCAGATGATGCAGAAAACAGGCAGAGGCACAATAATGTTAGAGTCCTGGGTCTGTCTGAGGGAGAGGAGGGGGACCACCCTGCTGTATTTGTGGAGGGGTTCTTTAAAACCTCCTGGGCTTTACAGACGTTCCCCCTACCTATGTGGTTAAAAGAGCTCATCGGGTTCCCACGGGCCGTGCCATCCCGGGGAATCCACCCAGGCATTTTTTGATCCGCATCCTTAACTATCGGGACAGGGACAGGGTTCTCTCAGAAGCCCGCAAACATCCCACGCTCAAGTATAGCAACTCCTCTGTCCTTCTTTTTCCTGAATTTTCAGCGGATTTGCAGAGAAAGAGAAAAACCTTCAATGGTGTCCACAGACGGCTCAGAGATAAGAGCATTACATATAGTATGCTTTACCCAAGCAGCTTACGAGTTCAGTATGAAGGGGCGATCCGCTTCTTTGACAACCCAGCGGATGCTGACGACCAACTTGCGTTGAAAGGTTCTTCTCGCTGACCCAACTGATGCATGGATTTTTTTTCATTAAGGAGTAGAGGACCTGGTGCTCTCCATTTACCTGGGGAGACCCCAATATCCGGAGGAACTATACCACTGCTATGGATTGCCGGTCCTCCCTTGCTGTGTTGGGACACATGTCCCCTAACCCTCCCCTTTTGTTTTAGGTGGAACACAAGCTGGGGTTTCCCAGTTTTGCAGAAGTGGCTACCCTACAAATTTAAGCCACAAACTGAACAAAACTATAGACTCTGAAAGAGCGCGATGACTGCATTCCAGGGTTGTAACTCACTCAGTTTTGTGCCCCTTGGGTGTTATTTAAGTCACTGACTTTGTTGTTAAAGGTTTTGGGATCAAGCTACATGCCAAGTTATGTTGGGGAATATGCTGCGTGGCAGGGAGTTTTTTGTTATGTGGGGGGTGGCTTACCCACCCTTTAGTTTAAGTGTGCTCACCACTCATCTGCGCTACCTCTATGCATACTTCAGGATTTACTTGAGTACTAGACCGCCTGAAGCTTTCTCCATACCTCTGCTTATTGACCCAATTGCTCCTGCTAACCATTTTTTTTTTACAGGTGTACTAATGTCTGAAATTGCACTGCTCTCTTGGAATGTATTGTTTAAATACCTCAACATGCACAAACCCCATATATTGTTTCTCCAGGAAACGCATTTCACTGGTAGCAAAGTCCTCGCTTTGCACAGGTCATGGGTCAGGCAAGCTTTTCACACTACCTACTCCACGTATGCCCGAGGGGTAGCGATACTCATTAACAAGTCGCTTTCCTGTAAAGTTGTGAAGGTCTTTACAGACCCTGGAGGAAGGTATATCATTTTATTTCTGGAAAAACATGCAGTTTTGTGGGCATTGGTGAATGTCTATTTACCCCCCCCCCTTGTAGACTTCTACATACTGTATACTGTGTATAAAAAACTTGCACCTTTCCAGTCTGCTCATGTATTAATTGGAGCGGACTTGAACTCTATTCTAAATGCTATTCTCTATACTTTCGCCCTCACTGAACTTTGGAGATGGAGGCATGCTTCTGCCAAGGCCTTTTCACACTTGTCCTCCTCTCATAAATCAAGCTCAAGGATTGACCTGCCCTCTCAAAGTTATCCGAGACCTCCTATCTCTCGACGGGTACGTCCGACCATTCCCCTTTGGAGATACGCCTCGATGTGGGCAGAAAAAGTGACCCCGGCACCTGGAGATTAGCTTCACGGTGGATCCAACATGACAAAGTTGCAAAGTGTGGGAAGCTTTCAAAGCGATCACGAGGGGTTACTACATTTCGACCATTAAAGCGGCAAGGGCTAACTATAAATTCTTGACTTCACAACTTGAAGACAGTGCAACTGAAGCGGCCTACTGCTTTGCCTGTAACCCCTCTGTAGAGGCCTATCTGCGATTGGCGCAGGGGAGAAGGGAGGTAAACCTCCACTATATCACTTTAACAAACAATGATGTCAAATTTTTAGCTGGTAGAATTTTTGAGTCGGGTGACAAGAACAGCAGACTGTTGGCTAATCTTGTTGCTGACCCATGCTATCAGATGGTAGTATCTGAACTGCGTACACCTGATGGGGAGAAAATCCATACTTCAGGAATTTGGGAACTACTTCAGGGAAACTGTATAGCCAGTCTCCGCCTGTCTCTACTGAACTAATGGTGGAGAAAATCAGGAGTCTCTCCCTTCCCTCTCTGGAGCTCGAGGATGTGGAGGCTCTGGACGCCCAGATTTCCACTATGGAGATCAAGGCAACAATTTCATCCCTTCCGCCTGCAAAGACGCCAGGTCCGGGAGACTGGTATAGGATGTACGCCAAAAAGTTGGCCCCCAGACTACAATCCCTCTACACACAATGTGACAGACTTTATTGCCTTGAACCTCACTCCCCTATCATCAGACCTTAAATCCAATTTAAGAGCTTGGGACAATCTGCCTCTGTCTCTTATAGGCGGATAACCTATTCAAAATGAAGTGCCTTCCTATTTTTCTATATGTCATCAGGCACACTCCAGTTTGTATACCCCGATCTTTTTTTACACAATTAGATGCCATCATATCTTCATTCCTATGGAAGTCTAAACCCCTAGGTTTGGCAAGTCTATCCTCCGTAGACCCTGGACAGGGGGGGGTCTGGCCTGTCCGGACCTTCAAAAATAATTTCTTTGCAGCCCTACTTGTCCACGCACATAATTGGGTAATTTCTGATGATGCAAATGCCTCAGTGGTGCTGGAAGCTGCATCACTGGGATCCTTTGAATCAGTAAGAAATGCACTATACAGAGGTCCCCGGGCACCTATGGCTCTCACACAATCTATAAAATTAGCGATAAAGGTGTGGCAGCTGCAGATTTGTAAACGTTTGTAAACGTAAAGCAGAATCAAACAGATGGTCCCCGCATACCCCCTTGTGGCTTAACCCGCTCCTTGTGGAATTTCACACTATTCCTGATCCGAGCATATGGGCAACAAGGGGCATTAAGGTACTCAACCATATATGTGGTGACGGGGCCATCCTGCCCTTCAACACTATCAAACAGAACCATGACTTACCCAATTTCTACTTCTTTAGATATCTGCAGCCCCGACACGCCTTTTCTTCCCAATTTTGGTCTCAACCATTATTACTCCTTCACTCCACTCTAGAATCATTTCCCTGGAACAATGAGCTGGTAAAACCCCTATCCACCATATATAGGGCTCTACTACCATCAATGCATTTTGGGCTGGAAACTCTTCAGGCTAAATGGAGGGTGGACTTTCCTGAACTAGACACGGAGGATTGGGAGGATATGTAGGAATACCCTTTTCTCCAATTAGTGGCAGTCAAGGATCGCTTAATACAATTCAGGATCCTACACCAGGTGTATTTAACGCCGCAACGGCTGAACAAAATGTATCTAGAGGCCGGTTTGTGTCATATGTTGTGGTCCTGTCCCAAAGTGCACTCTTTCTGGGTAGAGGTGATGCAATTTATAGCCTTGTTGTTAACAATCCCAATCCCGCAGACTGTACCGGTCTGCTTGCTGGGCACAGCAACTAGGAACTGAACTCTTGGAAAGCCTTGGTCAACTCTTTCATACCATTATATAAAGCCACATATGATTCCTGTGGGTGTACTGCTAAATTTGACAAAGTGTGTAAACTATAGCTTGATTCCACCTTTACTAATGCTGCTCAAGAATAGTCGGGTTAACTGATACACATTAACTACCTCCTCCGTGCCAACGCCTGCTAAGACCCTCCTGACACCCATATAGTTGAACCCCTGGTATTTCTAGGCCTAGTACCAAAGTTCCCTCCTTGGAAACCTCACCCCTATTCAGGACGAGTAGCACATTCTCCTTCATAATCTCTCCAACTGGAGTGGCTGAGCAGTAAAGTTTTGTTGTTTTATGTTTTGTTTGCTTGTTTTTTATTTTTTTTTCTGTTGCAAACAGCACTTAGTTTAGACAGATAACCTGTTGCTAGGTAATGATCCATGTGGTACTTTTCGAGCCGGGGAATGCCCAGAGGCTCTGTTTTTGTAACTATTTAAAACCAATAAAAAGAATAAAAAATAAATAAAAAAAATTATAACACAAATCAGTGACCACAGTAATAATGCATTTACTATACAGAGTTTCAGGTTTAGTAATTGTTTCAAAAATCTAACCACTGTTTTTTTTTTTTAGATTCAGAGCAATTGTTGATTTAAAATACATGGATTATTTGCTTTAACGTCTAGCATTAAATGACAGAAAGGTGTTTTAGAAAATATTTGTAATTATCAGTTGCGTACTATGTATGCTAATATATGTATGCCAAATCACTTTTTTTTTTTAACAAATAACACATATATTTTCAGACATGTATGTGATTGTTTTCTGTCTACTAATATGTGAGAAATTGTAAGTAACACTTTTTTAATAATGTAAAAAAATTGCAATAGCATTTTGTAATATTCAGCCTCATAGTTTGTATTGCTTTTTTTGATGGTGTAACAGAAACCTGTCACATAGGGGTTGTTTAGCAAAAAAAGAAAAGTTAAAAATCTGCTGCAGCTCTGCATAGAAACCAATCAGCTTCCAGGTTATTTGTCAAACCTTAATTGAACAAGCTGAAGTTAGAAGCTGATTGGCTACCATGTACAGTTGCACCAGATTTTGCACTCTCCAGTTTTAGTATATCAACCCCATAGACTTTGTCAATTCTTTTAAACATGTATCGGTTATATTCTAAAATATATATTATTATATATAATGCAATTACTGTATGTGATTTTATTTTACTGAAAAAGTAGGGTTGTTTTGTACCAATTAATGTAACTTACCTACTATAGCGACACAAAACATATGTTTTAGTCTATGTGACATAAAGAAGTTGGATGAGTCAATAAGTACAAAAACGTCACTTCTGTGGAAAAAAAAATGTGTTTCTCTGTTTTTATTATTAAGCTCTATTCTAAAATTTTTGGAAACTTTATTATGAAACAACTGACATAAATCTTGTTGCACATTTGTGAGTCAGTCTTACGTCACATCTAAAGCACATTTGCTGGAAAGATTTTATCACATTTGCCAGATTGAACCATATTTGGAAATGACTGTTTTTTTCTCTGTGACCAATAGCATTTACTCCACTATTCTTCCTGTTTATAACGTGCCCAATAATATTCAATAGCTGGGTAAATAATGAAACAAAAAAAGGTATCAAAATTGACCAGGCAGCGCTGGACATTAACAAAATTCAAACTTGAAACAAATATTGAATAATGTCCTTGGTTAACAAAGTTCATATATGAAGAATGTCAGTCTTTGATGCAAACACTGGAATGAAAAATCTGTATCCAAACAGAGTCCACTTAAGCCCAAGGTTTAGAAAAACACCGCTCCACGTATGTGCTCATAGAAGAAAGAGGGTGTGTGTGAAGAGAAGACCCCCTCTTGAGTATCCTCTTACCCTAAAGCGTATGTAAATAAGCGTGTCACAGGTGTTATCTCAAACTCGGTCTCCGGTCAACTTCACTGTATTGCTCAGGGTTCAATCATAGAAAGAGGTAGAAAACAGACACATAGCGTGATCCCTTTTTAACTCTTTAATCACACGATAAAAACATCAACCAGTACACTCAAATGTAATAAAACTTTGAATTGGCATGTCTCACAGTTATCCATGTCAGGTCAGCCTATCCACATTTCCAAACACGATCTGCTGTTGTAGCTGCGAGGCGGGGAACGATCACTGATGCCGACTGGTGTTCAGACTGCTTGACTTTGTTCCGCCCTGACTAGTTTCATCACAGGGACATCATCTGAGGGTGGAGCCAAGTACCGTTCATCACGGCTTTATACCTGTGAGCAAATGCGCTCGCATTACACGGCACATTGGGCGTCTATCCCCGGCTGACATTTATATCAACAGCGAGACTAGTGACATCCCAATGCGCAGATCCAGGCACATAGACTACACTGGCCATCTATCCCCGGCTGACAGCTATATCACCAGAGAGACCAGTGACATCCCAATGCGTGGATCAAGGAATAAAGATATAATGTGGCTGTCTTAGCAAAATGCACAGAATGCAGAGCCCTGGAATGTGACCTTCAACTGAGAATATCAACCAGTAATTTAAACATGCCAAATAATAAATATACAAAGATGAATATTCCATGATGTACATTATAAAATACATATTATCATCTGAATACAAAAATCAATCCGAACATAGTAAGGTGCATTATTCCCCTCTATTTAGGAAAGGTCACTCGGAAAAATGCTAAATAATTCAATGATAAAATATTAAAATAAATCATGTTAATTCAATAACAAAATATTAGAATAATAGAATAAAATAAAATATTCAAATATAAAACATTTAATATTCACATAGAGCGGATGGATTTGACATGGACCAATTGTCCACCATTGCTGATCCTTAGTCACAGTTTATCCAATCTCACAACAACCTGTGTGACAAATGTGGTCATATAACCGGAAACCTTGGAATAGGCACTCCTACCCACACCGCGGTTAATAGACATCCGGTATTGGTAACAATATCATCACCCGTGCCACAGTTAATAGACATCCGGTATTGGTAAACATTTCACCAACTCCGGATTGAAAGCGAACCACATTACTCATGTGGACCTTATTGGTAATGCTACCACAATATGACATATGAGGTCAGCGGCAGGGTTACCTAAAAGATGTATGTAAAAAAATGGATTTGAAAATTAAAAATCTATACATAAAAAATTACATATATATATAAAAATTTGAGAAATATATATATACAAAAAGGGGGGAATCTGTATATATATAAAAAGAGAGATGATAAAACAGACGACAGATACTGTACATATTTAATCAATAGTCGCTTATGAAACAATTCACATCTAATTTGACGTTTAAGCCATACGGGGTTAGCGTGTTCATTAAATAGATCCAACGTTTTTCACTCTTAGGCCTCGTACACACGATGAGATATGTCCGCTCAAACTTGTCCGACGGACAGTTTAGAGCAGACATGTCTCATCGGATTTCGGTCCGATGGCGTGTACACACCATCGGATCAAAATCCCTGTCGGCAGACAGCGTGGTGACGCGGCGGTGACGTTGACGCCGCCACGTCACCACTACGTCACGCACCAGGAAGTAAACACTTCCGCGCGCATGCGTCGGATCCATTCACAGGATACGACGCATGTGCGGGAGGATATGTCCGCTGGTTTCCCGTACTAACCAGCGGACATATCCGACAGACAGGTTTGTAGCGGACAAATTTCAAAGCATGCTTTGAAATTTGTCCGATGGACAAACCTGTCCGCTAGCCCGTACACACGATCGGATTTGTCTGCTGAAACGGTCCATCAGACCGTTTTCAGCGGACAAATTTGATCGTGTGTACGCGGCCTTCGAGATTTCTCTGACCATGTTGGAACCCCTCCAGTGCGGACTGATGGTATCTATGCCCCAAAACTTTAAGCCTGAAGGATCTTGTCCATGACATTTTTTGAAGTGGAGGGATACACTGTGATCTTTATACCCGATCTCTATATTATAGATGTGCTCAGAAACATGTTTCTTTAGTGTCCTTTTCGTGCAACCAACATACATTAAGTTACATGGACACTGTAACACATAGACCACATGGGTGGTACTGCATGTAATAAAATCCCTAATTTTGAAGTTCAGATTGTTCCCCGTTGATGTAAATTCAGTCAATCCCCTAATATGTGAATTCACCTTAGCACAGGTTTTACACCTTCTACAGGCAAAGAACCCAGCACAGTCCCAAAGCATTGTGGTTCTGACTGGTGGGTCTAGGACTTTTTTTACGACCTTGTCACCAAAGTTAGGGGCTTTTCTATATATGAAAGCAGGAATTTTAGGCACAACATTTTGTAAGGTCTTATCCATTCGTAGTATGTGCCAATGTTCTTTAAAAATCCTATATTTTCATGACCAATATATCCCTATATTGGTCATGAAAATTTGAAATAAAGCTCCATTTATGTTTAGAGCCTATTGTTTGTACCTTATTTTCTAGACACACTGATCTTGGCGTAGCACCCACATTATTAATGCTTTTATTAATGGTCGACTCGTTATACCTTTTTTGAATAAACCGAGATTTAATGATCTCAGATTGGGATTGGTAATCTGTATCAGACGTACAATTTCTCCTTATTCTCATTATTTGACCTTTAGGAATATTGTTAAGCCAATGTGGATAGTGACCACTGGTAATTGGAAGATAACTATTCCTGTCAGTAGGCTTAAAATAGATGTTGGTAACCAACCCATCTCCTTCTCTTATTAGATATACATCCAAGAAATGGATTTTGTCTTTACTGAATTCATAGTCTAACACAATGTTATTGCTGTTATTATTCTAAACCTTGGGCTTAAGTGGACTCTGTTTGGATAAAGATTTTTCATTCCAGTGTTTGCATCAAAGACTGACATTCTTCATATATGAACTTTGTTAACCAAGGACATTATTCAATATTTGTTTCAAGTTTGAATTTTGTTAATGTCCAGCGCTGCCTGGTCCATTTTGATACATATCTGACCTTTTTTTGTTTCATTATTTACCCTGTTATTGAAGTTTGTTACTGGTCCATGAACAAAGTGTAATGGTAGCAGCTGCAGCCATTTAGAGTGGCTAGTTTGGAATTTGGCTGACTGCAATCTCCTATTAGTTCCTTTCCATGAAGCGCTTGTATTGTGTTTATGCGTGGGTGGTTTACTTGAACACAACTGATTATGTGCCAAATAATATGCTGATCACATTTTCTTCTATTAAAATCAGTTAGAACACTCTGATGCCAATTTAGGTAACAGCTAAAAACGAAACTCTGAATTTTTGGACCTGATTAATTTGAGTCTTAAAAAATGCTGCAGTTGACAACTGATCTATTACGATCCTTTTGAGTTGTAGGAGAAAATTAGAGGAAATGCAGATGGTCATAGGGAGAGAATAACTCCATGCTGATAACATCCTAATTGGTTGTCAAACCTAGGGCCTTACTGAGCTAAACCAAAAGTACTGTCTATCCACACACTATCCTGTCCATCTAAAAATTCTAATAATATTTAAGTTTCAATCACTGAAGTGATACTCATATGCAGGTTAGTAGATTTCCTTAGTCAGGCATGAGGAAAATCAAATGGCTTATGTCGCATCGGAGGAATTAGTATGATGCGGTAGCCCTAATGTAGTTGAATGTGACATTTGGACTGTGGCTGATTGTACAGCTTCTTTCTGATTGACCATCATCACTTTGGCTATTTGCACAGGAAACTCCATAGACAGTACACATAGTGCAGAGGTCTTCTATATAATATTCCCTCTACTGGTTGAATGTTCTTAGTCTATAGGCTATTTTCTCTGTTGGTAAATGTTCTTTAACTCTTAGGCCGTGTACACACGATCAGATATGTTCGATGAAACATGTCCGACGGACCGTTTTCATCGGACCAAGCTGAAGTGGTCTGTTGGTCTGATGTGCGTACACACCATGGGACCAAAATCCCCTCGGACCAGAACGCGGTGACCTAGAACACAAACGACGTGATGAAAAAGTTCAATGATTTCAAGCATGCGTCGACTTGATTCTGAGCATGTGCAGGATTTTGGTCCGATAATTTTGTGTACTAACCATCTAACCTGTCCGACGGACAGGTTTCCAGCGGACAGGTTTCAAAGCATGTTTTGAAACTTTTGTCCGCTGGAAAACAGTCCGGTAGGCCTTACACACGATCGAACATGTCCGCTGAAACTGGTCTGCGGACCAGTTTCAGCGGACATGTTCGATCGTGTGTACGCGGCCTTATGGTTGAATGTTCTATTTTTTACTTATAATCAAATGTAAGACAATGTTACATTTGCCTAGTAAACTAGCATTGCATATATACTACAAACATTATAGGCATTATTATAAAGTTTGAATGAACCAACAGACATTTGCAAAAACATTTTTTTTATAAATAGACCCTTTCTATATATGTTCAGAATGTAACAGTATGAATATAAACATCAAGAAAGGTTCACTCAGTTTGTGCAAAGCGTGAACTATAATGTGCATTCCTTTAGAGAATAACATCGATATATCAACAGAGTTGTAACTATACAAAACATTTAGTAATATCTAAGCATTACCAAGGTTATTTTACATATGCTGAACCTCACTTTGTTTAAACATATACTTTGCAGGAATAATCCAGAGAAAATTGAGTAGTAGCTCCTTGGAGACTTTAATATAAACTCAAAAGCCATTGTAAGCTACTAAAAAAAAAAAACATATTTCTGATAATTAAGTGAAAATAACATTTTATAGCACATGCTCTGTTCTATACTGTAGAATTTTAAAAGTATTTTGAATGCCTGAAGCAACTCTGTATCTAGTTTTATAAAAAGCTGTTTCCATGTAAAATCAAGTGATTATTTAGACTAAAATACCCTTTCACTTCAGCACAATATTTGACTTATTTTTTATCTGAACAAAAAGCTGATGAAAAGTTATTTATAATCAAGTTAAAAATAATTTACTAATCAACAGTTGTTAATTGAATGCATGTGAATGTAATTGAGTGTATTACTATAATAGAGTATAAAAAAAACATTATACTATTAAACATCCTAGCAGGTTCATTCTGTTATGTGGTGACAAGAATGGTGTTTTAAATGTGGTTAACCTATATATATTTGGTCAAAAGAGGAAACCCCTGAATTAGTCATTGGTCAAGTCTTTGTTAGTCTTTTAGCTGGTATACTATGGTATTTACAATGAAGTAGCTGTTAGATGCATTACATTTAGCATGTGTTGTCTTATTTGAACAGATACACAACAGTCCTAGACTGGCCTGATTTGTCACATAGTTAAATCATCATAGAGTCATCGGAAAGTAATCATATAATAATGTTTACTTTTCAAGACACTGATGAAATAAGCCACTGATTAATTAAAATAAATAAATTATGAATGATTATATTTATTATCGTCCACTCCACCCTGCTGAGGAAGTGTTTTCACGCAACGCGTCCAGGGGTTTTGGAGCCTACACGTCGCTCGGTGTCATTCCTGGTGAACTCCGTGAGCTGTGTTACTTATATGTACATGCCTGTTTACATCTGAAGAAATGTGAGTAGCCTGTCAAATGCCTATTTGATTAAAGCAGTGATCAAGCGGAAGCTCTTAGATGGTTGTTTTTTCTTCCATGTCCCCTTGCTCCGGTATCCATGCTGAGACCATCAATAGGAGACCTACTTCACATCCTGTTTTCCTAATGCTCTAATGACCATCTGCTAACCCAGTGGTCTTAACCTAAGGTGAGAGTAGCCGTCTACACTGGTGGAGGGATAAGTTTCAATACCTGCTACCCTAGCTTTCTCTCACGTGGTGAAGATCTTCATTCAATCATTCATCTCACTGAATGTTCTACAGAAGTTTTTCTCCTTTTGTCACGAATTGTTTGGACTTTACCAATTTTCTTATTATATTCCTATTATATTCTATATTTTACATGGTTTGCGCTGCACTATATATATATATATATTTTGTACTACTTGGGATTTGTGTGAAGGTCCTTTTTGTGCTTAGCTTGCATTCCCTAGATACATTAACTGTTTGGTTTCTGCATCTTTTCTATGGATTAATTTGTAGTGATACATATTTTCACTTTATTTATTTATTTACTTATTTATATTTTTTATGCTATATTAATCACGTTGATCATACATATTTTTGCGTTGATTGCACCCTCTATTTGCATTATATTTATTATTAAGCTAGAATGTGCACACAACATACTGATTTCACTCTGAAAAGTTAAATAGATTACATGGTGACTCATCAACATGTTGTCCTTATGTACTCTGAAACAATAAATGAGTGTGTTGATAAACAACAAAGCCAAAAGCAAGAATAAGTAAGCTTGACCGTATTGAATTTTTCAACATAAATTACTCAACTACAGTGGGTCTGCACTAGCTAGCTACCAAACGATCCTCCTGAGCACTTTATCTATATCCCACGTTAACTATATTACATAATACTATGTAAAGAACCAGTAACTACATGCAAAAATGTATGTATCGCAATGTTGTTGAAGCATTATAGACTAAATTTGAATACACATGGCTGGCGTTAGAACCAGTGTTTTAGCCTTATCACTCCATTTCCATCGAGGGGGGACTGCAGAAGATATATTATGAGTTACCAATGGCTGATGCAAACAAATATGGCAAGCTGAAGGGGAGATCTTAGCTCACCTTGGAGTGAATGTTGCTGTGCAGGCATACAGGATACACTGGTGGATGTATTGTGCCAGCTAGTCACCTAAAACCCAGATGGATGACCAACTACACCTGGTCACAAAATTATTACAGCTAGAGAAGCTACCTGAATCATGGAATGGGTCATCGTTGACCCCTACTTAATGGGTGTCTTTTTATAAAACAAAAAAACACATTTAATGTAGCAAAGCCAACAGGGAGCAAAAATATGTCACCTTGACAATGTTGCTTTTTTCAACAGAAATTACTCAATCAGACTTGGTTTACACTAGGCCACAAAAGATCCTCCTGAGCATTTTATCTACATCCCATGGTATTTTGTAAAGGATACAGCAGGAAGATGATATGAACTGCATATTCAAACTATCTGGCAAACAGCTAATGTGAAAATCAGTATAAATGTTGGCCTTCAATATATTCCAAGTTGGAATATATACCCTCTTTAAATTCACAAAGTTGGAATAATTATTGACCTACCTATGTACATTTGTAAGCTTAAAGCTATGTTTAAAAGCCTTAAGATTTAATCCTCAGAAAGAATACTAAACACTCACTTGCCTTGGGAGGCCTATCAGGACAATTTTCTATTTCAGTATCTACAAATAATGAAAAACAATAATGCTTGTATTTGAAAACCATATGGAATATTTTAAATTAAGGAATGCTGCCCACCTGACTTGAGCTTTCCTTTTATCTTTAATGGGAAATTAAGAAATAATTTTACCATTGGGCAATATTAGTGTCCAGGAAAGCCAGTGCATATTTATCATGTGGTATACAAAATGATTTGCTAATTATTTGATAATATCTGAGAGCAGGCACAACAAAGAATAATTACATTATCATAAGTGTTTACAGGGAAAATGTTCTCCATGGTTGAGGTGCTGCTACATATGGTGGTCATGGATAAGTACAGTTTCATTGCAAACATTTAGGAAGGTGAACTGAGCTTGAAGGATAACAGTAACAACATATGGACCAGGCATAATGCAACACACCCTGCAGATACCTCCTTCCAACATCTGCTGCATGCTGTATTTTTAAAAGTACTATGATAATATCTCTGTAGCAATTTACAATTTATCTAATAGAAAAAGGTAATTGAAAAATGTATTTGGCCCAAGGGGAGGGAAATATTTTCAAATCTATCTGGGTTTCAGCTTTATTATATATTGTACAGTAAATAGTATTTTTTAGTCTTTCAGCAGTAAAGGCACAATTAACTTTTGTCAGTATATACAGTAACAATATGATTGTGATTTAAATAATCTTTAAAGAATAAATACTTTTTTTATTTCTTATAAACTTGTAAAGTATGTTAATACTTAAAAACAATTTACAACTAACCAGCAATATCTCAAATGTACCTCGCCAGATATTCTTCTAACCCAGTCTGTTAGCATTCTGAGTCATTTTTTTTACTGCTATCAGCCTCAGCAAAAAAAAAATCTTGAACAATTCTCTGTAACATCACTAACACTGACACTTATACCACTAGTGACCCATAAACTGTATGATATTAAAGTTGTTGTTAGTTTTCTGATTTTGCAACAGAGCCATTTTTTCGATGGACGCAGCTAAGGCCTTCGACAGTGTCAAGTGGCTTTACCTGTGGAAAGTGTTGGATCAGGTGGGCCTGGGTGAACAGTTTATTAGCGGGGTCAAATTTACTATATGCTCATCCACCTGCCCGGATTAGGGTTAATGGAGAGCTGTTGGAGCCTTTTCCATTGTTTCGGGCACTAGGCAGGGGTGTCCACCGACATCCCTGTTTATTTCCCTGGCCCTGGAACCTCTCGCGGTGCGGAGAGAGGGGACATTAATATTGTGGGGTTTTGGCGCGGCACTGGTACTGACGTGGTATCATTGTATGCTGACAACACATTATTATACCTAGGCGACACACAGGAATCATTGTGTGCGGTCATGACCCTTATAAAAGCCTTTGGAGCACTATCTGGCTTATCCATTAATTGGAATATGTCAGTGTTAATGCCAATAGACCCCATAACAACCCCCTTGCCTGACTATGCATCCATGATACAGGTAGTACACTCTTTTCGTTACTTTTTTGGTTGTTTTTTTTTGTTTCTTTTTGTTAACTGTATTGTCTGAGATCTATCTTTGTCCCAAGCATGTTTAAAGCCATTTACTGTTGACTTTCTCACTACCTCTGCTGGTAGTTTATTCCAAGCATTAACTACCCTTTCAGTTAAATAATACTTTATAAGATTTGTTTTAAACTTTCCTCCAGTTAGTTTGAGGTCATGTCCCTGGGTTCTTGATTTTGATTTCATATTGAAAAAAAACTGCCCTCCTTAATGTTATTCAGCACCTTGATGTATTTAAAGGTTTCAATTGTGTCTTCCCTTTCCCTTTGTTCCTCCAGACTGTACATATTAATTTCCTGAAGTCACTATTGATATGTCTTCCCCAAACCTTTCACCATTTTTGTTACCTATATAAGGGAATCAGAACCTCATTCCTTCTGCTCATGATTTATTCACTTTCCCACTGTCTGGCCACACACTTTTCTCATTTTGCAATCATCTGAGATAAGTACCCCCAAATATTTTTCTTTTGTAGATTGTGGTAATGAAGGTAGCAGGAGGAGGCGGGGGGGATTAGAAGAAAAAATTGTTCCTAGTGCTGTTTTTTTTTTTACTAACATTAGGCTTTAATTAATAGCATTTTCTGCTGTATTCAACTGATGGTCAATCCTAGCCTTATAAAGGAAATTAAGGCGAAAAACCTTAATGCTGCATACACGAGAAAAATTGAATTTTTGAAATTGGTCGTGAAAAACGGTCGTGTTTAGGCTCCAGAGCATTTTTTTCAACGAGAAAAATGGGCGTTAAAAATTTAGAACCTGCCCTATTTTTTCCGTCGTTTTTCACGTTGTCGTTTTTCACGTCGTGATGTACGCTTTAACGAGCATGCACAGAAGTAAGCTATGAGATGGGGAAATTGGCATAAGCAGCCCAAAGGGTGGCACCATTCGAAAGGAACTTCCCCTTTATAGTGTCGTTGTACGTGTTGCACGTCACCGCACTTTGCTCGAGCATTTTTTTTTTTGCGATTGTGTGTATGCACGGCAGGCTTGAGAGGAATCACATCAAGAAAAACACAGTTTTTTTCATGACATGAATAACGGTCGTGTGTAGGTGGCATACTTTTTAAAACTGTTCCTAATGTTTTGTATTTTTTAAAGGCCTTCAAAAAATATAAAACAGAAAAGACGGTTTTGGAATTTAAGGGTTACAAAGAATGCAATAGAATAAGGCAACAGGGCAATCAGAGCAGCTAAAATTGATAACAAGAAACACATTACTTGGATAACTCTTAGGCCGCGTACACACGGAGGGACATGTCCGATGGAAACGGTCCGCGGACTGTTTTCATCGGACATGTCTCCTCGGGATTTTCGTCCGGCATTGTGTACACACCATTGGATCAAAATCCCCGCCGGCAGACAGCGCGGTGACGTGGCGGTGACGTTGACGCCGCCACGTCACCACACCAGGAAGTAAAAAACTTCCATGCATGCGTCGCATCCATACGACGCTTGTGCGGGCACATATGTCCGCTGGTTAGTGTACTAACCAACGGACATATCCGACGGACATGTCGCCGGCGGACAAATTTTAAAGCATGCTTTAAAATTTGTCCGCTGGTCAGACATGTCCGCTAGCCCATACACACGATCGGATTTTTCCGCTGAACTGGTCTTTCCGACCAGTTTCAGCGGACAAATTCGATCGTGTGTACGCGGCCTAAAAGGTTCTATAAATATATTAACACTTTACTTTAGCTTATATACATAAAACATAGGAATCTACAATATTAGAAGGATAGTAATGCTAATACCAATAAAGAAACACCAATGTGGCTGTTCAAAAATGGGGTCTGAAATAGAAAAGATAAGCTAAATATAAACAGTTATTAGGGACTAATAATGACTCACACTCACCAGTCCTCAGGGAGCTTTAAAGACTACTTAATGACTTGAATAGTACCAAGTGATTGGCAAAAGCGCAAATGTGGTTCCCATACTCAAAAATGGGTTTAGGTAGATACCAAGCAACTACAGAATATTCAGCCTGACATCAATAGATTGCAAGATGTTTGGGGGAGTGTTAAGGGAATCTATTATCTTGCTACAGAAAATAGTATTACAAGTATCAATCAGCATAGATTTAAAAAGGTGTGCTCTTGTCAGTCCAACCTTTTAACATTCCATGATATAGTGAGCAGTAACTTAGATAAAGAAAAGGCAATATACAGTATGTCATTTAAATAGATTTTGCAATGACATTAGACGGCAAGTCCTATGGTGTTGATAATACAATATTATGTATTATGAAATTAATTAAGCACAGGATATAGCAACATTACAGGAAGACCTAAATAAAATTGGGGGATGAGTGGGAACTTGGCAGATCGGGTTCAATATTAAAGAGATTGTAAAGATATTAAATAAAAAATGTTTATACTTAACCGCTCTGTGCAATTGAAATACAAAGAGGAACCTCTTCTTTTCAGGTCCCAAACTGGCACCCCTGACCCCTCCTCTCTGTCCAGTGCCCCCACAGAAAGTCACTTCCCATGGAAGCAATTGTGCATGCTCGCTCCCAGACTCCTCTGCAGCATTCATTGACACAGACAGCAGGACTCAGCTCTGCCCCTCGCTCCTTTGTCACTGGCTTTGATTGATAGCAGCAGGAGCCAAAGGCTCCCGGTGCCCCAGCAAAGCCAGTGAGACCTGGAGGTGAGGGGAGAGAAGAGCTGAGAATATGCACCCTGCTGGGTCAAATGAGGCTTTAGGTAAGTAACAAAGGGGGTAAAAGGGGGATGATGATGCCTAAACATTTTTTATCTTAATGCAAGGCATGCATTAAGGTAACACATGTTTAGGCTTTAGAACTACTTTAACCACTACTACTATGACTTTGTACGGCCGCAGGGTAGTTCTACTTCTCTGGGAGGCCGTGTTTTTATGGCCTCCGCTCCTCCAGGCCGCTGAGATGCCGATGCACGTGCCTGGCGACCGCGAGGTCCGCCAGTCACTTGCAATCGGCTGCTACGGGGACAAGACGTGGATCTGTGTGTGTAATCACAAGGATCCACGTCCTGTCAGGGCAGAGAGGAAACCGATCTGTGTCCCTTGTACATAGGGACATAGATTGGTCACCTTCCCCAGTCACCCCCCTCCCCCACAGTTAAAACACAATTCAGGGTACACCTTTTAACCCCTTCCTCACCCCCTAGTGTTAACCCCTTCAATGCCAGTCACATTTATACAGTAATTAGTGCATATTTATAGCACTGATCGCTGTATAAATGTGAATGGCGCCAAAAATGTGTCAAAAGTGTCCGATGTGTCCGCCATAATGTCGCAGTCGCAAAAAAAAAAAACGCTGATCGCCGCCATTAGTAGTAAAAAATAATAAAAAAATTATAATAATTCTGTCCCCTATTTTTTAAGCACAATAACGTTTGCGCAAACCAGATCCTTTTTGCGATTTTTTCTTTTTTACCAAAAATATGTAGAAGAATACGTATCGCCTATACTGAGAAAAAAAAGTATTTTTAAAAAAAGTGGGCTATTTATTATAGCAACAAGTAAAAAATATTGTTGTTTTTTTTTCAAAATTGTCGCTCTATTTTTGTTTATAGCGCAAAAAATAAAAACCGCAGAGGTGATCAAATACAACCAAAAGAAAGCTCTATTTGTAGGGAAAAAAGGACGTCAATTTTGTTTGGGAGCCACGTCGCACGACCGTGCAATTGTCAGTTAAAGCGACGCAGTGCCAGAAGCTGAAATTTCACCTGGTCAGGAAGGGGGTATACGTGCCCAGTAAGGAAGTGGTTAATAAATGAAAAGGTGTGTGATTGGGTATAAAGTACTTGCCGACAAGAATATTAATTAAGATAGGTTACACTGATAGGTTACACTGGCAGAATCTGTGATGGAAAAAGGTTTGGGGACCCTAGTGGACCAAAGTCTTACGAATACCATGCAATGCCACAGTCCCCAGTAACAGAACCAGCAGATTATTCAAAAGGGTATCTCACCAGACAGTAGCACCCCAGCAATACAAAGAGCAATATGCATTTATTTGATGTAAATCCAACCCACAATAGTGTTGTTTATGACATAATGGCATCATGTTACTAGCTTCTTTAAAAGTGGTGGTGTTTCTATTTAACTTTTATGTATATATTTAGCTGGCTTATTAAGTATTTTTGATAACACTTTTAGGATTATTTGTACGTTCTGTACCATTGGATTCTATTTTACTTTTATTGGTGACATCTGAGAAACAAATACAATTTTTTCTATCAGATGACAGTTACAAAGTTTGAGTTAATCAGAGTAGCCAAGGCACCGGATTATTAGAATGTTACCATATTTATTTATTAAATAATATCCACTATTACATCCAATATTACACTTTGCATGCTTTGAGGCATGGGGGTACCAGACACAGTCCAAGTAGCACAGACTATCAGATCAGTGAACCACATTGTGCAGAGCCGAGCCTACCAAAAAGCATTTCACCAGCTCACAACCTCTCTCTCGAGCACTCAAAGGCAGCAACCAATGCTGGAATGTGGGCAAGCACTATGCATTTTAACCCCCCCCCCCCTTTGTCAAGTCTGTCCGAGAGAAAGCAAAAAATGTTTTCTTGAAGAGAGAGATTATTTAGAGCTGGGGAAGACCAGCGGCAGGTTGGAGAACTAGTGCTTTTCAAACATTCAATAGTATTATAGGACTTTTAATATATTTTTCTGTACAGCTAATTTATGCTGTTACTTATAGTCCTGCCGCATCACTGACACTTTCAATGCCAGCTGTAAATGCTATAGTTTGGCCTTTGTTGACCTTTGTAGTATCATAATACTACTATGTATATGAGAATTGCTCGCTCTCCAAGCCTGCACCGGTCTTCCGCAGCTTTAAATGTTCTCTTCCTTTCACCCTTAAAAAACGGTTCTGGTTTCCCCTTGGGCAGACTTGACAACAAGGAGTGTCCACCCACATACTGGCTTTGGTTGCTGCCTTGAAGTGCTCAAGGGAGGCCATAAGACGCCCCTGGTGGCATGCTGATATGGAGGTCTGTGTTGCATGGACTGTGCTCGGTACTTCTCTGCCTCAGAGCTGCACTTCCCTTGTCCAAGTATAAGTGTGAATGTTGTTTCATAAATAAATATGGTTACATTCTAACGGTCACTTAATTAGAATTTTTGCTTCTGGACTTTGGCAATTTGTACAGAGCATGTATTGTGAGCTCTATATATATGTACTTGTTTGTACATATTTGTTTATAGAGTTAGATAAAACATTCTTCTGTTAACCTGGATAGGTTCTATATTATAGAAGCACAAACTGACCTGTAACCACCTGGGATCCTACCATTTGGGGATTTGCCATTTACATACTTAGGTGGTGTTAGTGGCCACTTTATGGTGAAGAATCACTTCAGGGAAAGCACTATGGTTAATTTGATTTTCATCACATGAATGCATATTGACATATGTATTGCTGGGGTTTGTGCATCTGGTGAGCTGCCATTGTGTTTTTAAGGTGAAGGTTGTGTCTACACTTTAAATTCTGTGAAAAAGAGAGTCTCCCTTAAGCACTGCAATTATAAAAAACATTAAAAATATATATTGACCCTTGGAGTACAGGTTAGGAAAGAACAATATATGGTGCACTTTTAAGCTGACTGGAGATCAGTACCAGATCAGTACCAGTGCATACTATATTGTGTGATCTGGGGGATCATTAGCTCCTGTGATGGTTGTGCTTTTAGTGAGTGTCATGTCAGTCCAAAAAGAAATATACGTTTTTCCACATAAAAAAAACATGAACTGAAGAAAATGCTACCCAACTTGGCTACACTTCCACAGCACTGCTATGAATACTGGTACCCCAGTTCACTGGCTATTCAGGCTTGCTCCGCCCTGCAGCACCTCTCTGCCCAGGCCCACTCCCAGCCACTAAACATGGTTCTCCACCCCCCCACCCAAGCTTGATAACTCAACAAGAGACTTCCTGGACTCCCTTCTGCCTCCTGGACTAACCAGCCACCTCAGCTTGCTTGGTCTCCCAGATCCTCTCTTGATCTCCTAGACCCACATAGCTGTCCTAATGTTCGCAGTCCATTGACAAGGGGACCCCTCCACCATGGGGTGCAGTCTCTTTCAAGAACACACAGCTCTCCTGACATGGCTTTTCACACAAATGGCAGCAACTACCCACAACGCCCACAAGGCCTGGCGTATTATGGGTGTGTGTAACCGGACACATACACAACCTGTAGGCTTCTAGTGAGAACTGGATACATGATTGTAGGGTCCATTCAATTCAAGGTACTTGTAACCTTCAAACTCTGGGCCCTGATCCAGGACTGAGAAACCCCAAAACACAGCCATCTCTGCTCATGCCAAACATGCTGGAGATTCTTAAACTGGAACCTTGAGAATTCTGTGTCATGCCTATGTATTTTTACTAACCTCACATCGTGTTAGGGACTTACTCTGTCACAATTGTGAATACATTTATTAGGTAGAACATTTGTCCAGCATTTAAAAAAGTTGCTATGACTGAAATGATATTGAAAAATCAACATCAACACGATATTACCTTTATAATTCAAATTATTGTTGTATCTTGTGGGAACATCTAGATACAATAATTTGGAAAATTGAATACCGTATTTATCGGCATATAACACACACTTTTTCACCCTGAAAACGGCATTGTACATACTGCATATAGTGCCTTGGGAGGTGCAATCTCAGGCGAGTAGACACCAGTGACAGGGGGGTCCCGATACAATCAGATTCAGCAGCAGACATTCTCCTGCTGCTCTGCACACAGAAGCCAGCCTAACTCTCGTGGTAACGCTCTGCACTGCTCGCGAGAATTAGACTGGCTTCTGTGTGGGGAGCAGCAGGAGAATGTCTGCCACCGGATCTAAGTGTCTACTGGATCTGACAGAGCTTGTACAGGTACAAATCATTTAAATGAAAAGCTGACTAAAAAAAAGGGCTGTGGCAATCAATTATAATGCCAGCGAAGTGGGGGGGGAGCAATGAATGACACTGTCTGACAGGGGGAGCTAAGAGAGACACACAACACACACTGGCTAACAGGCCCCCCTGCTTGCAAATAATTGTCAGGCATCAGTGTGCACTGGTCTTAACCACTTCAGCCCCAGAAGGATTTACCCACTTCCTGAGCTACCCTTATTTTGCTTAAAAGTTCAGTATTTCAATTTTAATTTTTTTCCTGAAACTTCCTTCTTAAAATTAGGGTGCGTGTTATACGCCGGCGCGTGTTATACGCCGATAAATACGGTAACTCTCTTTTTACAGGTATCACAGAATAGCCTGTAGATTTTTTGTTTGTGCATTCTTTCCTCCTTGCTGCAGCGATTCTGCTAGGCTGTGATTTCATTCACATGCTGCTAGCGTCACATTTCTCTGAGCTACTGCCTGTTTACTATTTTGTGTATCCTGTTTAACTACCCGTGTACTGATCCCAGCTTCATCTACTGTCTAAACTGGGCTGCTGCCCGCCCTCATCTTGTCTTGTTTCCTGGTTTTCCCATCTTGCTGTTGTACTGCACTGGCTTAGTGGTCTCTATATTCTTGCCTGAGCATACCTGGAGGCCACCACCTGGTTCCAGCTTGCTGCAAGGCCATCCCCACCATCAGATGCCCAGGTGAAGAAGCAGGCTGGGGCTTAGACTCTGTGCAATGGGGTGCCCGGGATTAGCGAACTACAATGGCTCATTATCACAGATTCCTGACACCAGATGTGACGCCTACGCCGTCATTTAGACTAGAACTGAGAATAGTCAATAACAATGGAGAATTCTCAGTATCAAACCACCAGTTAACTCTATATTTGTACAGAGAGTGAGGGGTTAATTCATCACATTCTCCTGGAGACTATCTCGCAACAGTGGTATTGTGAATGTACTATAGGTGGAAGGTGATATCTGGAAACTATCAGTACAGTCACTAAACATAAGATACTGGGAACAAGATCCTATAGTGATAGCATACACAGCTTATATAGCAAATGTGAGTTCAAGCTTGAAATGACTGATTGCTATGGTACTTGCGGTTTTGGAGGCAGTGAGCTTAATAAATCTTCCAGCAGAGAGAGAGCAGGGATTCAGGATGATCGTAGAAGATGTAGAGTGTCAGCTCTGTGGACTAGGCCTCGGGATCCGGATGGACAGAGTCCTGGCGTTGCAACCTACTGTCTCCTTGCAGGCAGGAGGTGAAATGGTTCTTTAGTGGAGTTTGTTCAGATCACAGATGGCGGCGGGTGTCGACTTCAATAACCGAACACCCAGCCGCCATCAGAGAGGGTTTAAATAGCCCGCCCAACATGGGGAACGAGCGAACGCGCTTCCGCGTTCCAGCTTGGGACGCAGGGCGCACCGGAAGTGACGCTGACAAGGCATTGGATGGAGCGCAGCTGTCTAAAGAAGGTACAGCTGCGCTCGTTTTATGTAGAATAACGCCGATGGCGTTACACCAGACATCTTACCCTATAGAAATAAAACATAATGCTTTATGAATGCTAACATCATTTTTATGTTTATATTCATTTAGTTATATTTACTAGTGGCTGTGCAGTGACTTGTACATGAGTTACCCTATCCTTCTACACTTTCTCACTTTCTCTTTCATATTTACACCAATTTTTTATGCTTTCTTGTGGTTTAAAATTTCAAGAAAGAAATTCTCCCCTTTCCTCTTCTCCCTTTCTGTAGCACTGTTTCTTCTCTTCTTCTTCTTCTCCCTCTAATTATTGTTCTTGTTCTCCTATGTAAACCCAAATCTTATCCTTCTTTTCTTGTTACAATCTCACTTCCATTAATAAACTACATAATGTGCCACACTAAAATAAATAAAAAACCTGTGAAATTATACAATACTTGTAAGTAGGGATGAGCCCAATGTTTGTAAAATCGACTTGAACATCGGGTGTTCCCCTGTTCACCGAATAGCGAACAATTTAAGGTGTTCACTGCAAATTCGAAAGCCCTTTATAAGTATATGGGAGAAATCAAAAGTGCTAATTTTAAAGGTTAATATGCAAGTTTCTGTGATAAAAAGTGTTTGGAGACCCAGGTCCTGCCCAAGGGCACATGTATCAATGCAAAAAAGTTTTAAAAACTGCAGTTTTTTCGGGAGCAGTGATTTTAATAATGCTTAAAGTGAAACAATAAAACTGAAATATTCCTTTAAATTTTGGACTTGGGGGTGTCTATAGTATGCCTGTAAAGTGGCACATTTTTCCTGTGTTTAGAACAGTTCCACAGCTAAATGAAATTTCGAAAGGAAAAAGGTAATTTAAAACTACCCTATTTATCGGCGTATACTGCTCACTTTTTTACCCTGAAAATGAGGGGAAAATCGTTGGTGCGCGATATACGCCGATCCCCGCTTCCCTCGCTGTGTTTGAAAGCCGCCGCTGACATATACCGAGCGCAGTATACTCGGGCACGCTCGGCCAGGCTCGGCTCCTGACTGCGAGGGGAGCTGAGCTTGGCCAAGTGTACCCGAGTGTACTGCGCTCGGTATATGTCGGCGGTGGCTTTCAAAAACAGCGTGGGAAACAGGGATCGGCTCAGAGAAGCGGGGAGTACACCGTCAAGGCCGCAGATGGACGCTGGACCGGACAAGGCCGCCGGTAAAAGTCATTGAAAAAAATGGCATGGGTTCCCCCCCAATCCATTACCAGGCCCTTTGGGTCTGGTATGAAAATTAAGGAGAACCCCGAACCAAAATTAAAAAAAATGCGTGGGGGTCCCCCCAAATTCCATACCAGGCATTTTAGGTCTGGTATGGATTAAAAAAAAAAAATGGCGTAGGGGTCCCCCTCAAAATCCATACCAAACCCTTCAGGTCTAGTAGATTAAATTGCAATGTCTGCATTTTGTACTTTCACAATGCATTATAGTAGAAGTCAAGCAGTCAAGCAGTTATGTAGCACTTTTCTTTTTTAATCAAATTAGAGAAATTTTCTTTACTGTTAGTTTCACTACTACTTTGGGTCTTGTAATATACTGCCATAACTGCTGTTGTATTTTAATAATTTGTACAATGCAATGTTTATGTTAAATCAACTAATTAAGGGTTGGTCCAGTCAGCAATTGCATTTCAGTTTTACATTGCATTCTTGACAATTTTTAATATGATAGAGAATGCAACATGAGGCGGGAGTGAAATCTCATTGCTCACTGCAATTATATTAAGTCCCTCTACAGGCAGTAATCAGGCATGCTGGCTTTTATAATCCATCTAAGGCAAGTGACAGGGGATGTTGGGAGTTGTAACTCCTGGTGTAAATCAGTTTCAGTCTGGGAAACACAAATCTTAACAGAAGTGCTGACTGTCACTTTAAGTAAGTTACTGCAATGCTTCAGTAAGCTTCCGCTTGTAGTTAGGGTGCAGCATGTGCAGCATGTGCAGCATGTGCAGCGGCAGTAACTCAAACAGATGGGTGCAATAGAAGACTTGTATTGAAGTAATGTAACAACAGTTCACAAAAACCCAGGGAGATGCCTGCCCAACCGTGTACACGCACGGTTTCCAACGATGTGGCAGGTATCAGCCCGGTTGACACTCCCATGTTAAATGGTAATTTCTCTGGTGACTGGACCTGGAACTTGGCACACGTGTAGCCCCATTTCTTCTCTACAAGTGTGCAAAGTTTGGTAATTAAATCTACACACAAGGTAATAATTTTATGTAGAAATATAAAACAGTATTTTGACATTCATAATCAAGGTTATGTGGTATGTCTAGTGAAAGTGATCCATAGCAAAATATATTACTTTTAGGATATTAAAGTGAACTGTTTACAATTTTTAAACTTAGCATTTTGTTTTATTTTTCCCCTTTGGATAGATTTGCATTAGAATATAAGAAGGTTCAACCAATCAAGATGAAGATTTATTGTAAGCATAATTTTATTTGTAGATTATGTTATTTTATTTACATGTGTATGAGTTTATAAAAGACTTGAAACATACTTATATTTTTTATTGAATCTGTTTAATTACTGTGTCTAGTTGTATGATCTAAACCAATCCTGTGCAGCAAATTTGTATGCAGTAGCGATGACTGCTCATGCTAAATATCTGGATCTGATTTGTGCCATCTGGCTGTGCCTTCCATTACAAGCAAAATAAAATATATGTATAAAAGGCTATACCTACCTGCTGTAAACATTTTGAGCACATATTTTATTCTTCCAGTCATGTCTATGGAAAAGTGACATTTCTATAGCCAGAATTATGAATGAGCCGGCATTGTCACAGTCAATGGGACAGTATCTTATCTGACTGGCAGCAGAAAATAATTATTACTGGCAGATGGAACTCCCCCTTCACTCACTGGGAAAATGTAAATTTTTGTAGCATACAGCCGGAGGACAGAGTGTTCCACAAATAGGATGAGGATACAAGTGTGTCATTCAGACAAGACACAAGGTTTAGGGCAAGTAATAATCAGTTCTGCTTGTGACAGGATGGAGGAATAACAGTGTTGAGCCATGACAGATAGAAATGTCTCTTTTGTTTTCTTTTAATTAAAAAATGTTGAAATATTTTACAGTGCAAGGGGAGTAAATAGATCACTATTTCAAGAAGATATTTTATATTATAGTAAACTGAAATCACTACTGTTAGATAGCTAGACAAGGCTACAAATGTCTACATATTAAAGTGGACTTTATATGGAAAAATTTACGAAATGCAAATCCACTACAATCCAGTACAAAGTGCACCTGAAATTGCACTGAAAGTGCACTTGGAAGTGCAGTTGCTGTAAATCTGAGGGGTAGATCTGAAATGAGGGGAAGCTCTGCTGATTTTATCATCCAATAATGTGCAAGCTAAAATTCTCTTTTTTATTTTCCTTGCAGGTCCCCCTCAGATCTACAGCGACTGCACTTCCAAGTGCACTTTCAGTGCAATTTTAAGTGCATTTTGTACTTAGTTTGCACTTGTAGTGCAAAGTAGATTTTCCTTTCGTAAATAACACCCTATAGTCTACATTACTAACTTCATTGGGTTAAAATAAACTCTTTCTTTCCTTCTTTCCTCCCCCCTCCGCTCTGCACAGCTCTACACACTGTAAGTGCCACACCACTGCTAAGAGGTCCAGATACAACTTTATTCAATTAAAGGTCAGGCGTACAATTCAAGAACTAGCCAATCTGGTTCGGGAGTATAAGTGCCCCCTTCATTGGGGCTAGAAAGAACATACAAAGCTTTTCATGTCAATCTGACATGAATACAAATTTACGAAAGGCAAATCCACTTTGCACTAAAAGTGCACAGCAAGTGCATTTGGAATTGCAGTTGCTGCAAATCTGAGGGGAAGATCTGAAATGTGGGGAAGCACTGCTGATTTTATCATCATATCATGTGCAAGCTAAAATTTTGTTTTTTATTTTCCTTGCATGTCCCCCTTAGATCTAGAGGGACTGCACTTCCAAGTGCACTTGCAGTGCACGTGTAGTGCAAAGTGGGTTCACATTCGTAAATAACCCCCAAAGTTCCCTCCATGGGGTCATAAATAACTAATTTCTGTCCACCCCATAGCAGTTTTACTACTACAGGGTGGCTCTCCTATGCAGAATCACGTTTATATATACACATGATTCCACACTTCTGCATTTTAACCCAATAAAGTGGGTAATGTAGACTATAGTATTAAAATATTTCCCTTTAGTAAATCAACCCCAATATCTTTAACTTTTTTTGCTATAATATGTATCCCAATTTATTTATATATTTTTTTTTATTTCGTCCTCAGTTTAGGTTAATATGTATTCTTATAAAAGAAAATAAATTTTGCGCATACCCAGTAAAACCCTAACAGGTGACAGCTGCGACTCAAAAATGTTATACAACATAAAACAATAGTATAGAAAGGGTTGGAATCGCGCTAATCGTGAATATATCCAATGAAGGGCACAGTGCGTGCTGTGATTATTAAACAAAATAAGTGAATAGCCTTTGAACGCATACAAACAATCAATTATAATGAGTACCACGCAGGTGTGGATACAAATATGGGCCCACCAAAAATTTACTATTAGGTGACTATGTAAAAAAAGGCACAGTATAGGTGTGGTTTCGGTGAAAAAAAACATCAACTAATAAAGCCACAAAAGTAATAAAAAAGGTGAACTGAAAAAGTAAACTCCACCTGATGGACAGGGAGAAGAAAATGCAAAGTCTATGATGTGTTAAAAAATAGTCAATGTGATGAAAAAAAAAACCAGATGAGTAAAAAATGAAATTACAACGTCTCTGTCTTTTTTAACCTGTATGCACACAGAAGAGGAAGGAAGTCTCAAGCTGATGTAGGTGTGTCAATCTCCTGGATGTCGATCACGAATGAACTTGCACAGATCTGAAACCGCAGGATCTCAGCGCCATAAAAACACACAAAGACAAAAACAAAAAGACTCGCATAGTGTAAAACCTTAGGGAAACTGAAAGAACTACACCCGTGTGGGACAGTCTTGCGACCGGGGGAGGGAATAGTGCGGACCCACCACCTCTGCACACACTGACCCTTACCAGATCTGGACCCCACAGTGTAGTATCAGGCACTCAGAGAAGGGATTGTGATTCAGCAACCATAGGACATCAACCGATGACAGTGTTGGTGATACCATGTAATATAAAACCGCACATAGTGTAAAATCAAATGGTATTTAATGTAAGAAAAGTAAAGATTGCACTTACAAAGATAAAAATCAGTAGGGCATTTAAAAAGCAAAGTGCCGGCCGGCTGGATGGTACGCGTGCGTCCTTCCGTCTCCACATCCAGACGGAAGGACGCACGCGTACCATCCAGCCGGCCGGCACTTTGCTTTTTAAATGCCCTACTGATTTTTATCTTTGTAAGTGCAATCTTTACTTTTCTTACATTAAATACCATTTGATTTTACACTATGTGCGGTTTTATATTACATGGTATCACCAACACTGTCATCGGTTGATGTCCTATGGTTGCTGAATCACGATCCCTTCTCTGAGTGCCTGATACTACCCTGTGGGGTCCAGATCTGGTAAGGGTCAGTGTGTGCAGAGGTGGTGGGTCCGCACTATTCCCTCCCCCGGTCGCAAGACTGTCCCACACGGGTGTAGTTCTTTCAGTTTCCCTAAGGTTTTACACTATGCGAGTCTTTTTGTTTTTGTCTTTGTGTGTTTTTATGGCGCTGAGATCCTGCGGTTTCAGATCTGTGCAAGTTCATTCGTGATCGACATCCAGGAGATTGACACACCTACATCAGCTTGAGACTTCCTTCCTCTTCTGTGTGCATACAGGTTAAAAAAGACAGAGACGTTGTAATTTCATTTTTTACTCATCTGGTTTTTTTTTTCATCACATTGACTATTTTTTAACACATCATAGACTTTGCATTTTCTTCTCCCTGTCCATCAGGTGGAGTTTACTTTTTCAGTTCACCTTTTTTATTACTTTTGTGGCTTTATTAGTTGATGGTTTTTTTCACCGAAACCACACCTATACTGTGCCTTTTTTTACATAGTCACCTAATAGTAAATTTTTGGTGGGCCCATATTTGTATCCACACCTGCGTGGTACTCATTATAATTGATTGTTTGTATGCGTTCACAGGCTATTCACTTATTTTGTTTAATAATCACAGCACGCACTGTGCCCTTCATTGGATATATTCACGATTAGCGCGATTCCAACCCTTTCTATAATATGTATTCTTCTACATATTTTTGGTAAAAAAAAAATGCAATAAGCATATATTGATTGGTTTGTGCAAAAGTTATAAAATGGGGGATAGATGTATGGCATTTTTTTTATTATTTTTTTTTTTACTAGTAATGGCGGTGATCAGCGATTTTTAACAGGGCTGTGCTATTGCGGCTGACAGATCGGGCACTTTTGAAACATTTTTGGGACCTGTAACAATTATACAGTAATTAGTGCTATACAAATTCCCTGATTACTGTATGAATGGCATTAACTGTGTTCCCTAGGTGTGTTTCAATTGCGGGGGGGGGGGGGGTGGAGTGCTGACTGACACTTACTAGGAGGAGAGAGAGATCAGTGTTTATATATTGTATTAACACACGATCAGTCTCCTCTCCCCTGAGAGAACCGGGATCACACAGATCCTGGTTCTTGCTCTGTCACGAGCGATTGCGGGTGCACTCACATCAGCTCCGGTGGCGAGCAGCTGGCACTCACGCATGCCTCAGGTGACGTGCGCCCTCTAGTGGGCAAAAGGCAAAGTGAAGTAAGGTAAAGTCGTCTTGCCCAGGGGAGCCAACCTGCCACAGTAAAATTGTGGTAGCTGGTCTGGAATCGGTTCAAAAGCACAGTGCGTGTGCTGTCTAACCTGTCCCTCTCTAAGCTTAAAAAAAACTGGTTGATACTACCTGTTCCTATGTCCCGTTAGTGTGCTTCCCACAGTAATCATGGTCATCCATGAGTACCGTTGTCAGTTTACGTGCCTCCATCATCCCGCTGTTTTCCTCTCTTTTCCTCCCTCCTCCCTGTCAGCTCCTGTGTGTGTGAGTTGCCTCTCCTGCCCCTATTAGTAACTGGCAGTAAAGTTAAATAAAGATTACTACCAGACCCTCTCTTTTATGAAGCAATGCTACACTGCGTAAATGTTGGTGTAAAACAATGCCTCTAAATACTTTATCTATGATCTTTTCTTGCTGGTCACATGATCTCCGGCTGCTCTCTGTCTCCGGTCTAAAGACTGCAGCGGGAGAGGCTGAGTGGACAGCACAGCGGTCACGTGACCACACCGACTAATGTCAGACGAGATCTTGGCCCCTCTCGCTGTAGCTCTTCGATCAGAGGACGGCCGGAGGTCACGTGGCTGGCCAGAAAGATCTGAGATAAGGTATTTAGATCTATCTTAGTATTCTATCTATTGTACAGAAAAAAAACATGGATTAAATTAAGGAATTATATCATTATTACCCAGACAGCAAGACAGACAACACATAAGAAAAGCATGTATACATCTAAGTGCTAGGATATGTCCTGATATTTACAAGTGGCGTAGCATGGGGGCCCCTAAGATGGTTGGATCTTCTCCTCCTTCTCTTTCCCAAGACTTAAACCTGATATAGACCTGTCTCTCATAGACTTGCATGGGGCCATCCCGATTGGTGGGACTATTTCCTCTCTCAGGCGCATCTCAGCCAGGATTGGACAATTTCCCCATCCCCTATATTTAGCATAACTTAGCCTCTCACTTGCACCTCCTCTCTTGGAAAGAGAGGCCAGGTCATAACCTTCACTTGAATGGGGCATTAGGTATGTAAGGTCATATCCTGAGCAAATTGTGAATTCCTGACTCTGAGCATATGCTCATTCTCTCTGCATATCTAAAGATAGGGTTTTTGAAGTGGATATGTGCACAATATACCTATATAGAACCATCAAAAAAACAATATCTCATACCACTAATGCTTGTTACTTATTAAAAATATATATATATATATATACAGTATCTCACACAAGTGAGTACACCCCTCACATTATGTAAATATGTTAATATATCTTTTTATGTGACAACACTGAAGAAATGGCACTTTGCTACAATGTAAAGTAGTGAGTGTAAAGCTTGCATAGCAGTGTAAATGTGCTGTCCCCTCAAAATAACTCAACACGCAGTCATTAATGTCTAAACAAAAGTGACTAAACCCCTAAGTGAAAATATCCATGTTGGGCACAAAGTTCTCATATTTTGTGTGGCCACCATTACAGTAGTTACCAGCACTGCCTTAACCCTCTTTGGCATGGAGTTCACCAGCGATTTACAGGTTACCACTGGAGTCCTCTTCCACTCCTCCATGATGACATCACAGAGCTGGTGGATGTTAGGGACCTTGACTCCTCCACCTTCCATTTGAGGATGCCCCATAGGTGCTCAATAGGGTTTAGGTCTGAAGACATGTTTGGCCAGTCCATCACCTTTACCCTCAACTTCTTTAGCAAGGCAGTGGTCGTCTTGGAGTTGTTTTGGGGGTCATTATCATGTTGGAATATTGCCCTGCAGCCCAGTCCCCAAAGGGAGGGGATCATGCTCTGCTTCAGTATGTCACAGTACATGTTGGCATTCATGGTTCCCTTAATGAAGTGTAGCTCCCCATTGCCGGGCACCATGCATTTGTACACCTCACCTGGTTGCCGCCACACACGCTTGACATCATTTGACATCAAGTTTATCTTGGTCTCATCAGACCACAGAACATGGTTCCAGTAATCCCTGTTCTTAGTATGCTTGTCTTCAGGAAACTGTTTGTGGGCTGTCTTGTGCATCATCTTTTTAGAGGTGGCTTCCTTCTGAGACAACAACCATGCAGACCAATGTGATGCAGTGTGTGGCTTTTGGTTTGGGCACTGACAGGCTAACCCCCCCCCCCCCCACCCCTTCAACCTTTGCAGCAATTCTAGCAGCACTTATACATTTATTTCCAAAAAACAACCTCTGCGTATGACACTTAATTCAGAATCAGAACCTGTTCTGATAAATCCCAGTATGGACTGTGTGGCAGCTCAGTTTCAGGGACTTTGCAATCTTCTTATAGCCTAGGCCATCTTTATGTAGAACAACAATTATTTTTTCAGATCCTCAGAAAGTTTTTTGCCATGAGGTGCCATGTTAAACTTCCAGTGACCAGTATGAGAGAGTGAGAGCAATAACACCAAATTTAGCCAGTGTTGCTCCCCTCGCCAGATACCACCCCATGTATATTGCACTGTATGGTTCAAGAGAAGGGGGGCACACACCCTGTGAGCTTGAATAGGGTCCTGGCTGTTTTTTTATTTTAAGGCATTACGGCAATAAGGCGTTTTTTTGTAAGACCCTCATCTAGAATAAGGGTCTGGTAGAGATAAAGGAAATCCCCAACCATTGTTTACAACCAGAAGTAAAGCATCCAAAGCTGTAATTTTCTGCAACTTAAACACCATTTTATCTTTGTAAATTACAGTTTTGCTTTAATGGATTGTATGCATCAAATAGATGCACCATTTCACAGGCAGGCTGGGGGAACCCTGCAGACATGTTATTTAAATACATTTTTGCCATTATCGAGCACGCAACCTGGCAGGCCACAGGAAAATAGGTGGGACGAGAGAGCGCCCCCCCACTCCTGAACTGTACCAGGCCACATGCCCTCAACATGGGGAGGATGTTTTGGGGACAAGGGCTTTGTCCCCACAACCCTTGCCCGGTGGTTGTGGGGTTCTGCGGGTGGGGGGGCTTATGGGGATCTTGTGAATGGGTATGGGCCAGGACACCATTAACAAAGAAAACATGGTGGGTTCCCGACTTTTCCCCCCCTCAACCCTTTAAGGCACCTGATTCTGATGTTGAATATTACAAGGGCCTCCTACCAATATGTTGTCCCACAAAAGAAATGTATGGATCTGTGGGGGGACATTTTATCTAGTTTTGGCCTCTTTCAGCAAGATAGCTGTCATCCCCCTTTGGTCAAAGAATATGGCATAGAAAGTAAACATTGTTTCTCACAAGAAAAAAGTAAATAGTAAATAAAAACAGCCACACCATTAAAAGCATCATGTATTTAAATAGAAAAAATAAAAAATGCAAATAAAAAAGAACATTTAAATTTCATGTTGTCCAGCAATGTAGTTCCATGTGAACAATGCTTGATGATGTTGACCTGCCAACACGGTGACCAGTCTCACTCAATGACATTCATCCACTGTTACTCTCACAGAAATCGCTGGTGATGTAATTGATCATCTATAATCATATTTGTTCAGTGATGCCACACAGGACCACTGCCCATTTGCTTACAACCCAAAGCCAGTAGGGTTCTGTCATTTAGAGATGGTAGTGATACCTCTGTTGAATGACAGATTGTTTGGTTTGTTGACAAATGATAGCTGACTAGGATCTATTATTCAGCAGCAATACTGTTACAACCTCTAAGTGACAAGTCCTCAGCTACTCTTTGTAAACACAAAATGTCACTTTTAATGGAATACTTCATACTGCATCCACAACTTCACATGCAGGTGTAAGACTTTACCCAAGCATTTTGTTCAAAAGACTTGTGAAAGGAATCTTTTTTTATTTTATTTTATTCATTGTATATTGTGGACATGTCCTACAAGACAGTATCCAGTTACCCATGGCATTTTTTTCAAACAAAAGCTTACAACTTGATCTCAAAAAGGGCAAAAAATAACAATGTTTGCCTCCTGTAATGTAAGCACACCCCACCTCCCTCATTTTTGGATTTTTTTTTTCTTCGTACCTATTTCTATTTATTTTTCAGAACTTCCATCCGAACGGCACCGCAGTGATGTATGTCCCTTCCGCGTTTTTTGTTTTTGCCCTCCTCCTTCCCCCTGTCACCTTATGGGACCTGTATGTGTCTCTTAAGACGATGGGACCATTCAGAATGCACCGCATGACTGGCAAATGCTCGGTAGGAAACAGAATGTGAAGCCACAAGGCTTCACTTCCTGTTTTCTTTAGTAAGGATGCTGGTATCTGCAATCGGAGCCAATGGATGGGTAGGTTCTGGGTGCCGACATCACAGGCTCCATGGACAGGTAAGTGAACTTATATTAAAAGTCAGCAGCTACAGTATTTGTAGCTGCTGACTTTTAAAAATATTTCACCTCACGGTGGTATACAGCACGCGTGGTCCTGTCGGACACCTTCTCTGCTCCTATCCTTGGATGCGGAGAAGGCGTTCGACAGGGTGCATTGGGGATACATAAACCACACGTTAGCTAAATTTGGTTTTCAGGGCCCCATTATGACTGCCTTCCAAGCCCTTTACTCGACGCCTTCTGCCCAGGTCTATACATCTAACAGCCTATCCCAACCTTTTTGCATCACTAACGGAACCAGGCAGGGCTGCCCCTTGTCTCCTTCCATATTCAACCTTCTTATTGAACCGTTAGCTGAAAAAATTAGAGCCCATTCCCATATTCAAGGTTTCTCCCTTTTTGCAGACGATATCATTTTATCAATTACTTCCCCGACTACTTCTCTCCCTCATATCCAAGAAGTCTTGGAAAGTTTTGGTTCTGTCTCCTATTATAAAGTAAACTCCTCTAAATCGGTCATTCTGCCCATGAATCTATCTTCACACATTAGCTCTACCCTGAAGAAATCCCTCCCATACTCCTGGGCTGAGACAAGTATCTCTTACTTGGGACTCCAACTGACTGCTGACCCTTTGGACTTAGCTGGGGCTAATTTCCCACCATTATTAGTCAAACTCACAAGAGAGGCAGCTCGCTTGGCTAGGTCTAAGTTGTCCTGGTCTGGCCGGCTCGCCTCCTTTAAAATGCTCCTGCTGCCTCAAATCCTGTATATATTCCGTACACTCCCCGTTCCCATCAAACCTGCTTACATGAGAGCTTTGGAGATGGTCCTTCGCCTATATGTGTGGAATTTGCGTAGTCCTAGATGCTCTAAAGCACTATTAGTTAAGCACAGGTCGGTGGGTGGTATGGGTTTTACTGACCTGCGTGATTACTATTGCGCTTCTTTGTTAAACCAAGTCAAATCCTGGCTGTCTGATACAGTAGACACCCCTTGGTGTAATATCGAGAGAGTAATGAGCCCAACCAAGGATTTGTTCTCTCTACTAATCCTGGATAGATGGAATCCCTTCCCCCTACACGATCTTCCCGTATCCATTCAGGGCACGCTGAGAGCCTGGAGAGATTTGGGTACTACTGTAGACTCGCTATCTAAAACAATTGAATTGCCTATCCCTATTTCAATGCTAGCTGGCGCTATCCCTGACATTGACCTTAGGGGGTGGAGTGACAGATGTTTCTGACCTCTACTGTAATGACCGTCTTGTCCCTTTCCAGTCCCTCATGAACAAATATAAATTGCCATCTAGTGATGCTTTTAAACACTATAGGGTATCTCATTTTTTTTTCATTCAATTATTTTTATTTGTATTTTCTTTATCACTGCTTTACACCTACATATATCCAACAGGCAAGAGTACAAGTGGTTTGTTGACAAATAACGTATATACAGATTAAAACGGCTAGTTACTGTGCCCCTGTCGGGTTAATAACTCGTGCTCTGTTACCTAGATGTTGTATTGTTGTATTCCTCCCCCCCCCCCGCGTTCCCGCCTCCCATCCCCTTACCCCCGCCCTCCCCTGCCCCACCCTTGTGAGCATGCAGACCTGGTTATGGGTAGATTAAATTATGGATAGTTGCCACCTTTCCTGTTGTTTAATATTTGATGCAGGTGGGAGCAGGCATACGGGGGCTCGTTCAAGGGTGAGCCCCCGTATGCCTAAGCTCCAGCCTCAGGGATACCTACCCTGGTTCCTCGCCTGTTAACTGCCATAATCTCCATATTTTTACAAACTTGTCATACTTCCCCTGAATGATATAGTGTATACTTTCGTTTGAGATTGTTTGTTTCATAGCTGCTAACCAGTTCTCTATAGATGGGGGCGCCTGGGCTTGCCATTGTTGTGCAATTATTTTGCGAGCCTGAAATAGGCATCTCAAAATAGGTTCCAGGGTACCTTGCGGTACCTTGGTATCGTCCAGACATCCCAGGAGGCAAATCCTGGCTGCTGGAACAAGGGCAGACCTAAATTTCTCATTTATCAGTGTTATAATGCCCACCCAGAAGCTGTATAATTTTGGGCACTTCCAGACCATGTGAAGAAGATCTCCTTTATTGTTACATCTTGGGCACTCATTATTGTGTCGCCAACCCAGCTTAAACATTTTATGGGGAGTGTGATAGACCCTATATATTAAGAATAGGTGAGACAGTCTTTGAGCCGGGGCAATAGACGCCCAGGCTCCTTGACGAAGAATCCTATCCCACTGATCTGGGGAAATTGTGCCCAGATCTCTCTCCCAGGCCACTTTGGTCTTCCGCGGGCCTTCTCTACTTAATGCCCTCGCTCCCAGGCTACCATATGTTGCGGAGATTAAGCCCTTGGCTTGTGTTGCCTCAATTACAGGGGACAGGACAGGCATCTGTGTCCACTCAACTGTTTTAGAGGCAAATTGTACTAGTATAGCATGGCGAACCTGGAGATATTTAAAGAAGGATTTATTTGAGATTTTAAATTCGCTTACTAAATCTTGAAATTGCTTCATAACATTGCCCTTGAAAATGTGTTTAAGGCGATATATACCTTTATTCGCCCAGTCCCTCGCTTCTTCTATACTTACAGTGGTTGACCGCGATATTGTGTCAATCTCGCTCCCTTTCTCGGCGAGATTGAGCACTTGCGAGCCCCATCGCGGGAGCCAGCGCCGAGCTGGCTTGCCGCGATGGAGACAAAGCCGTCATAGAAGCGACAGGGATCCGACGTGGATTCCCGCCAATTCTACACGTGGGCGGAGTTTGTTATGAATCCTGAGAAGGAAGTCCCCGCCGGATTTTAAATAAAAATCCGGCATGGGTTCCCCCCTCAGGAGCATAACGGGCCCTTAGGTCTGGTATGGGTTGTAAGGAGACCCCCCCTACGCTGAAAAAACGGCGTGGGGGTCCCCCCACAATCCATACCAGACCCCTATCCAAAGCACGCCGACCGGCCGGTCAGGAGGGAGTGGGGGGCGAGCGAGCGCCCCCCCCCCCCTCCTGAGCCGTACCGGGCAGCATGCCCTCAACATGGGGGGGTCAGGTGCTCTGGGGCAGGGGGCACACTGCGGCCCCCCACCCCAGAGCACCCTGTCCCCATGTTGATGAGGACAGGGCCCCTTCCCGACAACCCTGGCCGTTGGTTGTCGGGGTATGCGGGCGGGAGGCTTATCGGAATCTGGAAGCCCCCTTTAATAAGGGGGCCCCCAGATACCGGCCCCCCACCCTAAGTGAATGAGTATGGGGTACATTGTACCCCTACCCATTCACCTGCAAGAAAAGTGTAAACACAAATAAACCACACAGTGTATTGAAATATTTTATTAGTTGGCCGCCGGGGGGGGGGGGTGTATGATCGCTTTTATAAAAGCGCCCCCCTCCGGCGGGCTTCTGCTGGGGGGTGGGTGTCCCTGTTCTTCACCGCCGTCTGGTTCTCTTCCGCCGCCGGGGGGGGGCGCTTTGATAAAAGCGCCCACCACCCGGCGGGCTTTCTTCGACATCTTCGGCGGCGGGGGGGTCTTCTCCCACTCTCCGGGGTCTTCTCCCACTCTCCAGGGTCTTCTTCGGCTCTCCGGGGGTCTTCTCCGCTCTCCGGGGGTCTTCTTCTTCTTCAGGACTCGCCGCCGCTATCTTCGTGTGTTAGCTCAATTACTGGCGGCGGCGAGTCCCCTCTTCTGTGACGTCTTCTTCTTCTTCTCTTCTCCAGATGTTGACACGACGCTTCCTTCCGCTGTTATGGCTGGCGCGCGGCTCGCAGCGAATTATATAGGTCTGCCTTGTGACGTCGCAGTCCCATCATGCTCCGGTAGGTACCACGTGGTACCTACCGGAGCATGATGGGACTGCGACGTCACAAGATAGACCTAGCGTCCTGCAACGGACAGGGGCAGTCTTTTCCATATATCGCATTTACTTTTCCACTTTAATAATAGTGGGTCTAGGTTTAAAGTGAGGAAATGGGTAACATCTTTTGAAATCCAGATCCCTAGATACTTAATTTTAGAGCTAATGGATATTTGGGAGAGGCTTGACATCAGTTGGGGGTCTACTGGGTCCACTGGTAACAGGGCTGACTTCGACCAATTAATCGTGAGACCTGAGAACTGTTCAAATTCCTCCATTAGTTGCATTACTTTATCTAGCGAGCCTTCCACGTCCCCAAGAAAAAATAGGACATCATCTGCAAAAAGTGCAATTTTGTCTTCTCCCTGGTGTCTTCTGAACCCCATTATGTCCGACCTCGCCCTGGCCATGATTGCCAGTGGTTCCATTGCGAGGGCGAACAGAAGGGGGGACAGCGGACACCCCTGTCTTGTCCCACGTTCCAATGGAAAGATCTCAGATAGCTCGCCGTTGATTCTGACCTTGGCTCTAGGTCCGCCATATAACAACTTGACCCATTTTACATAGAGCGGGCCAAATCCGAAGCTATCGAGTACCTTCCAAAGATATGCCCACTCGAGGCTATCAAAAGCCTTGGCAGCGTCGAGCGACAATATGGCTCTAGTCCCTTCGATATCTATCGGAGTAAGTATGTTTAGAAAGGTTCTCCTGATATTGGTACTAGTTGCCCTGCTAGTATGAAGCCAGACTGGTCTGGATGAATGAGTTTACTAATGCATCTGTTAAGCCTGGCTGCAAGGATTTTAGCTAAGATTTTTATATCAGAGGGTAATAGGGAGATTGGGCGGTACGATGAGGGATCCATATGGTCCTTCCCCTCCTTGTGAATAACAATGATAGTAGCGTCGTTCATTGAGGGGGGAAGTATTCCCTCTCTCATCGCCCCCTCATAGGTCCTCAGTAGCTCTGGGAGCAAAATCTCACCAAATTTCTTATATATCTCTATGGGGAGCCCGTCCGGACCGGGAGATTTCTGATTTGGCATATCACCTATTGCTTGTTGGAGTTCTTTTAGCGTAATTGGTGCGTCTAGCTCCTGCTTGTCATTGTCGGACAATGTGGGAACTTTTATTTTCTGGAAGAAGGTTTCCATCCCAGCATTCGCCGGTTCCCTTTTGGACTTGTATAGTTCTTTATAGAATAGGCAGAATGTTTTTAAAATTTCCTGGCCATCTGTTGTTATTTCGCCCGACGGTGTCCTAATTACTGAGACATTTGAAGGGGGAGAATTTGTTCTACTCAAAAGGGCTAGCATACGTCCTACCTTCTCACCCTCCCCAAATTGTTGTTGCCTTTGTAGTGTTCTCTTGTTCTCAGCTATTCTTAAAGTATGTGTTCTATATTCTTCTTGCTTTGCTAGCCATACTGCCCGTTTGGCTGGGGTTGGTTCCTCGATAAAACATAGCTCTGCTTGGGCAGTCTCATTGGTCAGCCTAATCTCTTCCATCCTCCCTGTCTTTTTGACCCTAGCAACCTGTTGGATTAACAGGCCCCTTGCATAGGCTTTTAGAGAGTCCCAAACCACTCCCGAGGTTGCCGTCCCTCGGTTAATAGTCATGAACTCTGCTAATTGGGACATCAGGGTCTGCGGTTCTCCAATCAGCTCTAGCCAACCTTGGTTGATCTTCCATTCTTTAATAGGGGACTTGACCCCTATCCTTAATATTAGGACCAGTGGGGAGTGGTCTGAGACTCCTCTGGGGCCATAGCGTATCGTCTTGACCAAGGACATGACCCCATCACTACACAGGGCCATATCTATTCGAGATAACGTCCCGTGGGAGCTGGAGTAGCATGAGAATTGGCGATCCTGAGGGAAAGAAGATCTCCAAATATCACTTAGCCCAGCTTCCTGAATAAAACCGATCAGACGGCCCCGGTGGGAATCTGTCAATACTGTTGTCAAGAACTTCATTAAAATCACCAGCCGCTAAGATGGGGACATCTGGGGCGTCCAGGGTGAATTTAATGAGACTGTATAGGACATCTAGCTTAAAGGGAGGGGGGATGTACAAATTAGCTATGACATATGGCCTGTTCTCGATAGTGCAGAGCAAGAATATAAATCGGCCTTGATCGTCCACCCATCATTTGGAGCAGGAGAAGGTCACTCCCCTCCCAATCATTGTGCTCACTCCTCTCGAATAGGAGGAGTGTACTGAGTGAAATTGGGCTTGAAATTTGCGGCTATTCAACTGCGGGACTGAATCCTTGGTTAGATGTGTCTCCTGGAGGCAAATTAGCCCCGGCATTCCATCCTCCAGGAGTGACATAACTGCCACTCTTTTAATTGGATCGCCCAGACCTCGTACGTTCCAGGAGGTAATGGCCAGCAACTTATCCTGCATCAATAGTGATTGAGATAATAATCCGGTTTGCAGTGATTTTCGAGCCATACAGATGTGGATCCCCCGCCCATTTGCCATGATAGGCGCGATAGTCGGGCAACCGACCCACTCGTATGGTCCCTGACGCCCCGGACTGTATTGTCGCAGCCTGTAATACCCCAAATGCATGCTCACTGAATGCATGCTCACTAATCCCTCCCTTAAAAACCACCCTCCCTCCCCTAACCCGCCCTCCCTTCCCCCTACCACCTTGCCCTCTTGGGCTTCCCTTCGGGGCTGGTCCAATGACCGCAATTCTCGCTCTCACATTCATCCTCCTAACCCATGCGACGAGTGTCCCTCCCGCGCATGCCCTCTCCCCCTCCCAGGCCTCGAGGGTAATCGTAATTTTTTAAAGGGGCATCGGCAAGGCTGTGGTAGCCTCATAGCTATACGTGTTTTTATAAATACCATGAGAAACTCTCAGAAGTACCTATGTACCAAAACCCTGATACATAGTAACCACATACCCTGGGATTCAAGTACAGCTTATCCATACCTGAGGCCCATATTTGGAAAAGGAAAACACAAAAAAAAAAAAAATTCTCCCTTTTTCCTTCCCCTATCCTCCTCCTTTTGCGATATAATTTACGTGCTATTTATATATGTATATATGTGAACATAATAACCTTAGTGTTGAGTATTAAATGGGAACACACCCCTCATCCTGGGATGCCCCTTCGTGACTGTGCATGCTTTAAAAATACCATAATTAACTCTCAAAAATACATAAATGAAAAAAAAATAACATTACATAATTTGATCATAAGTGAGGTTGAAATAAAATGCAACTTAACAATAATCAAGCCAATTTTAGAATCCCTTAACTTTTTTTTCCCTTCTTCCCCTTCACAAAATTAATATTGGCAAATAATTAGGAAAAAACTCACTTGTGAACCCAGGCGCTATGTGTAAGTAATACTATTGGGTGAGGAGAGTAGAAAAAAAAAAAAATTAAGGATATGTATGTGAAGGCATTGTAACCTTAGTGTTAAGCCTTAAATAAAAGTGCATCAACGCCGCTGTGGTGCACTAGATAGATATGCGGGTTTTTATAAATACCATAAGGAACTCTCAGGAGTACTTATGTACCAAAACCCAAAAGCTTGTCCATACTTGAGGCCCATATTAAAATGAGAGAAAAAAAAAAAAGAAAAAGCCCCACACCTATGAGCCCTTGAACTATGTAAGTCTGACCCTATATAATAGGCTAAGGTAATAAAAGAAGAGAAAAAAAAAAATCTCCCTTCTTTTCCTTTCCCTTCCCTCCAAGATATAGTTTACGTGCGACTTATATATGTTTGTATGTGAACATAATGGCCTTAGTATTGAGCATTAAATAGGAGCACACCCCCAATCCTCGGGTGCCCCTTCGTGAATGTACGTGTTTTTTTTTTAAAAAATACCGTAAGTAACTCTCAGAATTACATAAGTGAAAACAGCTTAACAATAATTGGAACCGATTTTAAAATCCCTTAACTTTCTCTCCCTTCTTCCCCTTCACAAAATTAATATTAGCAAAAAATTAGGAGAAAGCCTCAATTGTAAACCCAGGGACTGTATGTAAGTAATCCTATAGGGTAAGGGAAGAGAGAGAAAAAAAATCAAAAATAAAGAAAGGGGGCCAAATATACCTTGTGTGCACTAACGGGAGTGGTCCGGTTGGCGCTAAACCTTTACCAAAGCAGTGCCACCGGCATACTTTTATGACTATACTTAACGTGACATTCGTGCAGTAGAAATACCCCTTTTATGTTCTTTTACTAAACTACATACCCTTTGGTTATCTATGTACCCTCATTACCTCATAAACATTGGGATAGGAGAAAAGAAGAAGGAAGAGGAGAAAAGAGAAAAAAAAAAAAGAGGGGGGGCCATTAATCTTGACTATGGGGAGAACCCCCTTAAATTGAGGGCCTAACGACATAGTACAGTTTCTTTAATGCCTTCCCCCCCAAGTCCAGCAGCAGCAGATTCACAGCTTGTTGTATTTATCGATCCTCCGAGAGGGCCTAGTCCCTTCTCCCGTCCCTATGTGTCTCCAGGGCGGCTTTGTTCTGCTCCAGCCAGTTGACTACTTCAGTGGGATCATTAAAGAAAAGAGTCCTGTCCAAAGCTACCACTCTGAGACGGGCCGGGTACAAAAGAGCGTATGAAGTTTTGTATTTTTGTAGGGACTTCTTGACTGGCATAAACTCGGCTCTACGTTTCTGTAGGTCAGGTGAAAAATCTGGATATATTGATATTCTTGGGTAGAGAGCAGGTTAGGGAGGGAGAGGCAGGTGACTTTTATCCAGACTTACTGACTTCTGAAGATTTCAGTAAGGAGAGTCAATTTGTAGTTAATCATTTTGCCTGTGGGTCCTGTTGAAACAATCGAGTGTCTTCTTTTTCGCTTTCTTCTTTGTTTTAAGCTTTAAATATCCTGCTGTCAAGTGTGCCATTTCCAACCAATCACGTTTATCCTGCTCGTATAACTCACGTCCGTTCCATACGGATGCCATGGATCTGACGAAACAGCTGACGCTGTGAAACGCGTAATCCGATTGGCTGGCCGGGTCCCTCGCGTCACTTCCGGGGCGACGACGATACGCCGCGCTCCACGGTGGAACGCACGCCACATCAGACGGCTCTCCCTGGTTTCCTGTGTCCACTATACCACACTTGCGGCTCACAAGCTTGGAATGAAGAAACCTTTTCCGGAGGAACCTCTTATGATGATCCCGGCCTCATAGCCACACCAATGCCTATATTACTCCATGTTTGTGAGTAGTTACTTTATTGTACCAATTTATTACTGATTAAAAACGACATACTGCACTTAGTTTGGCGCATCTCTCTCTTGTATTTTTTTGTTCCTTTATATGTAATCACTCCCAACTCCCTGGCCTTTTGTAGCAAAGTTACCTTGTCAGTGTAATTGAGGAATTTAAGAAGGAACGGTCTTGGATGTTTCCCCTGTTGGAATACTTTAAAGGGGACCCGATGTGCTCTTTCTATAGCATAGAATGCCGAGAAAGTGTCAGGGCCAAACGTCTCCCTACACCAGTGTTCCATGAAGGCTATAGGATCTGACCCTTCACATCCTTCCGGTAGACCTACCACTCTCACATTGTTCCTGCGCAATCTGTTTTCCAGCGCATCTAATTTAACTACTTGGAGGGCTGTTAACTCTTGTAGCCCTGTTAATTCCCCTTGTAATGGAAAAAGGGCATCTTCCACTGCACTTAACCTTTCTTCTAATGCATTGGTTCTGGACGCAGATCTGTGGAGTTCCTGCCTCATGGATAACAATTCTTCTTTTAGCCCTATTAGCTGGATATCAAAGCTGGCCATATAGTCTCTGCATGCATTAACTGTGCTGAGTACTTCCCTAAGGGTAGGTTCCCCGTCTGGGGTTGGGCCTACTGCTAAGGGCTCAGGGCCACTGGACATTCCAGGAGTTGCAGGCATATTTATAGTACCAACAAAGTCTGGGCCCGACCCTTTGGTACTCACGGTTTTGGTGTTTGCCGGATTGGCCATAGCAGGTGTCTTTGCAGTCACTTGTCCGTAACTTCTTCTTTCCTGGGAACAGCCCGTCGGCGCCTTGGTTTGTGATACTGCTGGAAGTAGGTGACCTTTAGGTGGCGATATAACAGGGGTGTGAGCAAAACGCTCTAACTTAGCGGCAGCGGCCTGGTTGCTCTTGGTAGACCTGGTGTTGGACATCCCTTAGTAAGATAAAGTGGAAAAGTTAAGCAGAGTAGGCCTTTAGTCCTTGGTTTTCGTAAAGGTATTTAGGGCTTGAGTAGCTTGCTTCAGATAAAGCTCACGTGAAAACAAACAGACCTCGGGTCAAGGTAAAAATAATCCTAGCCCAAACTGACAAATGCCGTGGCGAATCCAATACGTTGATGTTTTTCCTCTGCAACAATGAGCCTAGAGACTAGTGACTGTTATCAGGGCGGTAGAGGTTGTGTAACTTATAGGAGACCCTCTATATTTGCTGTGCTCAGCTCCACTCACCTCCCCGAACTATGTTTTTAGTTGCATGAAGTATATAGGCAGATATGCATCCCCAAACAGCACAGCCCCGACAGGCAATAGAAGTTGAGGTGCAACACAACACAGCACTAATAAGTCAATAATAGGGTGGTGCACTCAGGCAGGCAATGAATCCAGAGATATAGCCTCTGTATAGGCTGTGTATTGTATACACTATATGAGCTAGCTATACTGTGGGTATTGTATGCTATTTATGGTATATAGCCTGCTGTAACTGCTATAGGGTTAGGTGGAAGGGTTGGCTGGCGAGGTAATAGGGGTGTAAATATCACGACCGTAAGGTATCTTGGCCTCAGGGGGCTCGCGTCAGGGGGCCCGAGAGGACTATCCACTAGTTGGCAGCACCCAAGCAAAAGCACTTTGTGGCTAAAGGTGGTAGGAAAAGCGCAAAGCACTCTGCAAAGCACTTTTCTGGGTGAAAGACTGCCTCTGCTAGCCCCCCCTCGCTGTGGTTCTTTTCTTTGCTGCCTGTGTTTTTTTAGTTATCACAAATGGCATCAGCGCTAGGTGGGGCGATGTGTAACAAGCCGCAACACCGTCCTATTAATCGGCAAACTGGTGGCCCAATAGGACAGAAATAGGGCTTGTAAAGTTCCAGGTCAATATCCTGTTAATGTCCGTTTAGTGCTGAGTTAAATGCGGGCACCCGCTGTGCTCGCGTCTCACGGCTCCCCTCAATGTTCAGGAACAGGCTTGGGATCGCTTGGGATCGTGATAGTACATGGTTCCCGCGAGACTTGCGGCAGTTCCGTTGCTACGGAGTTTGCTACAGAGTTTCAATGAGCTCCGTGCCTCAGTAATGCAGGGGGGATCCCCGAGTCCGCCTGCACTCCCCGCTCCTGCTCAAGGCTTCAGGTCGCGACTCCACTCGCCCCCCGCGCCCGTACTCCCGGGCAATCCAGGTATAAAACACAGTATGGGGAGAGAGAGGGGAGGATGATCAGCCGACAGCAAAAAAAAAAAAGAAACAAAGTTCCGCTGCTTGTGCTGTTTACCAGGCTGTGGTTCGTGGTGGTTTGTGGTAGTCCGTCAGGATTGAGGCGAAAACACCGGGGGGAATTTTAAGCCGTTAAGCCATCAGTCTGTCAGAGCATAGCTTCCAGGGAGAGGGAGAGCAGAGCAGAGGGACACGCACACCTGCTCACTCACTCACTGCACACACCTCTACATCCGGTCATGCCCCTCCTCGAACATCATTCTTAGATTATGGGTGATTGGAATGTGCTCCGAGAATTATCATTCTTAGTTCAAACGTTTTCCTTTGATCTCATTTTCTAAATACGATTAAATCACACCGAATACTTATGCAAGATCAGGTATGGTCATTTTATACTTCCCTGTCCTCCCCCTTTAGAGGCATACCTCTCTTTTACAATATTTTCCAAAAAAAACTTGACTTTGTCAGGTCTCTCCCTTTGTTAAATGGGAAATTGATTTGGGAAAGTCCTTTACTGACTCACAGTGGAAGGGGGCCATCAATAATGTATATATAGCATCTAAATGTACAAATCATTGGGAACTCACCCAAAAGATCAATCTGAGGTGGTACCTCACCCCATATCGACTTTCCAAATTCTCCCATGCCAACTCGCCTTTGTGCTGGAGAGGGTGTGGGGAGGTAGGCAACCTTATACATGTTTTCTGGAAATGTAAGCACCTCACTAGTTTTTGGCACAGTTTATTCAAGTACATCTCTTCAATAACTGTTTTTTTTCATCAGGCCAAATCCTGAACTAGCTCTACTGAATCTGACTATCGATTCCTTCCCTCCCCAATTCCGCACTGTGGTCACTCACATGTTTTTAGCTGCCAGATTGCTCATAACCAGGAATTGGAAGTCTGATATCGCACCTAATTTAACAGATTCCCTAACAATTACCCAAACAAACTATGTGTATGAATCTCTGTTAGCCATAAAACACGGTTCTAAGAAGAGATTTGATGAACAGTGGCAGATATGGACAGAGAGACCTAGATGATGTGATCTTTCCTGCCAGCTAGGTATTTAATGATTACTATACTCCTCAGACAGATCCCTCCCACGCTGTTCCATAGTTACTAATCTACCAGCGTAGATCTCCATCTCAAACTCCCTTTCTCTTACTTTTTTTCTTTTCCCTTTTCTTTTTTCTTTCCCCCTGTTGTGTTTACAAGTGTTACTAGGATTCTCTTATTGTTTGAGCTGATACAGCTAATACCTGTTTGGAGTTGGTAATGGTCAAGGATGAGTAGATATGTATGATTTCACTGGAATCTTGATGTCAATTTTATATTCTATACAACTGTACATGTTCTTATGTATTTAATCTGTCCAACCTGACCATGCTGATTTGTTCACGCTCTGTGGCCCAGATTCATAGAGCAATTACGCCTGTCTAACTGGTGTTAGACAGGAGTAATTTCAAATTTCGCGCGCCGTATCACTAGTTTGAATCCTCAAACCATGATACGGCGGCTTCGGGCTTCGATCCGAGAGGCTTACGTCTTCGTAAGCCTTCGGATCTACGCTGCGATATTTTTGTGGCCGCTGGGAGGAGTTTGCGTCGTTTTCATGCGTCGGGATATGCAAATGAGTTTTTACGGCGATCCACGAAGATACGAGCGGTCTTCGCAATCGCTTTCGTCTATTTTTTATACGTACTGTTAGACCAGCTTTTTGCTGGTCTAACGGTGCGTAGCCCATGTTAAGTATGGCCGTCGTTCCCGCGTCGAATTGAAATTTTTTTTTTTTTTACGTAACTCGTTCGGGAATAGGAATCTCCGTAAACGACGCTACTCAAGAAAAAATGAAGTAACGACGTGATTTTGCACAATGCACGGCGGGAAATTTGCGAATGGAGCATGCGCAGTTCGATCGCCACGGGAACGCGCCTATTTTAAATGATTCACGCCCCCTACTCGCGCAGATGGATTGCGACGGGAGAAATACACTACGCCGCCGTCGTTTACTGGACAAAATCTACCTGGTAGAGCCAGGTAAAAAACGGCGGCGTAGTGTATTTCTGATACTCTACGATAGTCTAATTCTATCTGAATCTGGGCCTTTGTCTTTGTTACTGTAAGAGAAAACCTTTCAATAAAAATGTAATATTAAAAATATATACAGTGCAGAAAATAAGTATTTGAACACCCTGCTATTTTGCAAGTTCTCCCACTTGGAAATCATGGAGGGGTCTGAAATTGTTATCGTAGGTGCATGTCCACTGTGAGAGACATAATCAAAAAAAAAAATTCCAGAAATCACAATGTATGATTTTTGTAACTATTTATTTGTATGATACAGCTGCAAATAAGTATTTGAACACCTGAGAAAATCAATGTTAATATTTGGTACAGTAGCCTTTGTTTGCAATTACAGAGGTCAAACTTTTTTTGTAGTTTTTCACCAGGTTTGCACACACTGGAGGAGGGATTTTGGCCCACTCCTCCACACAGATCTTCTCTAGATCAGTCAGGTTTCTGGGCTGTCGCTGAGAAACACGGAGTTTGAGCTCCCTCCAAAGATTCTCTATTGGGTTTAGGTCTGGAGACTGGCTAGGCCACGCCAGAACTTTGATATGCTTCTTACAGAGCCACTCCTTGGTTATCCTGGCTGTGTGCTTCGGGTCATTGTCATGTTGGAAGACCCAGCCTCGACCCATCTTCAAAGCTCTAACTGAGGGAAAGAGGTTGTTGCCCAAAATCTCGCAATACATGGCCCCGGTCATCCTCTCCTTAATACAGTGCAGTCGCCCTGTCCCATGTGCAGAAAAACACCCCCAAAACATGATGCTACCACCCCCATGCTTCACAGTAGGGATGGTGTTCTTGGGATGGTACTCATCATTCTTCTTCCTCCAAACACGGTTAGTGGAATTATGACCAAAAGGTTCTATTTTGGTCTCATCTGACCACATGACTTTCTCCCATGACTCCTCTGGATCATCCAAATGGTCATTGGCAAACTTAAGACGGGCCTTGACATGTGCTGGTTTAAGCAGGGGAACCTTCCGTGCCATGCATGATTTCAAACCATGACGTCTTAGTGTATTACCAACAGTAACCTTGGAAACGGTGGTCCCAGCTCTTTTCAGGTCATTGACCAGCTCCTCCCGTGTAGTCCTGGGCTGATTTCTCACCTTTCTTAGGATCATTGAGACCCCACGAGGTGAGATTTTGCATGGAGCCCCAGTCTGAGGGAGATTGACAGTCATGTTTAGCTTCTTCCATTTTCTAATGATTGCTCCAACAGTGGACCTTTTTTCACCAAGCTGCTTGGCAATTTCCCCGTAGCCCTTTCCAGCCTTGTGGAGGTTTTGTCTCTAGTGTCTTTGGACAGCTCTTTGGTCTTGGCCATGTTAGTAGTTGGATTCTTACTGATTGTATGGGGTGGATAGGTGTCTTTATGCAGCTAATGACCTCAAACAGGTGCATCTAATTTAGGATAATAAATGGAGGTGGACATTTTAAAGGCAGACTAACAGGTCTTTGAGGGTCAGAATTCTAGCTGATAGACAGGTGTTCAAATACTTATTTGCAGCTGTATCATACAAATAAATAGTTAAAAAATCATAAATTGTGATTTCTGGAATTTTTTTTTTGGATTATGTCTCTCACAGTGGACATGCACCTACGATGACAATTTCAGACCCCTCCATGATTTCCAAGTGGGAGAACTTGCAAAATAGCAGGGTGTTCAAATACTTATTTTCTGCACTGTATATATATTTCACCCACACGGGAACTCCACTTTAACCTAGTTGAATTTTGAAAAAATACTATTTTGTAATACCAACCATTTAGGTACCATGATTTGACATGATGAAGAAAAAAACATTAAACTCAGCACTTCAATAGAGACTTGTTTTAAAAGAAAAAAAAAAGATTTAACTATTTATAATATTTTTGTGGTTAGGTTTGATATTTGACAGAAATGTGTAAAAGATAGATAAAGTGCATGGCAAGAAACAAGTATTGTTAGCTAAAAAAAAAGGCATTATATTGGTTTAATTAACAAATAAGCATGTGCCAGAACTTTTATTGTATTTACAGTAGCACATATATTAATATTACCTATGAAATATCACTAGAAATTAAAGCTAATTATTAAAGTCAAAATGAAGAAATAGAAAATCTATTTTTTCTACTTGTACGTAAGCTTATTGAGCCAAGATTTCTGAGCATCGCATATGAATTCTGGGACGTGCATAGCTGACATGCAAATTAGTTTGTATCTACTCAAAATAATTACAGCTCATTACATTTGAAAAGCATTCCATTCCATTTTATCTCAGCTGTCTGGACAAAATATTTAAAGACTGTCTCAAAAACTTTTTGAATGATTTATATGCATAGTAATTACCCTCTTAATCATTCAATCTTCATATAATTGAATACTTGTTCTAAAAGTTCACTTTTTTTAAACTTTGCATCCAATTCAAAGTTATAGAAAGGACTAGATTCCAGCACTGCAGTAGATGTTTTTACTGTTGGTTGTGGGTGGTTAAGACCTATACTCAGTGTTAACCTTGTAACTACTGTTACTAAAGTACAGTAGATGAAATCAGACACAGAAAGGATTCAATAAAGTCATAGAAATGTTCACAAACAGGTATGTTTAATTGGCCATAACTTCACAACCAAAAAATACTGTTAGATTTGTACAGTTTAGCTAGTTTAATACCTAATATTGTTGGCTAAAAAAAAGTCAGCAGTTAGCATTCTTTCTTACACTGCTTTACAGAAAGTCAACTTTCTACAAAAAATCATACATACCACTATACCACATTTAACTTTATTTAATTTCTGAAAATTTTGGATGTTTATCCATAAACATTGTTTTAAAAACACCCTTTACAAGAAACCAACTTGTGATTAAGTGGCTCTTTTTGCTCTGCTATTGTTAAAAGAGAAGATGGGTTTTCGTTTTTCCCATATTCATACTTACCTTGGGGGATGGAGCATCTCTCCTCCCAAAGCAGAGCCATGATGACTGCCAGTCAGCATGGCTCCTGCTCTGGTCCTCTACACTCATTGGAGCATTGAGCAGTGGAGGAGGCTGTCTCAGCATCTCAGTGGCTCGCTGAGACGCTGAGACTGCTATTAATCAAGGCAGCTGGAAACAGGTCTAAGCAGTGCAAAACAAATTGCTCTCCTCTGACAGAGAGGAGAAGTCCAGCCTAAAAAGCTCAGACTGTACTTCTCCTTTAACTAGAATATAGACATGTGCACTGCCGAAAAATGTGTTTGTTTTCGTTACATTGTTTTTTTTTTTGGAAATTTTTAAAGTTGTCAATTTGAAAATTCTAAAAATGTGTAAATTCATAAATTCAAAAATTCGGAATTCGGAAACTTAAAAATTTGTAATTTTGAAAAAAATCATAAATTCTTAAATTAAAAAAATTGGAATTCGTCAATTAGAAAATTCAGAAATTCAGAAATAAGAACTTCGTAAATTTAGAAAATTCAAAAATTCAAACATTTGTAAATTCTGAATTAGAAAATTCTGAATTAGAAAATTTGGAATTAGAAAATTCAGAAATTCTAAAATCAGAAAATAGGAAAGGAAAATCAGAAAATTAGAATGCAAATCCAAAATTCCCAAAATCTTAAATGCTAACTAACTAACTAACTAATAAAAACTAACTATTAAATTATAGGTATTGGAATTTCCTTTCAAATGTGTCTGTTAGTGAACATAAAAAATACAAATGTATCTGAAGTTACAAATTACCTGAAATAAAGAATGCCTCCTCTAAACAAATGGAAGGAAAATAAATAATAATAAATAATAATAATATGTTATTATTATTTTTATTTATTATATTAATTTGTTTCATTCCATTCATTTACATATGCATTCGCTAATACAGATAATTTGTAACTTTGGATGAATTCATATTTGTTCACTAACAGCCAAATTTGAAAGGAAATTCCAATACCTATAATTTAATAGTTAGTAATAGTTAAGTCATTATTAGTTAGGTAATTTTTTCCTTTATTCAAAATTTAGATTTTTGGATTTCCAAACTCCGAATTTCCGAATGTCCAAATTTCTTAATTTTCGAATTTCCTAATATTCTGAAAAATTTGGAAACTTGAAATTTCGGAAATTCGGATATTTCCAAATGAACTAATTTGTCTAAATTCATTAAACTCATTTGGAACTAAACTATGTCTACTAGATTATGGGGGTTATTTATGAAAGGCAAATCAACTTTGCACAGTATTCACTACATAATGTACAGTATAAGTATAGTGGGTTACATGCTATTTACAAATTACACACAAAACCATATTTATTGTACAGTACAAGTGTGAAGTTAGTTTACCTCACTTCATGTCTGGTCATACTGAGGTCTTTTGTGTCCCAGCATAAGGAAAAAAATAGCTTGATAACAATTCATTATATTCTTCTCACCTTTCTGTATAGTGGCTAATGTAAAGTTCCCTGATGGGTCACTATACCTAGCAAATGTACAGTATATTAGGTGCAGCCTGAAAGATTCAACCCATGTGCGATGTGATAAGGAAAAACAAGGGTGAGACCTTTTAAGTAGAAACATATTAACAGTAAACACCAACTGGGATGTAATCATTGGTATAATAGAGAGACACAGTTAACTATTCTTAACAAGCAGTAAAAGTGCTTTTAAAAAAAATCTATTCTGACCTCTCTAGCTGCAGGTAGTTTGTCAGACATTCATTCTAAAAATCCCCAAAGATCAAGACCAAGAATTATATTTTCCATGTCAAAATATCTTTATTTAAATGATAATGAAATGTACAAGTGCATAACAACAACGAGAAAAAAAGGATGTAATAGAGGGTATACAGCATAAGAGAAACTCCTTGACTTGTAAACATAAATAACATTGGTTACAAGAGAGACAATTTACAGTTAGTTAAACAATGCATACAAAGTCATTGGTGGTTAAGTAAACAAGCAAATATATTAACTGGCTAACTAAATGACTAACTAACTAACTAATTGACTAACTAACTATCAACCCTGGATCACTTAAGCGATAATTCATGTAGCCAGTTTGGTCTGGGCTAAATCCAGGGTCATGTCCTGATCTAGGGCTCTGTAGCGCAGGTACAAGAAGTTTCAACAATGTACAACTTTGTAACAACAATCATGAAAACAGGAATTGTTAATTTTGAGAACAAGAGTTCAAAGGAGGGGGGAGAAAGGGAAGAAGGGGTTGGGGGAGAGGAATCTGCAGGAGCGACCCCAGCTCCGCCGTCGGAGAGAGGTTTGGGCGGAGGGGTGCAAGTTGGCTGGGCTACCATGGCAACACAACCTCATTATTAAATGCGTTAGGAAAAGCATATGTTATCCAGGGCTTCCATATCCTCTCAAATCCAGTGGTCGTGTCCAAGTCAATAGCCACCATCTTGGCGTGAGACATTGCTGTGTTCATTCTATTTGTGACTTTGTTTAGTGATAAATTAGGGGTTTTCCAAGCTCTTGCAAGTGTTTGTTTTGCGGCTGTAAGAAGTTGTATGATTAGTTTGAATTGCTTGTGTGGCAGATTATCAGGTTTTAGATTTAGTAGCGCAGTTTTAGGATCTAAAGGGATTGTTTTCCCCGAGATTATGGTGATTATTTTAAAAAAAATCCGACCAAAATGATAGGGCTTTTGGGCACGACCACCAAACGTGAAGGTATGTCCCTGGAGTTGAACATCCCCTGAAACAAAGGTCAGGGTAATTCGGTACATATTTCGCAACCCTGGCGGGTACTAGATACCATCTAGTGAGTACTTTGTAATTCGTTTCAATGGCTGAGTCGTTCATGGATGCTGATTTAGTGCTGTTCCAGATCTGTTTCCACTCCGAAGATTCTAGCTCTTGTTCTAGGTCCCTCTCCCATTTACACACATAAGGTAGCTTCCCGCTGATAGAGCAAACTGTTAATTGGGAGTATAATGAGGATATTCTAACCGTTTATAGAAACATCTACTGTACCATGTTTTTAAATGGGAGGATATGAAGGATGCCACGATTATGGTGTAATAGAAAGCAAAAAAAAACGTCTCTGTGCATTTGTTGTGAAATTTGAAGACACGTTTCTCCACAATGTCTATCGCTACATATGAGAATGATAGCTTGTTGAAAAGTTTTTTTTACTGCTGAGAATATATATTCTGAGCACCTGTTTACTTTAACCTCTCTGAGTGGCAAAAACAGTACAGTGAAACCTTGGTTTGAGAGCGTTTTGAAAGACAAGCACTTTTTCTTAATACATTTTGACTTGATATACAAGCGATGTCTTGATATAAGAGTAGCGTCATGTCACAACTGAGTATAAAATAGAAGATAGGTGCCTCGAAGTGTAGATATATGGTTACATTTAATGAAGGTACAACATTTAGAAACTCACATGGTTGATTATTAAAATAGTCACATCTAAGTATACAGGCATCCAGGTAACGCTGTCCACATAGAACATCCTCCTCACCGCCATAGATGTCCTCCCTTCCATGAGCAGTTCAAGCCTCGCCTTCAGGCTAAGTGCCACTTACATGGTATGCAGTGCTAATTAGGGATGAGCCGAACACCCCTGGGTTCGGTTCGCATCAGAACCTGCGAACAGACCAAAAGTTTGTGTGAACTTTAGAACCCTGTTAAAGTCTATGGGACTCGAACATTTGAAGTTTAAAGTACTAATTTTAAAGGCTAATATGCACGTTATTGTCCTAAAAAGTGTTTGGGGACCCGGGTCCTGCCTCAGGGGAGTGTTTGGGGACCTGGGTTCTGCCCCAGGGGACATGTATCAATGCAAAAAAAGTTTTAAAAAATGGCAGTTTTTTTAGGAGCAGTGATTTTAATAATGCTTAAAGTAAAACAGTAAAATTGAAATATTCCTTTAAATTTCGTACCTAGGGGGTGTATAGTATGCCTGTAAAGTAGCACTTGTTTCCTGTGCTTAGAACTGTCCCTGCACAAAATGTAATTTCTGAAGAAAAAAAGTCATTTAAAATCACTCGTGGCTATAATGAATTGTCGGATACCAGCAATACAGAGAAAAGTCATTCATAAAAAAAGAGTGCGTGGGGGTCCCCCCAAATCCAATTACCAGGCCCTTCGGGTATAGATATTAAGGGGAACCCTGCGTCAAATTAAATAAAAATGATGTGGGGTTCCCCCCAAATATCCATTCCAGACCCTTCAGGTCTGGTATAGAATTTAAGGGGAACTCCATCCCAAATAAAAAAAAAATGCCATGGACCCCCACACATTTTTTTTAATGAATGACTTTTCTCTGTATTGCCGGGAGCCGACAATTCATTATAGCCGCAAGTGATTTTAAATTACTTTTTTTCCTTCAGAAATGACACTTTGTGCAGGGACAGTTCTGAGCATGGGAAACAAGAGCTACTTTACAGGAATACTATACACCCCCCCCCCCCCGGTACAAAATTTAAAGGAATATTTCACTTTTATTGTTTCACTTAAAGGAATTATTAAAATCACTGCTGCCAAAAAAACTGCAGTTTTTAAAACTTTTGTTGCATTGATACATGTCCCCTGGGGCAGGATCCGGGTCCCCAAACACTTTTTATTACTATAACTGGCATATTAGCCTTTAAAATTTGCACTTTAGATTTCAAACGTGCGAGTCCCATAGACTTTAACAGGGTTCTAAAGTTCACACGAACTTGCCGCGAACACCCCAAATAGTTTGCTGTTTGGCGAACAGGCAATGTTCGAGTCGAACATGAGTTCTACTCGAACTCGAAGCTCATCCCTAGTGCTAATATATACAGTACATGATTTTTACAGTGCATATTAATTATTTAAATATGTATGCATAGTGTGGAATAGCATGCTGGCTAAATGGCACTTACAAATTATGCAGTGTTACTACATACACGATCTAGACAGTGCATATTATTTTTTTTAACAATTTATGAAAGGACAGCCAGGGCTTTGGTGGGATGCTTATTCTATTATTTACGTTTAAAATGTATTGAATACATTTATGTGTATAATCACCAAGATAGAAAGGATGTTGGTAGCTTTTAATGTACAGTAAAACCTGGGATTGCGAGCATATTTTGTTCCGGAGGGATGCTTGTAATCCAAAGCACATTTTCCCATAAGAAATAATGGAAACTCAAATGATTTGTTCCACAACCATTTATTCATAAGTACCTCAGTTTATAGTCCATATAAAAAAATTATAGCAATGCAAAAGTTGTGTAACCATAAAATGTCCATCCAAAAATGGCAGCCTCCCCAAAGGGGATTAGAAATCCAGCAGGAGCGACTGAGTATAAAAGAGAAGAGTGGCGCCTCTAAGTGTAACAATATGGTTACATTTAATGAAGTTACAACATTTAGCAACTCACATGGTTGATGATTTAAAAAGGCACATCTAAGTATGCAGGCATCCAAGGTAAAGCGATCCGCATAGATCATCCTCCGAACTGCCAGCTCTCACCGCTGTCAGTCTCCAATCATGATCGTCAAGGCCTACCCTGCAGTAGAGCGGTCTGAAAGCAAGGCTTGAACCGCTTATGGAGCGCAGCGTGAAAGAGACAACACCAATGGCGGTGAGGAGGATGGTCTATAAGGACAGCTTTACCCCAGATGCCTGCATACTTGGATGTGCCTCTTTTAATCATCAACCATGTGAGTTTCTAAATGTTGTACCTTCATTATATGTAATCATATTGCTACACTTAGAGATGCCTCTCTTCTCTTTTATACTCCGTTGTGACATGACGCTACTCTTATATCAAGACATCTCTTGTATACCAAGTAAAAGTTTATTGAAAAATGTTGCTTGTTTTGCTAAACGCTCTCAAACCAAGTTACTCTCAAACCAAGGGTCTACTGTACATTTATTGATATATATATATATCACGGAGCCTCCACCATCCTCGTCCCAGCCGCTGGCCAGCGCTGTACACATTCAGTGCAGACAGGACTGCTACAGCGTGTATAACAAATAAAGGTGCGCTACATATAAACAGCAAAAAATTGCAAAAATGAAGTGAACGTTAAAGACATTAATAAGGTGAACATTAACCACTTAAGGACCGGCGCACGCACATTTACGGCCACAGAAGGGCACGGCTGGGCACAAGGGCTTAAATTTACGTCCTCGCCCAGTAGCGGGTCGGGGGTCCGATCGGGACCCCCTCCGCGGCCTGCGGCGGTCCCCGTGTCTCCAGGAGCGATACGGGACGAGCGGGCGGATGTCCGTCTTTGCCCGCCCCCCCGCGATCGCTCCCAGCCAGTCGCTGCTCTCCCCCGCCCTGTCACTTCCTCCTCCTGTGTTTACACAGGAAGGGGGAAGTGATGTAATCTCTCATCGCAGCGGTATTTCCAACCGCTGCGACGAGAGAAACACCTCACAGTAAGTGTGCATGAACACTACACTGACATACACACACATAGGCACACTTAACCCCTTGCGATCTGCCCCCCACCCCCCTGTCACAGTGTCACTGAATGCAGTGATCTAATCACTGCATTTAGTGTCAGTGTGACAGGCAGTGTAAAAGTCAGTTAGTGTTAGGTTCAGGATAGCCCCCCCACCCCCCCTAATAAAGTTTTAACCCCCTGATCACCGCCCTAGTTAACCCTTTCACTCCCTATTGCCAGCGCCACTAAGCGATCATTTTTCTGATCGCTGTATTAGTGTCGCTGTTCCCGCTAGGTAGCTATTTTTTTTTATTGCAATTTTTTTTTTTTACTAAAGACATGTGGCTAAATAAATTTTGGCCTAAATGTTTGACTAAAATTTAGTTTATTTGATTTTTTTTTAACAAAAAGTAAAAAATAGTGTTTTTTTTTTCAAAAATGTCGCTCTATTTTTGTATATAGCGCAAAAAATAAAAATCGCAGAGGTGATCGAATACCACCAAAAGAAAGCTCTATTTGTGGGAAGAAAAGGACGCAAATTTTGTTTGGGAGCCACGTCGCACGACCGCGCAAATGTCTGTTAAAGCGACGCAGTGCCGAATCGCAAAAACACCTTGGGTCATTTACCAGCGTACTGGTCCGGGTCTTAAGTGGTTAAAGACATATGATCAAATAAGTCCCAATTAAGAAAAAAACATCCAGATGATGGTTCAGATCTATTCCATGTTACTTGGGTATTATACATGACTGGAGGTAAAGCTGATCAAATTATTTATAAACAGATGGCCGCTTACCAGACAGTTGGACCCCGAGGGGTCTTGCGGGCACTGGAAACACGCTGATGTCTCTCCTGGTTGGATGGTCCAAGATGGTTCCCTCTAAGCGAAAGCGGGATGGCTAGCACTTCAGGCAGGGTCTCTCAGCCAAAGAAAAAAAAACCGAATGCTCCAGGATGGGATGATGTTTCCAAGCAGGTAGACAAACCATGTGAATTTAAGAAGAGAAGGATTTCATAGTGCAGTAGTTTGTTTAAAAACAAGGGTTTATTATTCCAATCGTGCTGACATCATAAAAAATATATATACTGTTGGCCACAGCAGGGTGCCAGTATTATAAACAAACTTGGCACTGTTGCAAAGTATTAGCGAAAACAGGTGCTAAGGTATTCAGCTGTCGGGTCGGATCGGGAGACTCTTGACCCGATCAGCTGATAGCATGGTGACGTCGAAACGATACTCGCTCCGCCCATCGTTCGACGTCACCACGATATCAGCTGATCTGTGGACGAATGAGAGATAATCTCAAATGTAAACAAATGAGATCATCTCTCATCGCCGCTTCTCCCTCCTCACACAGAGACAGCGTGTGAGGAGGGAGAAAGTTCTGTGAGTTGTCAGTGATACATCAGTATATACAGCGCCCATACAGTGCCACCACAGTGCCACCTGTGCCCATACAGTGCCACCACAGTGCCACCTGTGCCCATACAGTGTCACCTGTGCCCATACAGTGCCCATACAGTTCCCATCTGTGCCCATACAGTGCCAACACAGTGCCACCTGTGCTCATACAGTGCCACCTGTGCCCATACAGTGCCACCTGTGCCCATACAGTGCCCGCCTGTGCCCATACAGTGCCCACCTGTGCCATCAGTGATCTGTGCAGTGCCCACCTGTGCCACCTCATCAGTGCTCACCCATGCTAATCAGTGCCACCAATCAGTGCCCACCTGTGTTGTGCCGCCAATCAGTGCCCACCTGTGTTGTGCTGCCAATCAGTGCTCACCTGTGCCGCCAATCAGTGCCCACCTGTGCCGCCAATCAGTGCCCACTTGTGCCGCCTCATCAGTGCCATCTCAGTGCCCACCTGTGCCAATCCGTGCCCATCTGCTCCGCCAATCCGTGCCTATCTGCTTCACCTCATCAGTGCCCATCAGTGAAGGCTTAGCACACACCTGTGCAGTCGCACCACCATGTCAAAAATATCCTATTCGCTAGAGGAGGCATACCAAATTATTTCTGCGCCCGATGAGAGCAACATGGACGTCTCTCGTTCAAATTCCACTTCCAATTTTAATTCTGAGTCAGGACGTCAACTATGAGCCAGCCCTCAGTAGTGGAACACTGAGTGACTCCGAGGAGGAAGATAGCCGGCCCGCTAAACGAAGGCGTTCTGGTCAGGAGGCAGTGCCATCCACCAGCACTGCAGTGCCTTCCACTAGCACCGCAGTGCCTCGGTAAGAAAGGCCAAAGACCCATGCCGGCCTTCCCTATGCCCTTCAGAACCCCAACATTCCCCCTTTCACTGCCCAGCCAGGAGTCCAAGTGGACACGGAGAATTTTTCCCCAATCGATTTTTTCAACCTCATGTTTACAGAGGACATGCTATCCGAAATTGTGGCCCAGTGCAACCTAATTGCACAGAAATCTATTGAACAAAATCCCACATCCTATCATGCCCGTCCCTTACAGTGGAGAGACCTTATGGTGGAGGAGTTGAATTTTTTTTTAGGCCTCACACTTTGTATGGGACTCAACCCAAAAAATGTTTCACGTGCCTTTTGGTCCAAAAACCCAATCTATCACATGCCAATCTTCTCCAGCGTAATGCCCAGATCCCGATACTTTGCCATCATGAGATTCCTACATTTCAACGACAATACCCAGTGCCATCCCTGAAATCATCCAAATCATGACAGGCTTTTCAAAATTCGGCCCTTATTGAATTTTTTTTCTGAAAAATTCACCCAATTGTATACCCCGTACCAACACATCTGTGTGGATGAGTCCCTTGTGAAATTCACTGGCAGGCTTCAAATCAAACAATTCATCCCCAGCAAAAGAGCCCGCTATGGTGTGAAAGTGTACAAATTGTGTGACCGAGTCACAGGATACCTGTATGCCTTCAGAGTGTACGAAGGCAAGGACACCCAGCTGAATCCCCCTAATTGCCCAGACTACTTGGGATCAAGTGGCAAAATTGTTTAGGACCTCATCACCCCTCTATTGGAAAAGGGATATCATCTGTACGTGGATAACTTCTATACCTCCCTTCCCCTGTTCCACAACCTGCACCGAAAGCAGACGCCAGCATGTGGCACCATCAGGAATAATCGGAAGGGCTTTCCTCAAAGTCTTGTGAATAAGAAGCTGAGAAGTGGAGAATCAGCAAGTCTGCGAAATAAGGAGGTCCTGGCAGTGAAGTGGAAGGACAGAAGGGATGTTTACATGCTATCTACCATCCACAATGACACCGTCGTTGAAACCCGCAGAAGGTGTGGCACCGTCATCCGAAAGCCCACATGCATCCAGGACTATAATTTGTTTATGGGGGGGTCGACTTCAATGACCAGATGCTTGAACCCTATCTTGCCACAAGGCGGACGTACCATTGGTACAAAAAAGTTGCCATTTTTTTTTTAATTGGCCATATACAACTCGTATGTAATTTACCGCAACTCCACCCAAAACCCCAAACGCTTCCTTGGCTACCAAGAGGACCTTATCACTGCCCTTATTTTCCCGAACGATGCACCCCAAATCATCCGATCTGATGTTTTAAGTCGTCTCGCCGAGCATCATTTTCCCGGTAAAGTCCCTCCCACAGAAACAGGCCGACGACGTCAAAAAAGATGCAAGGTGTGTACCAGTCAAGGAATCAGACGAGACACATCTTTCCAGTGTGCCGATTGCCCTTCACAGCCTGGCCTCTGTCTAACTGACTGTTTTCGCCGTTACCATACCAAACTAAAGTATTAATCCTCCGTTCCTGCCTTCACACACCTTCACACCCCTTATGCCACTGCCTGCTCTGTAACTGACCCCGGCTTGTTTTTTGACCACGATTCTGCCTAATGATTTTGTAATACCTCTGCCTGATCTGGAACTGACCCCGGCTTGTTTTTTGACCATTCTTCTGCCTAACGATTCTGTAATGCCTCTGCCTGATCTGGAACTGACCTCGGACTGTTTGACCATGCCTTTTGCCTGCCTCTTGGACTGATCTTGTACCCTGCTACTGGACTAGTGGGATTTAACACAGGGGTCTCACATATGTGAGGGGCTCCAGAAAAGTTTTTCTAGATGAAGAAAAACATTTTTTTTGTTTTCTCATCCTAGATTAAGGTCTGGTTGCCCGGAGGCTTCGAAGAGATTTGGGTGGGAGAAGCCTCTACCCCTGTCCCCATTCTGTCCTAAACGAGGCCCTACTTCTGCCTGTTACCTGTAGGACCTATGCCATCATGCCTTTGCCGGTTGCATGAACTGACTACTTGTGTATGCCGTTTTTGACCAAGTCCCTGCCTGCTGCCTGGACCAGTGCTATCCTGCTTTGTAGAACTGCGCTTCTATTACCACAGGTAATCTTTTGTTTACACTTTGCTCAGCAAAATGTATTTTGGGGTGTAATTCTTGGTATGTGCATGCTATGTGTCTCTGGAACACCTGACGGTGTTCCTTGCATGTTGGATCTCTGTATGTGGTCAGGCTGTGTGGAAGTCTCACACATGTGGTATCGTTGTACTCAGAAGGAGTAGCAGAATGTATTTTGGGGTGTCATTTTTGCTATCTAAATGCTATGTGTTGGAAATATCTTAGAAACCGACAACTTTGTGTAAAAAAAATATGCGTTTTCATTTTTTTTCCACGTTCCAAAAACTTCTGGAAACAAATGACCTGTTCAAAAGACTCATTATGCCTCATAGATTATACGTTGGGGTGTTAGCTTTACAAAATGGGGTCACTTTGTGGGTAATTCCATTGTCCTGGTGTTCCAGGCCTTCAAAAGTGTAATAGGTAATCAACTAGTTAGATGTGCAATTTATGCTCCTAAAACCCCTGATGGCGCTTCCTGCATGTTGGGCCTCTGTATGTGGCCAGGCAGTGAAAAAGTCTCACACATGGAGTATCGTTCTACTCAGGAGGAGTAGCAGAATGTATTTTGGGGTGTCATTTTTGCTATGTACATGCTATGTGTTGGAAATCTCTTAAAAACCGACAACTTTGTGTAAAAAAAATGCATTTAAATTTTTTTCCACATTTTTCAAAAACTGCTGGAAACAAATAAACCGTTCAAAAGACTAATTATGCCTCATTGATGATACGTTGGGGTATTAGCTTTCCAAAATGGGGTCATTTTGTGGGTAATTCCATTGTCCTGGTGTTCCAGGGCCTTCAAAAGTGTAATAGGTAGTCAACTAGTTAGATGTGCAATTTATGCTCCTAAAACCCCTGATGGCGCTTCCTGCATGTTGGGCCTCTGTATGTGGCCAGGCAGTGAAAAAGTCTTACACATGGGGTATCGTTCTACTCAAGAGGAGTAGCAGAATGTATTTTGGGGTGTCATTTTTGCTATCTAAATGCTATGTGTTGGAAATATCTTAGAAACGGACAACTTTGTGTAAAAAAAAAAGCTTTTTTTAAATTTTTTTCCACATTTTCCAAAAACTGCTGGAAACAAATAAACCGTTCACAAGACTAATTATGCCTCATTGATTATACATTGGGGTGTTAGCTTGCCAAAATGGGGTCATTTTGTGGGTAATTCCATTATCCTGGTGTTCCAGGGCCTTCAAAAGTGTAATAGGTAGTCAACTAGTTAGATGTGCAATTTATGCTCCTAAAACCCCTGATGGCGCTTCCTGCATGTTGGGCCTCTGTATGTGGCCAGGCAGTGAAAAAGTTTCACACATGGGGTATCGTTCTACTCAGGAGGAGTAGCAGAATGTATTTTGGGATGTCATTTTTGCTATCTAAATGCTATGTGTTGGAAATATCTTAGAAACGGACAACTTTGTGTAAAAAAAATGCGTTTTCATTTTTTTTCCACATTTTCCAAAAACTGCTGGAAACACATAAACAGTTCAAAAGACTAATTATGCCTCATTGATTATACGTTGGGGTGTTAGCTTTCCAAAATGGGGTCATTTTGTGGGTAATTCTATTGTCCTGGTGTTCCAGGCCCTTCAAAAGTGTAATAGATAGTCAACTAGTTAGATGTGCAATTTATGCTCCTAAAACCCCTGATGGCGCTTCCTGCATGTTGGGCCTCTGTATGTGGCCAGGCAGTGAAAAAGTCTCACACATGGGGTATCGTTTTACTCAGGAGGAGTAGCAGAATGTATTTTGGGGTGTCATTTGTTGTATGCACATGCCATGAGAGAAATAAGCTATTACAATGAAAATTTTGAGAACATTTTTAAATAAAAAATAAAAATCTTAATTTTGCAAAGTATTGTGGGGAAAAATTACAACTTCAAATAACTCACCATGCCCATTAATAAATACCTTGGAATGTCTACTTTCTAAAAAGTGGTTATTTGGGGGGGCATTTGTACTTTCCTGGCTTGTTAGGGTCTCAAGAAATTAGATAGGCCTTCAATACATCAGGTGTGATCAGATGTGATATTTTTTTATGATTTGCACTATAGTTTGTAGACTCTAAAACTTTCACACAGACCTAATAATTTCGAAAAATTGTGAGTTATTTTTTTCAAAGACATGTAGCAGTATAAATTGTGGGCAAAATTTATGAAGAAAAATTAATCATTTGCAAAATTTTATCACAGAAACTAAGAAACAATCTTTTTTTTTTCCAAATTTTCGGTCTTTTTTCATTAATAGCACAAAAAATAAAAAACCCAGAGGTGATCAAATACCACCAAAAGAAAGCTCTGTTTGTATGAAAAAAAGGACACAAAAATCATTTGGGTACAGTGTTGCATGACTGAGTAATTGTCATTCAAAGTGGGAGAGCGCTGAAAGCTGAAAATTGCACTGGGCAGGAGGGGTGTTTAAGTGCCCAGTATGGAAGTGGTTAAATTCACATGGTTTGTCTACCTGCTTGGAAACATCATCCCATCCTGGAGCATTCGGTTTTTTTTTCTTTGGCTGGGAGACCCTGCCTGAAGTGCTAGCCATCCCGCTTTCGCTTAGAGGGAACCATCTTGGACCATCCAACCAGGAGAGACATCAGCATGTTTGCAGTGCCCGCAAGACCCCTCGGGGTCCAACTGTCTGGTAAGCGGCCATCTGTTTATAAATAATTTGAGCAGCTTTACCTCCAGTCAAGTATAATACCCAAGTGACATGGAATAGATCTGAACCATCATCTGGATGATTTTTTCTTAATTGAGACTTATTTGATCATATGTCTTTAATGTTCACTTTATTAATGTCTTTAACCACTTAAGACCCGGACAAAAATGCAGGTAAAGGACCAGGCCCCTTTTTGCAATTCGGCACTGCGCCGCTTTAACTGACAATTGCGCGGTCGTGGGACGTGGCTCCCAAACAAAATTTGCGTCCTTTTCTTCCCACAAATACAGCTTACTTTTGGTGGTATTTGATTGCCTCTGCGATTTTATTTTATATACAAAAATAGAGCGACATTTTTGAAAAAAAATCTATATTTTTTACTTTTTGTTATAAGAAAAATCAAATAAACTAAATTTTAGTCAAACATTTAGGCCAAAATGTATTTAACCACATGTCTTTAGTAAAAAAAAAATCGCAATAAAAAAAAATAGCTACCTAGCGGGAACAGCGACACTAATACAGCGATCAGAAAAATGAACGCTTAGTGACGCTGGCAATAGGGAGTGAAAGGGCTAACTAGGGCGGTGATCAAGGGGTTAAAACTTTATTAGGGGGGTACGGGAGCTACCCTGAACCTAACACTAACTGCCTGTCACACTGACACTAAATACAGTAATCATACATATATGATTACTGTATTCAGTGACACTGTGACAGGGGGAGGGGGGGTGATCGCAAGGGGTTAAGTCTGCCTTTGTGTCCTGGTGTCAGTGTAGTGTTGTGCAGACTTACTGTGAGATGTGATCTCTCCTCAGCGGCGGTTGAAAATACCGCCTAGGGGAGAGATCACATCACTTCCCTCTTCCTGTGTTTACACAGGAGGAGGAAGTGACACGGTGGGAGCGCGTGGATTGGCTGGGAGCGATCCGGAGGGGGCGGACAAAAACAAATAGCCGCCCCCTCGTCCCGGATCGCTCGGCCAGCCACGGGGACCGCCGCATGTACCGGGGGGGGGTCCCGATCAGACCCCCGACCCACGGCAAGGCAGGAACGTATATATACGTTGATGTGCCTGCCTGTGCCATTCTGCTGATGTAAATGTACATGCGGCAGTCCGCAAGCAGTTAATGTTCACTTCATTTTTGCAATTTATTGCTGTTTATATGTAGCGCACCTTTATTTGTTATACACTTGTTCCAGGAACCCAGATATTGGTTCCTTTTGTCAGGTGCAGCACTATCATCTGTATATATGAATTTATTGTTTATTTATTTATTTTTCACTTTATCACCAACACGTGACAGGGGCCGAAATAGCGCGGATCGCTCTGCCTTACAGGACTGCTACAGCACCCAGATCTCCACCATCAGCCCATGATGTACACACTTCACCAGGACTAATGCGGATGAAACACATTTAACCCTTGACACGCCTGATTATCTCTACTCAAATGTGAGTGTTTTTAATCCCTTTAGATTAAAGACGTTTTAAATATGCTGCACTTAGGGAGCATCGTTCTCTTTTTTCTTGTCTGAGCTCCTGAACAGATTGAGTGTTCTTTTGGATTTAGGTCAGGTGAGTGTGGAGGCCATTTAACGGTATCAATTTCTTCATCCTCCAGGAACTGGCTGCATGCTCTCACCACATGAGGCCGGGCATTGTCGTGCACCAGGAGAAACCCAGGACCCACTGCACCAGCGTCTGACAATGGGTCCAAGAATTTCATCTCGATACCTAATGGCAGTCAGGGTGCCATTGTGTAGCCTCTAGAGGTCTGTGCATCCCTCCAGGAATTTGCCTCCTCAAACCATCACTGACCCACCACTAAACTGGTCATGCTAAACGATGTTACAGGCAGCATAAAGTTCTCTGTGGCTTCTCCAGACCATTTCACATCTGTCATATATGCTCTGGGTGAACCTGCTCTCATCTGTGAAAAGCATGGGGCACCAGTGGTGGACTTGCCAATTCTGGTGTTCAAAGGAAAATGCCAATCAAGCTCCACAGTGTCCAGCAGTGAGCACAGAGCACACTAGAGGACGTCGGGCCCTGAGGCCACCCCCATGATGTCTGTTTCTGATTGTTTGGTCAGAGACATTCACACCAGTGGCCTGCTGGAGGTCATTTTGTAGGGCTCTGGCAGTGCTCATCCTGTTCCTTCTTGCACAAATGAGCAGATACCGGTCCTGCTGATGGATTAAGGTCCTTTTACGGCTCTGTCCAGATCTCCTAGTGTAACTGCCTGTCTCCTGGAATCTCCTCCATGCTCTGGAGACTGTGCTGGGAGACACGGCAAATCTTCTGACAATAACACGTATTGATGTGCCATCCTGGAGAAGTTGGACTGCCTGTGCAACCTTTATAGGTTCCAAGTATAGCTTAATACTACCAGTAGTGACACTGACCCTAGCCAAATGCAAAACTAGTGAAAAACAGTCAGAAAAGATGAGTAGGGGAAAGAAATGTCAGACACCTCCACCTGAAAAAACATTCCTGTTTTGGAGGTTGTCTCATTGTTGCCCATCTAGTGCACCTGTTGTTAATTTCAATTAACAGAAAAGCAGCAGAAACTGATTAACAACCCCCTCTGTATACACCCCTCCCCCTCTGCTACTTAACTGACCAGATCAATATCCCAGAAGTTCTGATTCAAAAGTGTTCCTTTAATTTTTTTGAGCATTGTATCATCAATGGTGTCAATGATAGATATAAAAGATCATTTTTTTGATTTTCAATACTGTCCTAACACTGATGTATCAGTTTTTAGTAGACAGTCACTTAAATAATCGTGATATCAGGGGATGTCTTGCTCAGTGGTAGATACGTTTTCAATGAGTTCACAGCCAACAGAAACGTTTAAGGGCGCGGTAGCAAAGATGAAAGTTCATATACAGTACACATAGATTTCCCATACAGTACATGGGTTCTCCAACAGAAATACAATACATGAAATATGCCAAGCCACCTGTCTCTTAAGGTTCACTCAGCCTTGGGTGTAGTACCTTGCTGCACAGGACCACTCCTGGCCTCTAGGAAGGGGCTCTCCTGACACACTCCTTCAAGACTCATGGTCCCCTCTGGTCCCCAGGACTCTCTATTCCAGTTGTCTCAGTTATGGTCTCCCAACTCTCTTAGTTCACCGACCTGGAACCTCTCGCACATGGAGTGCTATTTCAAGGTTATTCTCGGGTTCTTAAACAGTAGCACACCCCCCTCCTGTCTGCAGTAACTGCTCCAACTCATTTCCCACCTGCTCTACCTTACAATGGGTGTGTGCACCTGGACACACACACAACCTGCAGAACTTCTGGAAAGCCCAGACACAAGTCTGAAGACTTCATCCCTCCCGATACTCTTTGAAGTCTTCAAGTTTCCAGTCCCAATCCAGACTTACAAAATCCAGGAAAACTTAAAGCATAGCTTTCTCTGTGCACAAATCTTCTTCTGGAACATTTTAACCTCTTGCCGACCGCAAACCCTAGTTTTACGGCGGCAGGTCAGCTCGGATGCGCAAAATCACGTAATATAATGTGATTTTGCATTGCAACCACTAGCCACTGCTCGCCCCTGGTGCCGGTGTGAGTGCCAGGCAGGCGCGATCACCGCTGGGCACCCACAATCGCTCGTTACAGAGTGAGAATCGGGAGCTGTGTGTGTAAACACACAGCTCCCGATAGTTTCAGGGGGAGAAATTACTGATCGCATGTTCATACAATGTATGAAATGTGCTCTGTCATTTCCCCTAGTCAGTCCCACCCCCCTTCAGTTAGAACACAGAGAGGGAACATAATTAACCCCTTCCTCGCCCGCTAGTGTTAACCCCTTCCCTGCCAGTGACATTTTTACAGTAATCAATGCATTTTTATAGCACTGATTTATAGCGCTATAAAAATGCCAATAGTCCCAAAAATGTGTCAAAAGTGTCCGAAGTGTCTGCCATAATGTCGCAGTGCCGATAAAAATTGCTGATTGCATTACTAGTAACATTTTTTTTATAAAAATGCCATAAAACTATCCCCTATTTTGTAAATGCTATAACTTTTGCGCGAACCAATCAATAAATGCTTATTGCAATTTTTTTAACGAAAAATATGTAGAAGAATACGTATCGGCCTAAACTGAGGAAATTTTTTTTTTTTATATATATTTTTGGGGCATATTTATTACAGCAAAAAGTAAAAATGTGGCCTGGTCTTTGACCAGCAATATGGTCCGGGGCTGAAGTGGTAAGTCTGATTAGACATGTGCAGAATGGAAAATGTTGTTTTGATTCATTACAGATAGATTTGTTATGTTAATAATTTTGTTTTGTTGATTTGTTTCAGTATTTGGATCTTAACCTATTATAAACCTTATAAAAATGTAATAAAGTTTGAACGGTAACAGAGTAAATAAATGAGTTGTCTCACAAGTACAGGGTTTGTGCCACGTTTTTCCTGGAATCCAATGGGTGTTTCTTATGGATATTAGCTTTCCACCCTCTATTCTTCTCCAGCTCCATTTTTTTTTTTTTTTGGACCACTGTCTAATCCTGACATGTTATGCTCACTCTTGGGAGCCATCTACGCTTGTGACTTCATGCAGAAAAAAGGGAGGCATCAATGGTTGCTGTTTGTCGTTTTTATTGTTTTGCTATAGTTATTTTTATCTGTAATATCTGTTTTCCTAATCCACTGGCCCACTACTTAAATCCACCTATTGTGTGCCCAAGCCTTTTTGGATAGACTCAGGCTCCATACCCATACCATAGCTTCCTCCCAACTAGCACTCTTAAATATTCCCATCTCCTCTGACGAAGTAATGAAAGTTATACAACATTTACCAAACAATAAAACCCCTGGCTCCTGGCCCTGATGGGTTCACTGTTTAATTATTTAAATTGTTTAAAGACATCCTTCATCCAACCTTGGTAGACGTGTATAATAGGATTTGTTTGAGCGATGCCTATTTGTCAACTGGCAACTAGGCATAAATTAAACTAGTATCTAAGAAAAGCAATGATTCCTTATTAAACCTAGATGTGAAAATACTTTCTAAGATGGTGGCCACCCGCTTGGCTGATATTTTATCAACTTTGATTCACCCTGCGCAATCAGGTTTTATCAAGGGCCAGACAGCCTCGATCAATATACGTAAGGTCCTCAGTCTTGAAATGCTCCAAGACTCATTATTTGCAGGATTATGCAATCATCACTGTAGACACAGATAAAGCTTTTAATAACGTCAGTCTGGAATGGCTTTACCTTGTCCTAGACTCTTCTGGTCCCTACTTAAATTTCATTCATACTATGTATACTTCTCCGGTGGATAGACTGGTGGTGGCGGGCTTGATCCCCAATGATATCTGATTATTTAAAGGAACTAGACAAGGTCATCCCTCTTGTTTAACTTAGCACTGGAACTCTTGTCCAGATACCTGTCGGAGGTGGCTCCTTTGCATGGTGTCCTCATTGGTATAGTGAAGGTACATACAATTTTTTGCTGATGATTCCTCATTTTCACCTCAAATCCATCCGTTGACATGGTCACCATAAACATTTTTTTGATTAATTATGTGTATGTTCCAGTCTTCAAATTAATTTACCAGAAAAGCAAGATTCTCTCCCTAGGCACGCTCTTCTTCCATCCTTGGTATCAACCATCCCCTTTGCCATAGCGAAGAGCCATATCACATTTTTAGGTATAAAGATAGGGAGAATGCCCTCCTCTATTTACTCTTTGAATTTGCCACCCTGATTCAGATTTGTAGACCTGGATGGATTTACACATTAAACTCATGGAGAGATGCAATTCATTCAAAATGATGAGTTTTGCCTGCTTACTTCATCCACTTCAAACTATCCCCTTTTTATTAAAACACAAAGATTTGTATTCACTGAATAGGGCCCTATCCTCGTTTCTGTTCCAATTGCATTGCATTATCCAAACTTTATCTCCTTAGGATTCAAGGAGGTTCAAACCTGCCTAATATTAGGGTGTATTACCTGGCCTATTTACTACATATAGGGGTAAACTGTGTTTTTTCTTTAGCCCGCTACACAAATAGGTCTCTGGACAAAACTCTGGCAAATAAAGACTATTCATTTCCCACCCTCTACCTATTTCATCACAGGTAATGCATCAGGTATCCAGTTGTCATTGATAGACCATTTTATCTCCACTCAAGCTTATTCCATCTCGGACATTTACCATCCCCTGAACCTTAATTTTATATCCACTTTTGGTCATAGTGTATATCGGCAGACAACTCTAGAGCAAAGACATTTCAGTTGAATCACTCACAGATAAATTGCTGAACAGGTAGAATAGAACTTCTCATTTAATACCCAATGAATCTGCTCTTTGCCCCCTCTCTGGCCAAGCAAGACCATCCCTAGCCCACCATTTGTGGCTCTGCAAACCTGTTTCAAAGTTTTGGAACCAGCTGATTACCCCCTTTTATTATTCTTTGGGTACAATAGCTCTCCTAAAAAATACAAGCCTCCATCAATGCAGCAAAGAAAAAGTTCACTCACACTAGATCTCAATATGCCTGCTAGTCGTGTGAAGGGCCATTCTCCAAAAATGGACATTTCCATCCACCCCATCTTTATCAGATATTAAAAAGGAATACAAAAAGCTTGACCTTGAAATGTGCCATAACTCCTCCAATTAACATTTTACTTCCAGATGGCAAGCATTTATTGATTTCATCCTTTCGAATTTAGAAGCGCTGGCTTTACTCACTTAATTTTGTTATAATCAAGATCTACTCCTGTGACACTCAGAGTGCCAGTAGCAAGATATAGCTATATTCTTCATCGTCTCCCTTCTCAGCAGGTTTTAGTACTCCTTTCCAATCCTGGTGTACAAGGGATGCCATAGGCATGTATATGGTCTAGGATGTTTTATCTGTTTTCTCTTACTCTGTAGTTTAGTAGTTTTTTAGTCTGCAGTCCAACAACCAGCCTTATCTTAGTGTCAGGAGAGGCACTGCTTTTAGGACACCTTTCCGGACCCTATCTGAGGTTTATCACCCTTTCTTTGCTTGATCAATTGGGGTTTTCAAATATCGTATCATTCTTTGTATCGGGGGCTTTGACCCTCTGTCTGTTGAGGTGTCTTGTCACCTCAGTCTTTTGTCATTTTCAAATTTCAATAAAATGTATCCCAATTTTTTTTATATTTTTAAAATATGTGAATTATTTCAACCGAATCCACATATATGCATTGTTGCATAATACGTGTTCCATCTATTGAATAAGTACTTTTTCTCTTTTACTTTTTACTATTACGTTACTTCTTAATATATTTATGCCAATTATTTTTAGGTGTACCACTATGGTCAATTAAGGTTTAATGAAAAGGCAATAGATATATGGCAGAGTACGTACAAAGTAAGTACAGAGTATTCAAAGTCTGCTTATTTATATTTCAATTCTATGTATTCCTTTATTGTGTTATTGTTATGCTCAATATGTTTTTAATGTTTTTGCTAATGCCATCAATGTCGCTGAGCCTTGTGGTTCTTCGGTTCCATGTCACCATGAATAGTAGCTTTCATGGATATCCATATTGCTTGGGAAAGGGGTGCATAGCCACAACACTTCAGCACTGCACCATCCCAGTTTGACATCACCTCTGCTCTGCACGATCTGTGCATTCTAGCCTGGTTTCTGAACGTTTTGGAGCTTCCTGTCAGCGTCCAGAGCCCAGTATACAGAGAGCCAGTGGCTGCAGTGTGCCCACAGTGGGAGATTTAAATACTGAGATGCCAGTGGTTTTCTTTATTTGAAGAGCAAGCTTTGTTATGTGAGTCACCAATTTTGATTTTAATAAAATTACTTTTGACCTAATTAGCTATCTAACTGGAACAGGGACAGCTACAGTAAGTATAAGATTGGAAAGGAAGTTTGGGAGGAAGGGGGTTACTTTTTACTTGCAACTATACTAAAGGTGCAGTTGCCCTTCAAATTTTAATTCTACATAAAAATATTCTTTAAATAAATGTATTTATTAGTTAAAATATGTTGCTCCTGTACAGTATGTATTTCTTCCAATAATGGTGGAAAAATAACATCATAAAAGGTAAATGATTTCCTAGTCGAAGCATAAATCTTTAGTAATAAATAGTTTCATATTTTGACCATCACATTTATTGCTTCAGAGCATAATTGGTTCATAACAAAAAGCAAGAAAAAGAGCTTTAAGTACTCATTTTAATTAAATTTATTTATAATTTACATAGCTGCATTATGATGTTTCCAATTGATATTTTTGATTGCCTATTTCCTTAAGCAAGTTTTATGAGTTGTAAACTAGAAAATAATGTTTTCTTCTAGAAAGTGTTGTTAATTATTTAAAATGATGCACGTTAATGTACAATATACTTAAAAACACATGTAATTTATACTAACTAAAAACACGTGGATTATATCTCAGTCTCATTAGTATTCACTAATAGAGTTGAGCGGACACCTGGATGTTCGGGTTCGGCGGGTTCGGCGGAACTTCAGAAAAAAGTCTGGATTCGGGACCCGAACTTGACCCGAACTTGACCCCAAACCCGATTGAAGTCAATGGGGACCCAAATGCAAATGGCAGCAACATGTTGGTAAGAGCATGGCAAACAAATGTGGATAGGGAAATAACTTAAAATAACATAAAATACAAAAAAATATAAAATAAATAATCTTGACAAGCAGGAACCTTTCCCTAAAGCAGTGGTCTCCAAACTGCGGCCCCCAGGGCCGGATGCGGCCCTTTGCATGTCTGTATCCGGCCCTTGGGAATTCTTCCTACATGATGGGACACTATTCCTCCCACTGACACCAATGATGGGACACTATTCCTCCCACGGATACCAATGATGGGACACTATTCCTCCCACTGATACCAATGATGGGGCACTATTTCTCCCACTGACACCAATGATGGGACACTATTCCTCCCACTGACACCAATGATGGTGTACAATTCCTCCCACTGATACCAATGATGGGACACTATTCCTCCCACTGATACCAATGATGGGACACTATTCCTCCCAGTGATTTCAATGATGGGTTACTATCTCTCCCATTGACACCAATGATGGGACACTATTCCTCCCACTGACACCAATGATGGTGCATTTTTCCTCCCTTTGAGACCATCAATGGGGCACTATTCCTATACCAATACCTTTATGGGGCACTATTCCACCTACTGACTACCGGCACTATAACTTCCATTTATTTTTTATTCCCACTGACCACAGTCCAGCCCCCCTAAAATATGAAGGACAGTAAACTGGCCCTTTGTTTAAAACGTTTGAGACCCCTGCCCTAAAGTATCTTGCAGAGTATCTCACAGTAACATATGTAGTGCTGGTGTAATTCGATTTTAGAAGCAGGACAGACTCCTATATATTTCTCTCCCTACAGGCACAAACAGGAACCTTCCCTTAAAGTATCTTGCAGAGTATCTCACAGTAACATATGCAGTGCTGGTGTAATTAGATTTTAGAAGCAGGACAGACTCCTATATATTTCTCTCCCTACAAGCACAAACAGGAACCTTCCCCTAAAGGATCTTGTATCTTGCAGAGTATCTCACAGTAAAATATGCAGTGCTGGTGTAATTAGATTTTAGAATTTACCTGGATATAATACCACAACAACATTTATGACTTTTTTTCACTCAGTAGTATGAGAATAAAGATACCACATCTCTATACACAGATTTCCCTACCAAGCCATACCGGTAAAAGAACACAATACATTCTTACCAGGATACAGCAGTGACATTGAGGTCAGTATGATTTTGGTAAATTAGACAAGATATTTGTATTGTACAGTGCCTTGAAAAAGTAATCATACCCCTTGAAATTTTCCAAATTTTGTCATGTTACAACCAGAAACGTAAATGTATTTTATTGTCAGTTTATGTGATAGACCAACACAAAATGGCACATAATTCTGAAGTGGAAAGAAAATGATAAATGGTTTTCCAAATGATTTACAAATAAATAAGTTAAAAGTGTGGCATGCATTTATATTCAGCCCCCCTGAGTGATATTTTGTAGAACCACCTTTCGCTGCAATTACAGCTGTAAGTAGTTTTGGGTATGTCTCTACCAGCTCTAGTGAGTGAAATTTTTGCCCATTATTTGCAAAGTAGATCAAGCTCTGTCAGATTGGATGGAGAGTGTCTGTGAACAGCAATTTTTAAGTCTTGACACAGATTCTCAAATGGATTTAGGTCTGGACTTTGACTGGGCCATTCTAACACATATATACAGTATTCTTTGATCCTCAACCATTCCATTGTAGCTCTGGCAGTATGTTTATGGTCATTGTCCTGCTGGAAGTTTAATCTCTGCCCCAGACTCAAGTCTTTTGCAGACTCAGATTTTCTTCTAAGATTTCCCTGTATTTGGGTCCATCCATCTTCGACTCAACTCTGACCAGCTTCCATGTCCCTGCTAAAGAAAAGCATCCCCACAACATGATGCTTCCACCAACATGTATCACGGTGGGGGTGATGTGTTCAGGGTGATGTGCAGTGTTATCTTTCTTCCACAAATATAATTTTGCTTTTAGGCCAAAACATTCAATGTTGTTCCCCAGAGCACATTCTTCCACATGTTTTCTGTGTCCACCACATGGCTTCTCACAAACTGAAAATGGGACTTCTTATGCCTTTTTTTCAACAATAGCTTGTCCTGTGGAAAGATTCTCCCACCAGAGCTGTGGATCTCTGCAGCTCCTCCAGAGTTACCATGGGCCAATGCTCTGCTTCTCTGGCCTGTCAGTTTAGGTGGATGGCCATGTCTTGGTAGGTTTAAAGTTGTGACATACGCTTTCCATTTTTTGATTATGGATTAAACAGTGCTCTATGAGATGTTTAAAGATTATGGTGTGTTCCTTGGCCTTCATAATGCTGTTTGTTCACATAGGTTCTCTAATAAACCTCTGAAGGCTTCACAGAACATCTGTATTTATACTGGGATTAAATTACATACAGGTTGACTCTATTTACTATTTAGGTGACTTCTGAAGGCAATTAATTCCACTAGAGTTAGTTAACTTTTAGTTAGGGTTATTGGAGTAAAGGGGGCTGAATACAAATTAATGCCACACTTTTCACATATTTATTGTAAAAAAAAATTGAAAACCATTTATCATTTTCCTTCCACTTTGAAATGATGTGCCACTTTGTGTTGGTCTTTCACATAAAATCCCATTAAAATAGATTTACGTTTTTGGCTGTAACATGACAAAATGTGGAAAATTTCAAGGGGTGAATAATTTTTCAAGGCACTGTATCTTTAGAGAATGTTATTGTGAAATATTCTTAATGATTTAAACTTTCTGTAACTCGTTTGTAAAAATGTACATTAACTTTGCATACACTGTGAAATAAAATCTATTTCAATGTATGTGTGGCTAATGGCATAGTGTTGGTATAATACCGAGACTACCTTTTTCTCATCTGTGCGAAGAGGAGCCTTTGCCATAGCTCCTGAAAGCAGTGCTCTGTTGATATAAAAATGTCAGAAAATGTCACTGCTAAAATATAAAGAAAGATAGATTACTTCACTAAACCTTCCCCTACAGCGTGTGTGATATAAGCTGATATGTTAATTATAGAGACAGCAATAATAACTAATTTTAGCATATGTTTCCACTGACACTTAAATATTATTTCAGAATTAAATATGCAGACTACATAAATACATACCTACAGAAAGATGCACAGACATATTTATGGCAGAATTTAAATTCCTGGGCAAAAGATACCTTTATGTATAATAAGTAACCTTTTTTTTTTTAAAGGAAACATCGAAATAAATAAATTCTGACCTGAATGTTTTTAATTTTTTGGGGTTTTATAAATTGAAATATAATAATTTAATTTATTTTCTTCCTGAAATATTTTATTAATATATTGCCTTATTTCACATTTACAATTTCTGGTATTTTCGCCGGTTGTGTCTTTGATTAATGACTGTGTGGGGAAGGTAAGATATTTTTTGACAATCTCTTTACTCAATTTAGCAGTTTTGTACTGTTTTTACAAAAAGGCTAATGAACACAATTTAATAAATGCATAGATTATAATATGTATAATAATGAAAAACCAAAAATCAGTGCAAAATGACAACTGATGTCTATGAAATGTATATAAAAAAAAACAACACATGGGGCATTATTTGCGAGAGGCAAATCCACTGAAAGTGCACTTGGAAGTGCAGTCGCTGTAAATATAAAGGGTAAATCTGAAATGAGTGGAAGCTCTGCTGATTTTATTATCCAATCATGTTCAAGCTAAAATGATGTTTTTTATTTTCCTTGCATGTCCCCCTCAGATCTACAGCGACTGCACTTCCAAGTGCACTTTCAGTACAATTCCAAGTGCACTTTCAGTGCAATTCCAAGTGCACTCTGCACTCGTAGGGCCAGATTCACAGAGCGATTACGCCTGTCTAACTGGTGTTAGACTGGAGTAATTTCAAATTACGCATGTTTTTTAGCTAGTCGGAAACCTCAAACCATGAATAGATGGCTGCGGGCTTCAATTCGACTGGATTACGTGTTCGTATGCCTTCGGATCTACGCTGCAATAAAATTGCGGCCACTGGGTGGACTTCCCGTCGTTTTCCGCGTCGGGGTATGCTAATGAGCTTTTGCCGGCGATCCCAGAAATTACGATCTTCAATCGCAATCTCTTACGGCACCTTTAGTCATCTTTTTTTTACGTAACACTATACCAGCTTTTTGCTGGTCTAATATTAGACAGCCCATGTTAAGTATGGGCGTCGTTCCCGCGTCGAATTTCTACGTTTTCCGACATCCTTTATTATTTTTTACGTAAGTCGTCCGGGAATAGGAATGTTCGTAAACGCCGATACTCAAACAACGAATGACGTAACGACGTGATTTCGCGCAATGCACGGCGGGAAATTTCTGAACGGAGCATGCGCAGTTCGATCGCCGCGGGAACGCGCTTAATTTAAATGCTTCACGCCCCCCAATCGTGTATTTCGATTACGCGGCGAGAAATAGACTACGCCGCCGTAGCGTACGGGCAAAAATCTACCAGGATTCGGTGTAGAGCCTGGTGAAATACGGCAGCGTAGAGTATTTCGATTACGCAGCGCAATATTAAGTGTATCTGAATCTGGCCCGTAGTTTGCACTTGTAGAGAAAAGTGGATTTGCGTTTTTGTAAATAACCCCCATTATCTCTAACGGTTCCATTAAATATATAAAGTATATAAAAAAGTCTATGATGAGTAAATAAGTACTGAATATATCTACCCTAAAAACTGTATGCACATGCAAAACTACAAAATAATTATACAGAAAAATTAAAATAAGTGGCACACTAAAATCCTCTACCCCCTGTCATGGTTACTTACCTTCCCTATTCCAGTGCCAGTGCTGCCTCTGTCTCCCATGGCCACTGATAATTCAGTTTTTTTACATGAAGTGCTGCCGCTGAGTAATGTGACACATCACAGGACACTATCCACTATCTAAACTTGAGCAGGAGACACTGTCATCTAAAGAACTGAATTTTTACACTCAATGAGCTACCAAAGTTCTGCTTTACCTACTGTATGCTAAAAATGTGCAAAGAGTATAACAGATGCTGGGCAATATATAGGATATATAAAGATGCCAAGAACAAGAATTTATTAAAGTCTATTATGGTGTATCAAGACTTAACTCTAGGGGGCGTGGCCTGCGCACAACAGAGATGGCTGCATAGGATTTCAGCTCTGTCAGAGACCGGGGAAACTAGCGACATTCCAGGCACACACTCGCGCATCCACCACCCTAACACACCTCCGATTCTCAGGGGGAACTCTCTCGATGCAGTCCCACAAGCGTAAGGAGGAGAGGTACCCCAAGAAGCTCACTGACTTCTTTACAATGCCGGCAATGGAGAGGGAGACATGGCAAGATGGCGCCGGCGGCACACAAGCACAGGCGGCGCACAAGCACAGGCCTCATCATCCTACACGGACTTGCCTGACACCAATCCGGACTCCTGGGAAGATGAGGCAGCACCTCTGCATGACGGTGATCAATCCCTCCTCACCCCTGTGTCTCTTAGCCCGGCCAAAGCAAGGATGAGACTGGATTCAGCAGTGCAGCCCTCCAATGCTGGGACGGACATTGTACAGCAGGAAAAGGTAGGCCTCAACTTACCATCTCCTATTGCAAACTTCCCAACATCAGGCCAACCTATCTTTGACACTACAATGAAGGACATGCTCCTTTCCCTACAGTCATCCCTCATGCTAAACTTCTCAGCTATGATAAAAAAAAATTACAACAGAGATGCAGGGCATGGGGGACAGGGTGCAGCATATAGAATGTAAAATGGAGGAATGCACCACAACTATAAACGACCTTATAGATGCATGTAAGGAACAATTGGAGGAAACCGATTGGATCAAAGCAAAGATCGCGGGTCTCGAAGATCGTTTGAGAAAATACAATGTAAAAAATAGAGGGGTGCCAAAATCCATTCCCCCCCACCGATCTACAAAAATTTGCAGCAGAAATGATTGCTAAACTGCTGCCTGAAGTGTCGCAGATTGAAAGTATCATTGACCGTATAAATCGTATACCTAAGCCTAAGCATCTAGGGGCCTCTATCCCTAGGGACATCCTCATGAAAATACACTTCTTTCCAACGAAAGAGAAACTGCTAGCGAAAGCCAGATAAACCCCTGAATTCCCGGCACCATATAATGGCATCCACCTGTACACAGACCTGTCTCAATACACGCTCAGCATGAGAAGACAACTGAAAACAATCACTAAAGCCCTAAATAACCACAAGATTCCATACAGACATCCAGCCACTCTGGTGATTACCAATAACGGCACAACAACTGTCATCGCAAACCCCAAAGACAGGCTGCAACTGCTCCAATCATGGGGCATCATTCCTGATATGTCCCCTGAGGAACGTAAATCCATTGCTGAGCTCAGACCACAAAGAGCGCCACGTAATGATCGCTACATCCACGGAAAAAAATGATGTGCCTCACAATGTCTTTTCTTTCCAGCGACCTGTATCCCCAGTCCTCTGCCTTGCTAAATTACATCCGGTTGAACTTTCCCCCACGTTGTGTCAGTATTACTGTTTGAACGTACTGACATTTTGAGTTTGGTTATAACTTTTAACTTCCTCTTAGCCGCAAATTTGCGTGCTATTCTGTTTGCAAATTGTCACCTACGGCTGTGGGTACAGTGTTCTTCTATACAGCGTATACAAAAGAAAGTGCAATCAGCGCAAAAATCTACAAGATCAGAAAAAATATATACTAATAAATATAATTATATAAATATAAGAATGAAAAATACTCAAAGAGTAGATTTCATATGGATGCAAGCTGAACACCAAAAGAACAATCACAAAATTCCTGAAGTAAATATATCAAGCAAAGCAGTGCAGCGCAAACCTAAATTACATAATATTGAAATGAATATGCTCATACCAGTGAAGACATAATTAAATTAATAACAGAGTGAAAAAAATATAAATAAATAAAAGTCCAAATTTGCAATGTGCAAACAAATCCAGTGATCAAGACAATCAGAGTATCTTCACCATGTGACTTGGAAGACCAATATTTCAAATGTGATCCCTTCACCAGTAAAGATGGGTACTCTCACCTCACACAAAGACCCTTGTTTTACCAAAGGTCTAATACGCTTAGAACAAATGGTAGGAAATCCAGATGGCTCAAGGATGTATACTTGTCAGCTGTAGAACCCGGAGATATGCAAATATCCTCAGTGGCACCAACGGACCAATATGCAAAGAAAAAGGCCAAATCTAAGAGCTTCCATATAAAACCAGGTCTCTTTAATGAGTATAAAATGTGCAGGGTACTCACATTTAAGTAGAAAATACAGGCATAAAACACCATAAACAGGCAGCTCAAATAAAGATGTGGGACATCAAGGAGTGATATGGGATGGTTCCTGACCCCGGACGCGTATCGTAATACTACTTCCTCAGCAGGGCGGAACCTTCTAATTCACATCCTCGATATAAATAGCCTGCCGTAAAGTACGGCTCCATTCCCAGGACACACGTAATGACGCGGTAAGGCACGTCCCGCGTCATTCGTTGGGCTGGCGAAAAACTTTATTATTCGCTATTACAGCGACAAACAAAAAAAACTCTACATCGCCATCTTGTGGACAAAAAACGTCATAAGCTGGACTAGCGAAAAACTTTATTATTCGCTATTGCAGCGACAGACATAAAAAACTCTTCATTGCCATCTTGTGGACAAAAAAGAGAATCGAAAATATACTACCATCACTCTATGAAGTCCCACAAATACTTACAGCAGAACGATAAACATTAAATAATAATACATATAGTATACCACTGCTTAATTCAAAATTACTAAATATTCCTAAACCCAAGAATTAAATAGAAAATTAAAAAATAACAGAAAATTAATAAAATTATAAAATACATTATTCTTAAAATAAAATATAAAATCTAAAAATGTTAATTCATATATATATGATCCCATACGTGATACCAAAATACCATCACAGGAATAACATATAATGGACCTTTACTATCATTCCATTAAAATAATCACAGAATCAGTCTTAAGGCAATATCAATCTACAAAGACTACCTATAATAGGGAAAAAGGGGGGCATAATTGTTGATATATAACTAATTATTTGCAATAAAACAATTCAAATCAAAATCAACATTGAGACCCTCCGGAGAAAGTACACGAGCCTCGTATATCCAGAAGGATTCCCTCTGGCTTATTCGAGCAGAACTGGCTCAATCGAGCAGAACTCGTTGCTGATTCCATTAAAAAACCGGAAGAAGATAGCCAATCGATGTTTAAGATCATCCTGGATTACAACATTCAGCATCGCCAATTCGAGAAAATAGTTAAAAAACATTGGGATGTGTTAAAGAATGATAAGGTCTTGGGACCTGTCCTCCCCCCTCGCCCTCTCTTTATTTATAGGAAGGCGCCTACACTGAGGGATATCGTGGCGCCAGGAGCCATAGACCCACCCATTTTTAAAGAGAACACTATTTTCTCGTTTTTATCCGGCTTCTACGCATGTGGTCGCTGTCAGCCCTGTAAACAGTGTACATTCAACACTAAAAAACGGAAAGATTTCACCTCATTTTCTACTAAGAAATCGTATAACATAAAAAATGTAATCACCTGTAACACTGAAGGTGTGGTCTACATGCTCGAATGCGACTGCGGATTACAGTATATAGGCCGCACTTCTCGCACTATGGCTGTCAGGATAGGAGAACACGTTAATAATATCAAACGTGGGCTACGTACTCACAGTGTATCTAGACATTTTAGGAAATACCATAACAAGAATCCTAAATGTCTCAAATTTTGGGGCATAGAAAGAGTAGATAAGCACTGGAGAGGAGGTAATTACATTAGACGAATAAGCCAGAGGGAATCCTTCTGGATATACGAGGCTCGTGTACTTTCTCCGGAGGGTCTCAATGTTGATTTTGATTTGAATTGTTTTATTGCAAATAATTAGTTATATATCAACAATTATGCCCCCCTTTTTCCCTATTATAGGTAGTCTTTGTAGATTGATATTGCCTTAAGACTGATTCTGTGATTATTTTAATGGAATGATAGTAAAGGTCCATTATATGTTATTCCTGTGATGGTATTTTGGTATCACGTATGGGATCATATATATATGAATTAACATTTTTAGATTTTATATTTTATTTTAAGAATAATGTATTTTATAATTTTATTAATTTTCTGTTATTTTTTAATTTTCTATTTAATTCTTGGGTTTAGGAATATTTAGTAATTTTGAATTAAGCAGTGGTATACTATATGTATTATTATTTAATGTTTATCGTTCTGCTGTAAGTATTTGTGGGACTTCATAGAGTGATGGTAGTATATTTTCGATTCTCTTTTTTGTCCACAAGATGGCAATGAAGAGTTTTTTATGTCTGTCGCTGCAATAGCGAATAATAAAGTTTTTCGCTAGTCCAGCTTATGACGTTTTTTGTCCACAAGATGGCGATGTAGAGTTTTTTTTGTTTGTCGCTGTAATAGCGAATAATAAAGTTTTTCGCCAGCCCAACGAATGACGCGGGACGTGCCTTACCGCGTCATTACGTGTGTCCTGGGAATGGAGCCGTACTTTACGGCAGGCTATTTATATCGAGGATGTGAATTAGAAGGTTCCGCCCTGCTGAGGAAGTAGTATTACGATACGCGTCCGGGGTCAGGAACCATCCCATATCACTCCTTGATGTCCCACATCTTTATTTGAGCTGCCTGTTTATGGTGTTTTATGCCTGTATTTTCTACTTAAATGTGAGTACCCTGCACATTTTATACTCATTAAAGAGACCTGGTTTTATATGGAAGCTCTTAGATTTGGCCTTTTTCTTTGCATATTGGTCCGTTGGTGCCACTGAGGATATTTGCATATCTCCGGGTTCTACAGCTGACAAGTATACATCCTTGAGCCATCTGGATTTCCTACCATTTGTTCTAAGCGTATTAGACCTTTGGTAAAACAAGGGTCTTTGTGTAAGGTGAGAGTACCCATCTTTACTGGTGAAGGGATCACATTTGAAATATTGGTCTTCCAAGTCACATGGTGAAGATACTCTGATTGTCTTGATCACTGGATTTGTTTGCACATTGCAAATTTGGACTTTTATTTATTTATATTTTTTTCACTCTGTTACTAATTTAATTATGTCTTCACTGGTATGAGCATATTCATTTCAATATTATGTAATTTAGGTTTGCGCTGCACTGCTTTGCTTGATATATTTTCTTCTATACAGCGGCAGGCGATAAATCACACCGACCAGTGGGAGTAGGTCCAGCTTGGATCTCCTGAATACTATTTGTTTGTTATATTGACTGTTTGTTTTTCTTACCAGTACAGCCTCAGATAACCTTGTTTCCGACATGATCAGCATCACCAGAAAACCTACAACCGCGTCCACCTTCTGCAACAGAGCGGCAGCGAACCTACACCTTTACTCCAACAGTGTTAGATCGCACCACACTACCTAGACTACTTTCACGATGGCCATTAACATTCTGACATTAAAGGCAAAGGGTCTGAACCACCCAGCCAAACGGACTTCCTTATTGAAAACCGTGCTATCTCTCGGAAATTATGTTTTATGCGTCCAAGAAAAACACTTCGCCCAAGACACTTCCCCAAAGTGCCTACATAAGTCCTTTCCGTATGTCTACAAAGCGTGCTACTCGAAGAAACAAGGAGGGGTCCTGATTGCGATCAGAGACACCCTAGCCTTTTAACTTCACCAATGCGTATCAGACCCAAAAGGTTGCTTCCTAATTCTTGTCTGTACTATATACAACGTCAACTACACTATCGTAAATGTCTATGCCCCGAACCACAGGCAGATCCAGTTCCTTAAAAGTGTAAAGAAAGAGATACAGGAGGTTCAGCAAGGACATCTGCTAATTTGTGGTGACTTTAACCTAGTGCCTGATTATGACATGGACTCTTCATCTGGCCCCAAGCGCTTTGTTTCTCCACTAACCTCCTTTCTTACAGATAATAATTTACACGATGTATGGAGGTGCTGTAATGCGACTGAGAGGGACTACACGTTTCTCTCCCCACGTCGCAACACCTACTCACGCATTGACCTTTTTTTATCTGACAAACGGTTACTGCAAAATATTAGCGTTTCCAAAATCCACACCATCACCTGGTCGGACCAAGCTCCTGTAAGCATCCAAATTGCAAACAAAAACTCCAATCCCAAAGCCTTCTCGTGGAGAGTAAACAACTCCATACTACAAAATGCAGAGAACAATGCATATATTTCCCAAAAACTGGCAGAATTTTTCCTCATTAACCCTGACTCAGTGTCTGACCCGGCGGTGGTGTGGAACACACATAAGTCTTACATGAGAGGATTTCTCATACAATTAGGAGCTAAAATGAAAAGGAGGAGGATGCAGAGATTGGATAAATTGACAGCACAGATAGCTGCAGCGGACAAACAAAACAAATCTCACCCATCCCACACACTCCAATCCGAATTATTTAAATTGCGAAAAGATCTAATTTTGCCCAGTTGCAGTCTCACTGTTCCCAGTTGCAGTCTCTCACTGTGCCCATATGCAGTCTCTCACTGTGCCCATATGCAGTCTCTCACTGTGCCCACATATGCAGTCTCTCACTGTGCCCACATATGCAGTCTCTCACAGTCAGCAGTAAAACAGTCTTCCGCTGTGTAATCCATATGCAGCCATACCTTTCATTTGTAAAACAGCGTGTGTCCGCTGTATAATACAGTCTGTCCGGCCGTCCATTGTAAGAAAGCCCCACCTCCTCCTCCTCATCCGTCCGTGATAGAGGAACGCTGATACAATGCTGCGAAATTGTATCAGTGTTCCACCTATCACAGACGAGGAGGAGGCAGGGCTGTCTTACAATGGACGGCCAAACATACTGTATTATACAGCAGCAGTTACACGCTGTTTTACTAATGAAAAGGTACGGCTGGATTACACAGCAGCAACCAACAGCCGAGGGGGTAGTTTTTCAGCCTAAAAAATGGGCTGAAAAACTTGGCTTATACTCGAGTATATACGGTAGGTGAATTACACACATGCTCCCCTCTTGGTTCCACACTAGCCATAAAGATATACTGCTGCAGGGGTAAAGCACATTCAAGTAGGGTCATCATTGGTCTGGTGGTACCTCATCCTACTAGATGTGTCTGGTCATTGGGTACACTGTCATATGGGTGGATGGAAAGAAATGCTCCTCATAGTGTGAATCCATAAAAATGAATTTTATTCAAATCAAAGTTTTAAAAGTTTTAAAATCACACTTTGAATAGTGCTGCAGGGTCAGTACAAATACCACAGCAATAGATTTGGGACACCTTGCATTCCACAGACTGGATGTAATGTGAAGGCACTCCAATCTCACATGCAGGGTCCTGATTGTCCTTTCTATGTACAAGAGATTGTGTGGAAATGTACGCCAGTAGATAACATATTGTGATGAACAGTAGGGATGAGCTTCGCGTTCGATACAAACGTATGTTCGACTCGAACATTGTCTGTTCGTACGTTCGCCGAAATTCGAACAAAAGCAGTCGTTCGCGCCAAATTCGAGTGACGCAAAACGGCCCATAATTCACTGCGGCATTGCTCAATGATGATTGGCCAAGCATGCTGTATGTCCCGCATGCTTGGCCAATCACAGCGTGCAAAAAATCGAAGAGCCATAATTGGCCAAAGCCTGGGTGGCTTTGGCCAATTATGGCTCAGGGCTTTAGCACACGCCCCACACTATATAAGCCCGCCTGCTGGGCGGCCTTGTGTAGTGTGTTCCGGCTTGTTAATGAAAGCAGTCAGAGAGACAGAGAGATTGTCTTTTTAGATAGCTAGATAGAGCAGGCAGGCAGGCTAGTCAGTTTAGCTTAATTTTTAGTGTGTAGAGAATATAACAAAAAAGGAAAAGAAGTGTGTCCTATGCAGAAAAACTGCTAATATGTAGTGGCGACTATTCTGAGTAGGCACTCCCCGCGTATGGGGTCTTCACCGTAGCCAAAAATATAAGCACAAAGAAAAAGGAATACCCTTAGGAGAGACCTCAAGAAGGAGGTGTCCTGGGGGCAACATGAGGCTACTATAGGTAAAGAGGGGCTATACTCATGGTATGAGAAATTACAAAAATATTTTATTAATGAAGAGGTCACTACAAAACAAATTATATTTAGCAGTTAAAATGCTAGTGCAAAAAATAGTAGGCAAGCAATTGATCTAAATATGTGAGCAATATGCACCAGTATTGGACTACTGTGTGCTATAAATAAACATACATGGAAGACAAATGACGAACATAAAACATATATAGACAAACAGTCCGGACGCTAAAGTAATCACATCTGCTGTAATTTCCATTTGGAATATCCCAAAATAGGTGTGTATATAATCTCATAAAAGGAAAAAATTAAGATGTAAATACTAAGGAACAGAACAGAAGATGTGACCCCGCGGGAGGTAGAAAGATGGATGGTGCAAAAGAAAACGGGGGTATAAGATACCTGCATATGTTGAATCGAATAGGTATGCAAGGAGGGGCAGATAGAGAAAGGAGCTGTGTGTTAGTGAGCGTCCTGACTCTCCTGTTGTCCAAGGGAGGAGGAGAGCACAACACTCCACACCAGGGAGAAAGCCTTGCATTACTGTGTAGAGTTACAGACAGAAGAACAGGAAGTGAGGATTTCTCAGAAGAAATAAGGACATTTAAAAGCAAAATCAAAGGATGAGGTAAGTGAAGGAGCACTGTACTAAGGTAAAGGAGAAGCTATTTAGGAAAAAAAAATGTACCTTTACAACCCCTTCAAGCCTCTTTGCCTTGGTTTTACTTTTCTTGCCTTTGTCATCACATACAACCAAAGTTCTAGCACTGCCTAAGCTGATTTGTTCTCCTGCCCCTTCAATCTCAACAACAGGGAAACCTCCTCTAAACTAGAGTCAGTTGTTCCTCCATGTTTTTCTGGCACTGACCTCACTTGTGAGGGGGCCCTTTAGCGTTGATAATGAGCTGATAGATAGTACATCACATGCACAGGGGACTGGAATAGCTCAGAGGAACAAATTAATAAAAGAAAATGCATCAACATCAACTACTGGATGCGTGGTGAGCACAACATCTAAAACAAAGAGATTATACAACTGTGAAGGAAAAGTAATTGCGCAAAGTGCATAAGACCAACATATGTTGGATATAGGTTTGCAGACTGATGCAAGTGACATATAAATCAATAGTGCACAATACTATAAGTGCAAACAGAGTCCATGATGTTAAGAGGTGTTCCAGGATACCCGCTAGTTCCGTGAAAGATGTGCACTTCACCACACACACACTCTGGTCTCCCAGAACTCTCACCTCTAAACGGCTAAAAAGAGACCTCAATGTGCAGATCCACTGCTGGTTATCTCCCTGGTGTTCCTGGTGTCCACAACATGGATAGTAGGATCTGGGTCTTAGAGGTGGGATAAAAACAGGAAAGAGGACCTCCAATAGTGCATTATCATTGATACAGAGGAGTTTAATAAATAAAATTTGCACTTACAAACATAGAAGTAAAACGAGCATATAACACAGCGGCACCGCGCTGGTATCACAGCAATCCTGGTGTACGTCTCCCTTCACCCTACGCGTTATGACATACGTGTCTTCAACTGGGGTTTGTGTGTGGACAGCTCGGGATTCCCTTTCTAGCTACGCAGACCGGAAGTTCAGCTCCGCCATTTTCTCGTAGTCCGCCAGGTTAGCCTGTTACCTATGCAGACCGGAAGTTACGGCTCTGCCATTTTCTCGTAGTCCGCCAGGTTAACATGTTGCCTATGCAAACCGGAAGTTGCGGCTCCGCCATTTTCTTGTAGTCCGTTCCACTCTGCTGTACATGGGACCTATTCAAGAATCGTTTTTTTTTTCTTAGTAGAACACAGGTTATTGGAAACAGTGGAAGACACAAATATCGGAATAACAACATTCTCTGATCATGCACCAATTACACTTCAACTGAAAATGGGAGAGACAGAAAATAGGAACAACAACTGGAGGTTGAATGAAGAACTTTTACAAGATAACTAGATAGTAAAGAGAATAAAGAAGAAATTAGAGCAGTTCTTCAGGGAAAATAGTACAGAAGGAATGTCTGATGCCATAGTATGGGAAACCCACAAGGCATACATTAGGGGTATTCTGATTAGGGAGGGAGCAGAAAAGAAAATAAATAAGGAGAAAAAAATTATATTAACTAAAGAAATATATGAATTAGAACAGTAACATAAGAAAACTAGAGAGAAAGAACTCCTATTGAATCTTAGTATTAAAAGAGTTATATGAAGGAGTTCATAGATCCATAATCTGGAAGAATGGCCACATCCCTGGTAATATGAAGAAAAGAAGAATACCCCCAGAGTGGGACTTTTTAGGCCAAACTCAGAATTACATGAAAATGTTTATTACGTGGACCAAACAAAATTGGATTGACATTTGTTAACAAAATAGACCTTTAAAATTAAGGTATAGATGCACTGGGACAGGTACAGCTAACAAACATGTATACAAATGAATAACACCAGAGACAAAAGTGTACCAATTGTGATAAAAGACAAACTTAAAAATCTTGAAACCCCCATAACAGAAGAAGAAATATCAAAAATTATACAAGAACTGCCAAATGGGAAAAGTCCCGGTCCAGACGGTATGACAATACTGTATTATAAAAAAAATCAGACATACTAACCCCAAAACTATGCTTCTATTTTTTTGGGATTGTATATAAATTTGACTCCAACATTGGGTATTCACCTGAAAAGCGAACAATTTGGGGTGTTGGCAGCAAATTCGAAAGCTGCAGAACACCCTTTAAAATTCTATGGGAGAAATCAAAAGTGCTAATTTTAAAAGTTAATATGCAAGTTATTGTCATAAAAAGTGTTTGGGGACCTGGCTCCTCCCCAGGGGACATGTATCAATGCAAAAAAGGTTTTAAAAACTAATGTTTTTTCGGGAGAAGTGATTTTAATAATGCTTAAAGTGAAACGATAAAAATGTAATATTCCTTTAAATTTCGTACCTGGGAGGGGTCTATAGTATGCCTGTAGAGTGGCACATTTTTCCCGTGTTTAGAATAGTCTGTGCACAAAATTACATTTCTAAAGAAAAAAAAGTAATTTAAAATTACTCTCGACTATAATGAATTGTCGGGTCCCGGCAAAACAGATAAAAGTCATTGAAAAAAACAGCATGGAGAATAAACAAAGATATAATTGAAGATCAAGAACTAGAGAAGATAATAGAAACATAAATCGCTGAGTATTTCCTGGCCAACGACACACCAGAATTAAGTAAAGCAATGGTATGGGAAGCTCACAAGGCTGTTATAAGGGGTAAACTGATAACTATCGGAGCCAGAAAAAAGAAAGAAAGAGAAATCAACACCCAAAAAAGATTTTGAGAGACATATTTGAGTTAGAACAAAGCCATAAAAGGGAAGTGAAGACCGAAACCCAACGTGCCTTAATGACAAAAAGGGAGATGTTGAAAGACCTAATGGAACAGGAAACAAGAAAGGAGTTTTTCAGGCTTAGAAAGGAGCGATATAAAGGAGGAAATAAGCCCGGAAAACACCTTGCAAAAATTCTAAAGTGCAACAAGTCCCTAAACTATATAGAGAAGATTCAGAACAGAAGAGGTGAAATGATGAATAAAACAGTAGTAATTGCAAGCGCATTTCATACATATTACAGTACATTATATTGGAAAGAAAGACTCACAAAAGGAGAAAGAGAAGAGGATGGAAAAAATACAAGAAAATATTTAAAAAAATTAGAATTTGCCAAAAATACAAGAAGAACGTTTGACAGCCCTGGAAGCAGAGATTACACAAGATGAAATCATAAGAGCATTAAAAGAAACACCGACCGGGAAAAGCCTGGACCAGATGGGTTCACCATCAAATACTACAAAAAATTCAAAAACAGTTGATCCTGAGATTATGTGAGTACTTCATTCAAATTAGAGAAGAAAAATAAATGCGATACGAATCTTTACTGGCCCATATCACCATTATACCAAAACCCGAGAAAGACAAGACATTATGGTCCAGTTATAGGCCTATAACCTTACTAAATACCGATACAAAATTATATGCAAAAATTCTTGCCACCCGACTAAAGGACTTAATGCCTGAGTGGGTAGACCCAGATCAGACTGGGTTTATACCGGGACGAGAAGGCAGAGATAACATTCTAAAAACTATATTATTGGTTCATAAAAATAAGGCCGTAGAATCCCCAGTCCTACTCCTGTCGATAGATGCCGAGAAATTTTTCGACAGGGTGGACTGGGGATTTATGATGGAAATGCTTTAACATCTGGGGATGGGTCCTAGAATTAGGCATTGGATACAAAACTTGTATACCAGACCAATGGCAATGGTCAAGGTAAATGGCAAAGTGTCAGCCCCTTTTGAAATGTACAAAGGGACTAGACAAGGTTGCCTACTGTTTCCACTTCTATATATACTAATGTTAGAACCCTTCCTGGCAACCCTGCGAAACAATCCTAGAATAGAGGGGGCGAGAATAGGCGAACAGGAATATAAGGTAGCGGCTTACGCCGACGATATCTTAATGTATATATCAAATCCAGAGCTCTTTCATGGTTAGGAAGAATAAATGCCTTTAAGATGGTCATCCTCCCAAAAATAACATATAAATTCCAGATGTTACCCATAGCAATCCCCCAGAGTTTCATTAAGATCATAAAAACAATGTTGATAAAATATATATGGAATAACAAAACACCAAGGGTAAATTTTGGAATACTTACAAGAAGGAAACAATACGGCGGGTTAGCAGTACCAGACATACAGAGATATTATAGAGCCACGATTATTGCACGAATGGTAGAATGGGGAAACAAACACAAAGAGAAGGAAAAAAATGGATTCAAATAGAAAATAGTATAGGTAAAACAGCACTATATAAAAATGTATGGATACCACGTGAATAAAAGAAATGGATCTATAACTTACCTTTACTTTCACTTACAAACACTATTTTTTTTTTATACCAGGAAAAGAAACACGGTTGGGAAACAAAATGGGGTCAGCACAATTAAAATATATTACAGAACAGGAGAAGATAAAAACACTTCAGAAGATAAATGAGGAAAACAGGTGGGATATTAACCAATGGGAATATTTACAACTAACACATCTGATAAAGTCAATACCCACACCATTAAGAGACGAAAATAATTTAACTCCACTAGAAAAATTGTGCTCTACACAAACACCAGTAAAGCATGTGATATCAAGAATCTATCAAATACTGACAGATGCAGAGACACAAGAGAAACCCAGTTTCATAGAGAAATGGGAAATAGAAATAAATAAGAAATTTGAAGATCAACAACTTGAAAGGGAGAAGGGAAAAGGGGAATGAAGAGGGGAAAAGTGAGGAAAAGTAGAGTAATAGGAGACAGGGAAAAAAAACACAATACGAAAATAGAAAGTTCAAAGGAAATACCACAGATGATGCAAAACCGTTAATAGAGACGTTGGAAGCAATGAATCCATGAGCGGGTCTCTAGTTCTTGGTGAAGGCTGAGGTGGTAATAAAAAAAAAAAAAAAACAGCATGGGTTCCCCCCAGTCCATTACCAGGCCCTTTAGGTCTGGTATGGATATTAAGGGGAACCCTGCAGCAATTGTTTAAAACAATGTTGTAGGGGTCCCCCCAAAGCCCATACCAGACCCTTCAGGTCTTTCCTGTGGACTGCCAGGTTGTGTGCTCGGATAAGGGTCTGGTATGGATTTTTGGGGGGACCCCTCGTCATTTATTTTTTATTTTTGCATGGGGTTCCCCTTAAAATCCATACCAGACCTGAAGGATCTGTAATGGATTTTGAGGGGGACCCTGATTTTGAGGGGGACCCTACGCTATTTTTTTTTAGTTCAATACATTTTTATTAAAAGATTATATAAAGAAAAACAATTTACTGTCGTCGCAGCTTCTTGCAAGAAGGGACGATGAGAACATCACAACCATAAATATCACAAAAGAATCACATATTGCGTAGTGACAGTATACGGTAATCAACATTGAATCATAACATAACACAACATGACAAGGGCTGTAGTCTAGGGATTGGTAAAATTGGTTAACAGTGGAGTATAGGTGAAGGAGCCCCTCCGGACACCCCTATGGGAACAATCTGTGTCCTGAGCGGGAACTCCCCCACCCACCACATTTCTAGTCAAGCATTAAAGGTCTCAATATCATATCTAAGGAATTATAGACTCAGCCCTCAGAGAAATAACAAAGAAAGAGAGAGAGAAAGTAAGAGGATGAGAGAAGAGAAGGAAAGGAAGAAAACAGCAAAGGAAAGGATAGGAAAAGAGCACAATAGTAGCTGGATAATAAATACACCACATCACCTCTGATCACTACGAGGTCATGGAGAGGTTATTCCATGTAGACCAATTAGTTTCAAATGTCAGCAAATTACCATCTCTATATGCCAAAATTTTTTCATACTCAGATATCAGTTTCAGTCTACCTAACACATCAGATATTCTAGGGAGTTCACTGGATTTCCATCTATTGACTATTGCTAAGCGTGCCGCCAGTAGAGTATGGATAGTGATGGATCTTGCTGGGAGGGGAAGATCCACCACATTTATGTTTAAAATAGCAAATTCTACACTGGGCCTAACATAGCACCCTGTTAATTTGGATATCAATTTAAAGATCTCTGTCCAAAAGTCACGGAGCAGGGGGCAGGCCCAGATCACATGTGATAGGGTGCCTACTTGCCCGCAGTCCCTCCAACACAAATTAGAATTTTCTTTAGAGAATTTTGCTACTACATATGGGGTAAAGTACCATCTCAAAAGGAGTTTCAGGGTATAGTTCCTCATAGTTAGAGCACCTAGAAAATTTATAGTTGCATCTAACTGCATTCTTCCATTGAAGTTCAGTGAAGGTCTTACCCAGTTCTTTTTCCCACTTTAGCAAGGGATTAAGCTTATCAAAAATGTCTTTTGAACTCAAGAAATTGTAAACTAAAGAAATACCCTTCAGATTAGTATTTTGGGAGTGAAGAAAATTCCAAATTTTTTCTATGATAGGTACATGCGTAGTCTGTATTTTTTGAAAAAAAGAGGCTATTTGAATGTACGCGTAGCTCTCTGTGGTCGGGACGTGGTATCTTTGTTGAATAGATTTAAAAGACATGATTTTGTTTCCCTCGGTTACATCTATTAAAGTAAGTACCTTGTTCTCAAGCCACTTGTGCAGTCTCAAATTGGGGACTATCCACTGCAATGACTCCAATGGGACGGGAACGTTAATTACAGGATAATGTGTATTGCCCTTCGAGCTAATCAAAGGCCAGGCTTCACATGCAGCCCGGATAGTGGGGTGATCTTTCACATTGATATCTACCGAGATGGAAGATGCCATCAAAAGTGATATCGGCGATAGCTTCTGGAGCATGGCGAGTTCAAGATGACACCAAGGTTTAACAGTTGGATTCTCAAACCAACATTTAAGCTGATTAACGACTACTGCTGTGAAATAATCCTTTAGGACTGGGAGGCCCATACCCCCCACTGATCTACGTTTGTTCTGTATAGTAGCGGAGCATCTGGCTCTACTACCCGCCCACACAAAGTTCGACAGTTGTTTTTGCATTGTTGTGAAGAAGCTTGTAGGTATTTTTATTGGTAGGGCTCTAAAAATATAAAGTGACCTTGGCAACATCAGCATTTTATATGCCGCTAGTCGTCCGGACCAAGACAGATAGAATTTTTGGATCCTTGAGAGCTCTTTTTGAAAACTATCAATGAGTGGAGCATAATTGTATTGGAATAAATGTGTCAAAGGAGAAGAAAGTTCAATACCCAAATACGTAAGTGATTTCTTGGTCCATGGGTATGGAAGTGTCCTCTGTAATTGTCGTTCTATGTCTTTATCTACGTTGATTCCTAATATATTGGACTTTGTGGCATTGACCTTATAATAGGAAGCCGTACCAAATATCCGGAGAATATCGTGTACAGCAGGTAGGGAGACAGATGGATTGGAAAGGGATAGTATGACATCGTCAGCGAATAGGGAAATTTTATGTTGGCGCGCTTGCACTATAATGCCGGTGACAGATAAATCGGATCTGATTCTTTCCGCCAAGGGCTCCATCACTAACGCAAATATCAGGGGAGACATAGGGCACCCCTGTCTCGTCCCATTTGTGATATTGAATTTTTTGGAAAACAACCCCTCCGTAAACACATAAGCCGATGGGGAGGAATACAGAGCCAATATAGCATTTTGAATTAGGCCAGAAAAACCAAACTTAGATAGTACTCCCCTAAGATACCCCCAGTGGACCCTATCAAAAGCCTTCTCTGCATCCAGTGTAAGAAGCAGAGAAGGCTCTCCTCTCCCCTCCACCACGTGAAGAAGATTCACCATCCTTCTGGTAGCATCAGTTGTTTGACGGCCCGACACAAAACCTACCTGATCGTAATTTATCAAACGGGGCAGAATATCTTTAAGTCTACGGGCCAATATTTTCGCATAAAGTTTCACGTCGACATTTAATAAGGAAATAGGTCTAAAGTTTTGGGGACTAGTAGGTTCTTTTCCTGGCTTAGGTAACGTTATTATTGTGGCAGTAAGCATTTCCAAAGGAAATCCTGCAGTTGACATTGCCTTATCGTAAACCTGATGTAAATATGGAGATAAGATATCACTAAAGAGTTGATAGTACTCTGACGAGTAACCATCTGGGCCTGGAGATTTGTTGTGGGGCAGCGATCTTATAGTCTGTTCTATTTCCTGGGTCGTTATAGGTTGGTTCAAACTATCTAAGTCCGTTTGTGAGACAGTAGGTAAATTTACAGAGGTCAGGAAGTCATGGATCATGTTGTCAGTAGGTTGGGGCGTTGTAGGGTCATCTTTAAGATTGTATAATGCTTCGTAATAGTCACTAAACGCGTCAGCGATATCTTTAGGATTTCTAACTGTCGTGTTTGTTTTGGGGTTCAAGATGTGAGATATTTTTTGTTTAACCGCCCTTTCCTTCAGTTGATTAGCTAATAGCTTCCCGGCCTTATTTCCGCATTTGTATGATTGGGCCTTCAAGGAACGCAGCTGGCGGTCGTGCTGGGATACCAGGTGAGACCTCAAGTCTTGCCTCGTTCTAAACAGGTCCTCTCTAACCTTTTGGGTGGAGTTTTGTTTATTAAGAGTTTCTAATTGGCCAATCTTGGATATTAAATCATTAATTTTCTCCAGTTTCTGTTTCCTGGCCCTAGAGCTCATTTGAATAAGCAACCCTCTTACAAATACTTTATGGGCATTCCATAATGTGAATGGATCGTCGACCGAAGGGGCATTGATGGCAAAGAATTCCACAAGAGCTGTTTTAATTAAGTCTAAATTTTTAGGTTGAGACATAACATAGATGTCATTACGCCATCTGTTAGCCCTGGTTTCGGCTCGACGATCCCCCACAACCATGGTAATTGGGGCATGATCAGACCACGTGATACAATGTATATCCGATTGGACAATCGTCTGCAAAAGAAATTTGTCCACCAAAAACAGATCGATGCGTGAGTAAGATCTATGCACACTAGAAAAAAAAGTGAAGTCCTTTTCCGACGAGTGCTGACATCTCCACACATCGTATAAAGCAGAAGAGGACAAAAAATAATCCAGGGTAGCTCTACGGTGCTTCAATTTGGACCCGCTGGACACGTCCATGTCTCTATTCGGTACAGAGTTGAAATCTCCACATAAGATGGTAGCTCCCTGTCTCACCGATGACACTTTCTTCCAAATCCTGCGTAGGAATTTAAGTTGCTTTGTGTTGGGGAGATATACATTAATCAGAGTATACACAGAGCCCTCTATTTCACATATTAGAATTATAAATCTGCCTGTGCTGTCCGAGTGCACACTCAGCTCTTTAAATTGGACAGAGTCTCTGATGGCTATAGCAACCCCTCCTTTTTTTGAAGGGCCATTAGCTGTATAGATATGGGAGAATTTGCGATGTTTAAACACTGGAGGGTTAATAGAGTTAAAGTGCGTCTCCTGTATGCAAAAAATATCACTGTGTAGCCTGAGGGCTTCTTTCCAGGCCATATGCCTTTTTTGAGGGCTATTCAGTCCTTTAACGTTTAAAGAGGAAATCTTAATAGGCATCTTGAGACTGTCCAGTCAAGTAAACCCGCTATGTAAATGAATGTGCTGGAGTATCGAACTATACCTGGGAGCCGACCAGAAGGTTTCACTGATGGTAGATATCCGGTATGTAGCGGATAGACGTCCTGTGATAACAGAGGATCCTCTTGATGTGGTAAATCAAAAAAAAAAAAAAAGAATAAAAGTAACAAGGAATATAAAAGGAAACAAAAACGTTCAAAAGAGAAGAACAAACAAAAAGAAAATATAGAGCTGTCCACTCAAGAAACACAATTCGATTCCAAATAGAATCTGTGCGGTAAAACAACCGCTCGTTACAGGGAGCTAATTAAAGAAATAAGACCATTCGGCCATCTCCCGGGCCAACAGGAAAACAAATGATTTGGGCGCTTCGGCCCCAGCATTAGCCTGCTTCTGTGTCCGATTCTTCTCTAGGTGAAGTAAGTTTTCCAGTCTCATTCCCCCCAGTGACTCCAGAAGGAATGATCGACCAATCACGTAGGAGGTTTATGCCATCCTGAACATTAGTAATCATGTGATTTTCCCCATCTTTAATCACAAGAAGCCTGGCGGGATAGATCCATTTATATGTTATTTTGTGGTTGTATAAAGGTTTTGTTATACTGGCCAATTGTCTGCGTCTTTGCATAGTGAATGCAGACAAATCAGTAAAAAAGGAGAGTTCTTGGAGGTCAGAAGGCAGATCTTCGCGGCGTCTAACAGCAGCCATGAACTGATCCTTAGCATGGAAAAAATGGATCCTTACTATGGTATCCCTGGGCAGGTGTGAAGCAATGTGCTTGGGTTTAGGAAGTCTGTGAATACGGTCCACTACGAGATCGTCTTGAGAGACTTCAGGGAGTACCATCTTCATGACATTAATAAAGTAAGGTTTTAGATCAGGAGGTTTGATTGTTTCTGGAATTCCTCTTATCTTAATATTGTTCCTCCTTGATCTATCCTCTAAACTTGCCAGCTTTTCCTGTATCTGCATGATTTCATCATCCCTATCATTCTGAGCATCGACCAGCACATTAAAAGTTGAAGCAAATTCGCCCATTTTTGTTTCCACATGGGAGACTCTTTTAGTGACTGCTGATATCTCAGATTTAAACTGGCTGGTCAGAGCCATGATATCTGCATGCAGAGTGGATCTAAGAGAGACTAACATGTCTTTCAAAGTGGTATCCATGACAGGCCTATTAGTAGTGGGAAAGTCTGATATGGAATCCTGGAGTTCTCTGGTATCATCCAGGGATGAGTCCAGGCTTACCTCAGGGCCTTCTTCCTCCGGAGACTCCTGCATCCTCTGTTTGCTTTTAACAGGGCTGGAGGACGCTGATGAAGGCAGCGACAGGTTCCCTGCTTTGGATTTGGAAGTGCTGCAGTTCGGGTGAGTTACTGTATATCCGCCACGCTGTGATATATTATGCGAGTTCCCCCGCTGCCATCCGCCGCCATCTTGGGACACATCTCGGCGCTGCGGTGTGAAGAAGTCAGGCATTTTCCCCGGCTGTTTGGCGTCTTTTCGCCTGCGTGTAGACATCGTGGAGGTCCGGTGGTAGTTGTAGTTCCTCCGGTGTGCAGAAACAGGCGTTCTGGTCGGTGTAATTAGTCCTGTTGGCCCGCTATGGAGAGGAGCAGATTCAGCACGCAGCCATCCGCTCCGCTGGCTAGACACGCCCCCTACGCTATTTTTTTTTTAAATTTGCCACAGGGTTCCCCTCAAAAGCCATACCAGACCTGAAGGGCCTGGTAATGGACTGGGGGGAAACCCATGCCATTTTTTTCAATGACTTTTATCTCTATTGCTGGGACTCGACAATTCATTATAGTTTTAAATTACTTGTTTTCCTTTAGAAATGTCATTTTGTGCAGAGACTGTTCTAAACAAGGGAAAAATGCGCCACTTTACAGGCCTACTATATACACCCCCAAGGTATAAAATTTAAAGGAATATTTCACGTTTATTGTTTCAATTTAAGCATTATTAAAATCACAGCTCCTGAAAAAATGTCAGTTTTTAAAACTTTTTTTGCATTGATACATGTCTCTTGGGGCAGGACCCGGGTCCCCAATTTTTTTATAAAAATAACTTGCATATTAACCTTTAAAATTAGCACGTTTGATTTTTCACATTCGTGTCCCATAGACTTTAACGGTGTTCGCATGTTCGAACAAATTTTGTTCCTCTGCAAACCAAACCGGGGGGTGTTCGGCTCATCCCTAATTGTAATCATACCCCCTCATAAGTTTCTAATCTCCAGAGTGAATTTCCAGGAGCTGGAAACACAGTCCCCTGTGCATGTGATGTACTATCTATCTTTGGATCCAAACTCAAGTTGAAATTCGCTCCCATAATGCCCCCCCTGTCTTAATTTCCATTAACTCGTCTATGATTTCCGCTAAGTATTGGGCTGACTTTTTATTTGGTCCATATACGTTTGCTAATGAGATCCCGGTTCCATTCAGATTTTCTCTTATAAATAAGAAGCGCCCTTCTGGGTCCACTCTCTTCCAATATGAACCGGGATCCCCTGGCAAACCCTATGGCCACTCCTTTAGCTCGACTTATACGTGAATCCCCGTAATACCAAAGGGGGGACTCATTTGAAACAATTCTACGGTTTGTGCCCAAGAACAAATGATTCTCCTGTAAAAGAATTACATCAGCTTCTAAAGATAATAATTCCCACATTATATTTGCATTTTTAATGGGTGCATTCATTCCACGGACATTGTATGAAATTATGTTTATTTTGGGCATCCGTTATTTATAAGAGTTATTTCTGTCATAAATTTTCATAGAGGTAGCGAACATTCACCCCACAAATGTTCTTAGTGTAAACAAGGTACAGGCCTCCCTGGCCAACCCAATCCCAAAATGTGGACAATCGTAGAACCCGAGCATCATGCAAACTCCCAGGCTTTCCTACATTCACATTCCAGAATAGTCCCTTGCCACCCACTACTCCCTGGAGGATAATGGAATGCCAGCCTTTTTTGTTGAAGTAGTCAGTGTGGTATTCTTATGGTGCTATTATTGGTATGTGTGAGCCATCAATAGCACCAACACACTGTGGAAGGCCCCACCTGTTCTCAAAGTACTCAGCCATGTCTTTAAGCTTTTCCCTGTCCGGAAAATGAACAATTTCAGGAGCTAGCAATGTGCACACAGTCTTACAGAAGTCCTGCACACACCTGCACACTGATTATTTACTGACACCAAAAAGGCGACCTATACTTCTGTACTCACTGTTGGTAGCCAGCTTCCACAGTGCAATGCCAACTATTTTCCTCACAGACAAACTGGCTCTGAAGTTGGTGCTTTGCTTCTCCATCGCTGGACGTAGCTTGGCACAAAAGTATGAGAAGGCTTCCTCTAACATTCTTAAATTCTGCACCCACTGTGTGTGTGTGAATCCCGGGATGGTCACATGCCACCACTCATTGGCACTAATTGGCATGGGGGGAAAGCCCAAATGTGTGTGTGTGTATGTCAGGTTGGTGGGTTAGTGTGTGTGTGTCAGGTTGGTGGGTCAGTGTGTGTGTGTGTGTGTGTGTGTGTGTGTGTGTGTCTGTATGTCAGGTTGGTGGGTCAGAGTGTGTGTGTGTGTATGTCAGGTTGGTGGGTCAGTGTGTGTGTATGTCAGGTTGGTAGGTCAGTGTGTATGTCAGGTTGGTGGGTCAGTGTGTGTGTGTCAGTGTGTGTGTGTGTCAGGTTGGTGGGTCAGTGTGTGTGTCTGTGTATGTCAGGTTGGTGGGTCAGTGTGTGTGTGTGTGTATGTCAGGTTGGTGGGTCAGTGTGTGTACGTCAGGTTGGTGGGTCAGCGTGTGTGTGTCAGGTTGGTGGGCCAGTGTGTGTGTATGTCATGTAGGTGGGTCAGTGTGTGTATGTGTGTGTCTTAGGTAAGTTGGTCATTTGTGCTTACCCTATAGTGCTGCCGTCTTTGTCTTTGCTGCACAAGTGTGTACTTCTTCTCCCAGCTAAACATCCAAGCTAGAAGTTTTCTTTTCTTTTCTGCTGTGTTTCTCATTGCCGCTCACAACCTTCTCTCATACAGTTATGCATGTAATGTATCATGCAATACACACTTAGGGCCAGATTTAGATACATTTTCATATCTTTACAGCGGCGTAGCGTATCTCATTTACACTAACTTAGAGTGGCAGGTACGGTATTCAGAAAGAACTTGCGCCCTAAGTTTTACAGCAATCACCCTAGTTGGCGAACATAGGTGTGACTACAAAGAAAAGAAAGGGAAATGAAGCAAACAATCACAAGATCGATTTCAAGCTCAATCCTGTCTATGAGAGGCGGAACTGTCTCCAACCCAGAGCACCTTCAAATGGGTTCAAGACTGTGCCCTAGGTCCAAGACAGCCCCTCCCCCGTGGTTTCTCTATTGGCTTAAACATCTGTATCAACCTTTTCCAGGCATCTTATCACAGCAGAGTACATCAAGGTAAAGCTAGTGGTGACATATAGATTCTATCGTACCAGGATAACCACGGATGCCATTTCCTGACAACGTTTTCTTTATTCACCTCCCTGAACGCTAAAGTCGATTTATATGTGAAATGAAGTTGGGTGGCTTGAATCACTTCCCCTATGGAGGGATAAAGAGGATTTTTCCACTTCCTGGTGATGCAGTCTAGCAGACATTAACACGTGCAAAACCGTAAGTCTCGTCCAGGCTGGAAGTTTCTCCAGCCCGAGTGAGAGAAGAGCCAAACTGGGATGAGGAATGACTACAGAGCGAGAGACCTCAGAGACCATGCGGAAAACTGCTTTCCAGAAATTTGCCAAAATGGGGCAGCTCCAGAGGATATGGAGCAGGTCCCCTCGGTGCCCACATTTCCTCCAACATCTATCACTCTGCAGCCCTCCAAATTTAGATACTTTGGGCCATATTCTCAGCTGCGATACGACGGTGTATCTCAGATACACCGTCTTATCTCTGTTTTTTTCAATGGGTATCTATGCGTGTTATTCCTAGAATCACTTACGGATAGATACACTAAAGATCCGACAGATGTAAAACAATTACACCGTCGGATCGTAGATGTAATGACAACGCCGGCCGCTAGGTGGCCTTTACTTTGTTTTCTCATTTGCCTATGCAAATGAGCCTAATACGCCGATTCCCAAACGTTTTTACGCTGCCCGTTGTCGTTTCCGTAGTTTCCGTAAGGTTTTTCCTGCGTAAAGATAAAGCAGCCCAAAGATGGCGCATCCTATGTTAAGTATGGAAGCCGTGACTGAGGGAAATTTGAAAGTTGTTACGTTGTTTGCGTAACTCGTCCATGAATGGGGATTTACGTTGATTACGTTCACGTCGAAAACATCGTCATAATTTGGAGCATGCACACTGCGATTTTACTATGGCCGGTGCATGCGCAGTTCGTTCGGCACGGGGGCGCGCTTAATTTAAATACAAGCCGCCCCCTTCGATTTACGCGGGGATACACTACGCCGCCGCAAACTATGGAGCAAGTGCTTTGGGAATACGGCACTTGCTCCATTAAGTTTCCGCGGCTTGGTGTAAATGGCTTACGCTACGCCAGCGGCCATTCTATGAGAATCTGGCTCTTTGTCCAGGGTTAAGTACCATCTTTGCGAGATCTTTGTAGATAACTCCCAAAGAGAAGCACAAATTGTAACTGCATATACGGATTTGCTAGCTGATTTCCATTGCTGGGTGGAGTTGGAGCATCCCAGGTCTGTTTCCCACTTGAGCAGAGGGGCCGATTTAACAAAGGTGTTTTTTTGTTGGATAATGTTATAGAATAGTGAGATTCCCTTCATGATGGTATAGGACTTATTAAGATAAAGCCATGCTGGTAAAGGTATGTGGCATTTCCATGAAGGAGAGGAATCTAGATAGTGTTTTGTTCTTAAGTATAGGTATAGATCAGAGCAGGGTAGACTGAATTCCTCTTGTAATTCAGAGAATGTTTTAAGCCAGCCCTTGGTAAAGAGGTAGTTTATGTACAGAATTCCTTTGTCACGCCATTTTGTAAAGGAGACCAGGTCTATACTACGCTGTAGGACCATGATCGGGATTTTCAGTTCAGTGTTGTTGGGGTAATCTTGGCAGAGGTGGATAAATTTGTTCCAAACTTGGACTGTGGTTGACATTGTAGGGCAAAAGAAGGATGGGGTTTTGATGCTGGGAGGATTGGAGAGCAACCATAGAGTCAAATTTTGATGCTGGGAGGATTAGAGAGCAACCATAGAGTCAAATTAGTGCCAGGAAGAAGGGCAGCTTCCATTTGCCCCCAGGCAGTGTGTGGGGTTGGTGAGAACCATTCCTTAGTTTGTGTGAGAACTGAGGCCAGGTAATAATTGTAGAAATCTACATAGCCAGTGCCACCTGCCTTGCGATGTTGTGTGGCATCTATTTTGACTACAAAGAACCAAAAGGCAAGTAGAGAAAAGACGAGCTGCTGAATGACCTCCATTGTTGTTGTTGTTTGGCTGACGCTGACTGACGCTGCATCACGTTTCTCTTCGCACTAGTGTGACATCACGAGAGGCATTTTTTCTAAAACCTGAATGGCCCCTGGCGGTCCGACTTGAAGTGGAAACACTCACCAGAATAGACCTGACCATTCTAAACATTCCAAACTGTACCGACCTGAACCGATCCACTCAGTGGAAACAAGGCATTAGATTCTAAGATTTTCTGAGAAATATTGTGTTACCTTTAAGGCCGCGTACACACGGCAGAGAACCTCGACGGGCAGAACACATCGTTCCGCCCGCCGAGGTTCTCTGCCGGCCGTCGAAATCGGCGACCCGCCCGTCGGGAATGGCAACCAGCCATTCATCCAGGCGGGCCGTCGAGCAAAAAGAGAGCGTGCTCTCTTTTCGCTCGACGGGATTCCCGACGGGCGGGGAGAGCCAAAAGCGTACACACGGCCGAGGTCCTCGCTGGAATGCGGCTTCCAGCGAGGTTCTCGCTGGTTTCCAGCGAGAACCTCGGCCGTGTCTACGCCGCCTAAGAAAACAAAGTCTCCATCCTGCAAAAAAAAAGGCTCCTGTCCCTTAACTTCAAATGTCTTTGCTCTCAACCTTAAAATCCAGTCCCTTATGGGGTGTAGTGTTACTGTTACTTTGATGATATGTGTATGCCTTCGCGCTAAGTGGAGCAATTAAAGTGCAAATAAACGCTATATGAATAAAATAAATAGCAAAAAATATATCTATATAACAGTTGCTGCAAAACCTAAAAGTGTTTACATAACACAAAATAACAAACAGGTGATAATAAATGATCTTGCGCTACTAAAAGATAATAGTGTAGTATCCAAATAACCAAATTAAACACACGTGCCTTAAATATGATATAAATGTGAAATCTATATAGAAATCTGTATATTAAAGTCCAAAAATGCATAAAGTGCCAAAGTGAATAGGTGTTAGTAAACAACAGTCCGTGTGTCATCCAGTGTTCACAGTATTCGTGTGGGTGCCACTCCGTGGGAAAAAACAGCCTCACAGGCCTTTAACCTCACTGCCACAAAGTAACTGCATCAAATACCCTCAGGTATCTCCAATATTCTTGTAAGGTATGCTGGGTTAGCAAACATCCGGGACCTCACAGAGCCAAAAATATATCTATACCAACTCAGGAAACAAAAGTGAAGAACGAGAGACTCCCATAGTGTAGTATCATCAGACAACGATCATTTAATAAAAGTAATCTCCTTACATCAAAGGAATAAAAAACAGCTTAAAAACAAACGGCATAAGCCAGATCCTCACGTCACTCCAGGTGTCCGTCAATCCCTACGCGTTACGGCAACTGCCTTCATCTGGGGAGTTGCCGTAACGCGTAGGGATTGACGGACACCTGGAGTGACGTGAGGATCTGGCTTATGCCGTTTGTTTTTAAGCTGTTTTTTATTCCTTTGATGTAAGGAGATTACTTTTATTAAATGATCGTTGTCTGATGATACTACACTATGGGAGTCTCTCTTTCTTCACTTTTGTTTCCTGAGTTGGTATAGATATATTTTTGGCTCTGTGAGGTCCCGGATGTTTGCTAACCCAGCATACCTTACAAGAATATTGGAGATACCTGAGGGTATTTGATGCAGTTACTTTGTGGCAGTGAGGTGAGAGGCCTGTGAGGCTGTTTTTTCCCACGGAGTGGCACCCACACGAATACTGTGAACACTGGATGACACACGGACTGTTGTTTACTAACACCTATTCACTTTGGCACTTTATGCACTTTTGGACTTTAATATACAGATTTCTATATAGATTTCACATTTATATCATATTTAAGGCACGTGTGTTTAATTTGGTTATTTGGATACTACACTATTATCTTTTAGTAGCGCAAGATCATTTATTATCACCTGATCGTTACTGGTACTTTACCTTTCCCATTCCTGCTATTGGAACAGAAAGCAGCCACAGGGAGGTACAAAGACAGAAAGTAACACATGTTGTGCCCCCCTCCCCCTTAGGCCTCGTACACACGAGGGGATATGTCCGCTGAAAACGGTCCGATGGACCGTTTCAGCAGACATCTCCGATCGTGTGTATGGGCTAGCGGACAGATTTGTCCACCCGACAGATTTCAAAGCATGCTTTGAAATCTATCCGGTGGGAATCTGTCCGCCCGACATGTCTGCTGGTTAGTACACTTACCAGCAGACATGTCGTCCCGCACCGCCGCCGCGCCGCCGCCGAATGGATTTGGCGCATGCGCGGAAGTGTTTTACTTCCTGGTGCGGTGACGTGGCGGTGACGTGGCAGCGTCAACGTCACCGCCGCGTCACCGACACGTCACCGCGCCGTCCGCCGGCGGGGAATTTGATCCGATGGTGTGTACACGCCATCGGATCAAACTCCTGATCGGACATATCCGATGGAAATGGTCAGCGGACCATTTTAATCGGATATGTCCGATCGTGTGTACGAGGCCTTAGAGTTAACCAAAAAGATTGAATGAAGATTATTATGCATGTAATGTATCATGCAATACACACTTAGGGCCAGATTTAGATACATTTTCGTATCTTTACAGCAGCGTAGCGTATCTCATTTACACTAACTTAGAGTGGCAGGTACGGTATTCAGAAAGAACTTGCGCCCTAAGCTACGGCGGCGTGTTGTAAATGTGCCAGCATAACCGCGCGTAATTCAAAGTAGGCTGGTAGTGGGCGTGTTGTATGTCAATGAATCGTGACCCCACGTAAATGACGCCAGCCGTGGACGTATCCCAGTGCATATGTTTCAAAATCACGTCGCAAATAGTCAATGCTTTCGACGTGAACGTGACCTACGCCCAGCCCCATTCTGAATCGGCTTACGCAAATGACTTAAACGTCGTGAAATTCAACGGCAGTTCTGACGTCCATACTTAACATTGGCTGCGTCATCTTTTTGGTAGTTTATCTTTATGCCTGAAAAACGCCTTATGTAAACGGCGTAGCTTACTGCGACGGGCGTACCTACGTTCGTGAATCGGCGTATCTTGCTCATTTGCATATTTAACATGGGAACGCCGAATGCGTCCAGCGTAACTATGCGCCAATGATACGCCGGCATAGGCAAGTTACGTCGGACCGCTGAAGCCATGTTTTTCGGCGTATCTTGCTTTCTGAATCCACGTAAAGATGCGACGGTGCACATTTGTACTTACGTCGGCGTATCTTGAGATACGCCGGCGTAAACCTTTCTGAATCTAGCCCTTAACGAGTAACTCCACTTTTGTTGAGAAAAAAAAACATTCCTTTCTGGGTGATCAATGTATATTGTAAGGATTTTAGCAAACTTTGTTGTAGATCTATTTTGTTACTCTAAAGAAATTGCTGTTTGCTTTCCTGTGTCTATATGCAAAGTGAATGTGCATGGGAGTGATTTTTTTAATTATCCATCAGCTGCGGCACTTTCAGTGTTCTAATGAAGAAAGTGGCAGGGTCTGAATCCCTAAAGTTTTTTCTTTGGGAGTGTCTCACAAAAAATAAAGTATTGTTGCAGAGGATGTCCAAAATATGACATGTATTCTAGAGAAGACTTCTAGGAAAATCAGCAAGCCAATTATACAAGCAAGAAATTACATTTCTGGGTGGCACTCCATATACCATTTGTGTATAGAATGCCTGCAGATCACCATATTGCATTGCACTTTACAGAAGATAACAGAGCTGTAGAATGAAAAGACAAGGCAATTTTTAACAAATTTCTATTAAATATGTTTTTTTAGCAATTGTATCTGCTGTATTATTTTGTTTTTATTTCTTTTTTTACCCACAAAATTGGAGTTACCCTTTAAGTACAAGTGGACTGAAAAGATAATGTACTCCATAAGGAATTCTGTTGAAAAATAAAAGGTAACAATTTTGGAAATACATAGTATCATATAGTAGACGAAAAATGTGAGCACCTTTTAATCTATAGCCTTTAAACAACAGGCACATAGGCAGTGGTGGCCACTCCATTAGGGGTGCAGGGGTGTGGCCCCCCTAATCCATGTGTCCAGCCTCTAATCTACATGAAGGGCACCGGACACATGGATTTCAATGTTTTTTCCTTTTTGAAGCGCATGATTAGAGACTGAGGCTCTAATTGGCTTTGAAAAGGGTGGGATTGGTGTGCAGAGCACTACCATCCAAACAGGGGTCAGGTTGTTTGTTTGCCGCCCCCCCCAAAAATGGAGCACCAGCCACCACTGCACATATATACTAGTACTCTTAGAAGTGCCCTTTCTATACATTCTTTGCAGGACTGATCTAACTGCTCTTGAAGAGTCAGCTAACATTTTTTGTCCTATGAAGCAAAATTAACAACAGCTTTCATGCTGCATGCATGATGTGCAAGCTATTAATGGTAACCATTAGGTATGCAGATTGATGTATGACAAAATTACATTTTGTTCTTCACTGATCATGATTGTATGTGTCCTGACTCAATTACTACCATATTTTATACTTCCCTCACAATTCTTCTTTCAACTGAACTTAGGTCAAATCTATAGAATTATATGTAAACCCATGGTTGTGTACACCTTTAGAACTCTACACATCTAAGTACAGTATTTTGTTTGTTTGAAAAATATTTGTCAAGAAAATATTTATTTAAATCCATTGTAATTTAGAGTGCATTCCTCCTTCTTTATCTCAACTGCTCATCCTCTATTGTAAAAACAATAAACAAATCCTCTAAATAAAATAGGAAAAAAGCACCCAGTCCCACTTATGAGGCGCCTATCTCTACCACTCTGGGGTCACGAGCACAGATTGTACACTAAGAGTAGGGATGAGCCCCACCCCCCGTTCGGTTTGCACCAGAACCTGCGAACAGACCAAAAGTTCTTGTGAACACACGATCAAACCAAAATCCCCGCGGACAGACAGCGCGGGGACATGGCAGTGACGTTGACGCCGCAACGTCACCAAACCAGGAAGTAAAATGCTTCCACGCATGCGTCAAATCCATTCGATGCATGCGGGGGATTACGGTCCGCTGATTAGGCGTACTAACCAGCGGACATGTCCGACAGACTGCTTTCCAGCAGACAAGTTTTAAAGCATGCTTTAAAACTTTTGTCTGCTGGAAACCTGTCTGCTAGGCCGTACACATGATCGGTTATGTCTGCTGGAACTGGTCTGCGGACCAGTATCAGCAGATATGTTCGATCATTTGTACGCGGCCTTAAAATCCACAATAGACCTGAAGGGTCTGGAATGGATATTTGGGGGGAACCCCACGCCATTTTTTTTTAATTTTTAAATTATAGCCGCAAGTGATTTTTAATGATTTTTTTCCCTTCAGAAATGACACTTTGTACAGGGACAGTTCTAAGCATGGGAAACAAGCGCTACTTCACAGGCATACTATACACCCCCCAGGTACTAAATTTAAAGGAATATTTTTTTGTTTCACTTTAAGCATTATTAAATTTACTGCTCCCGATAAAAACGGTAGTTTTTAAAACTTTTTTTTTTCATTGATTCATGTCCTGATTTTAGGACGATAACTTGCATATTACCCTTTAAAATTAGCACTTTAGATTTCTCCCATAGACTTTTACAGGGTGTTCCACAGCTTTTCGAATTTGCTGCGAACACCTCAAATTGTTTGCTGTTCGCCGACAGCTGTTTCTGATGGGTCACTGACTGGCAGCTGATGGGCACTTTTTTGGTAGCTGTGGTGGTACATCTGATGGGGCTGTGCTGATAATCAATGTGCTTACTATCAGCACAGACCCCCCTCTGACAGAGAGAGACGCCGATCTGCTCTTTCTGTTGCGCGAACCGAGGAATGACGTTTACCGGCACTTCCTGGTTCACGCGATGATCAGCTGTAGGTGGCTATTAAAACCTGGACCGAAATTCCACCTTAGTTCTCTGCGAATGAACACATGCGAGGTGAAACATAATGCCCGTCAAACACCTTGCCTTTCAAAATGTCACACTTAGTATAGTAGTATGTTATGAAACATACCAAACTCCATATCGACCGGTGGACAGCCAAATAAATAACTGCAACTATATTTTATTAACTGTATTTATTGGCGTATAACACTCACTTTTTTACCCTGAAAATAGAGGGTAAACTTTGCTTGCGTGTTATATGCAGGGGGCTGTGGAAAGTCTTTTTCTTGAAACTCTTAGGCCGCATACACACAAGGAGACATGTCCGCTGAAACTGGTCCACAGACCAGTTTCCGCGGACATGTCCGATCGTGTGTACGGCCCAGATTGGGAATCTCTTTTGCTCCGGGTGCAAGCATGCTTAGAAACTTGTCTACTGGAAACCTGTCTGTCGGATATGTCCGCTGGTAAGTACGTCTAACCAGCGGACCGAAATCCCGTGCATTCATCGAATTGATTCGACGCATGCGTGGAAGCATTTTACTTCCTGGTCTGAGGACGTCGGTGGCTTCTACATCAACGCGTTCTCTGTCCGCGGGGATTTTGGTCTGATGGTGTGTACACACATCAGACCAAAAGATCCCCGGAGACATGTCCGATGAAAACGGTCCGCGGACCGTTTTCATTGGACATGTCTCCTCGTGTGTACAGGGCCTAAAAGTTAGGATGCATGGTATACGCCGATAAATACGGTAAATATTGTTCATAGTGCAAAAATTCATAAGAAATGTCATATACGGAAGCATTGTATGAGTGGCAAAAAGTAATTCCCATTACCGAATAAGTTCAGTCTAATATGACTACTGTCTCAAGAAGCCATTTTCTTGGGAATATATTAGATTCAGCCGTAGAACATCTGTACACAGACTTCAGATCCAAAAGTTAGTAAAACACAGAAACATAGATTGCAGTTGAGATCAGTTTAAGAGAAGTGTGGGGTCACTTTTATGAAGGAATAAAGGCAAAACAACACAATTCATGGTAAGATCAGCAGTTAACAGAAGAGTACACTGTTATAAAGGATGGCATACAAAATCCAAATGTTGTTTGAGATTCCTAGCTTAAATAATGATGTCTAAAGTGAAAATACTATAAACAATAGCCCTTACTTCTATAAACTTGTTTATGCAACAAGGATGGCCTATTGGCCTATGATGAAAACCCAGAAGTTGACATTTATGCACATGTGAATGTCTTAAAAAATAATTCCATTTTTTTTATTTGTTATTTGTCACACTGTTTTGTTATTCTCTCCACTCCAAGCAATTACACAGTACAGAAGTGAAAACCACATATGTGTAACTAAACGTGTCCTTTTTTTTACTGAGCTTTTGTTATATTTTAATGTTTATTATTTATTGTGCTCTTCAATTGATTCTGTGAGTTTGACCCCAGGATCAGTAAGTGACCACATAGGCTACATCAGCATTGGAGACACAATATACCGTATCATTGTACTACTATGTGGCTGCCTTCAAAAATGTACCTTTATCAGTAGATTCAATTAATAAACCCTAATTCCCTGGCTTGTTTGTACATCTATTAAGGCCAAATTATCGGGCATTTAGTTCTCATAAATAATTCATATTTTGTTCTAATAGAAGATATATTTACAAGAAGAAATTAAACATTTTGTTTTTCTTTCTGGAACGGACATGATATTTTTTATTGGTGGGTCAGATACTTCCATTTGGACAATCTGATCCTTCTGCGGATACAAATGTGGAGATTTTATCTTCAAATGCATCAACATCCTTCTGCTGTTAATAGTTGCTCTTGGAAGAGCTACAGAAACATTAAGTAAACAATTATCTTAATATGGCCATTATGAAGCTGCCAAATTGGAAATAAAGTTTTATTTTCTATTCAAATCTGTTTTCAAGCTCACCAATCTGCTATAAAGTAGCCACAGTTTAGTATTTTAGTATATGTGTTATACTGTGTGCCTTTTACAATCTTGATATTGATAAATACTGTTTAATTTTTTAAGTGTTAGTTAAGGTTTATAGTACCCTACTTTATCACCAATTACCTGTTTGGATCAAATGAGTATTGCTTAAATCCTATTTTAATGTACTTGATTATTTTTGACAATATTACAATTAAGATTACAGATTATTCCAATTGCTGTGCTAATTTTCCTACTATTCTCACTTAAAGTGGAACTCCAGGGAAAATATATTTTTGACATTTGCTGATTTCAGCTTAGTTACTTCTAATGTTTGGTATATGTCAATAGGGCTTCTGGGCATGCTAAATTTTTAATTTCATTCATGCTTGAATATACTATTAGCTTTTATATTGTGGCTTAGATGCTGGGAGTTCCAATATTTGTACATATACGATAGCGGATCACTCACTCTCTACCATATCCATTTAGAAAATGTTTTGTGTTCACTTCACAGAAAAGGGTTTCGTGGTTGGATGAGGGGAGATTGGGACATTCATATTCTTCTCCACTTCTGTGAAAAGAATGCAAGGTAATCTCTGAATGTACAAGGTGAAGAGTGAGTGATCCACTATCATCACTGTATGAGTGACAGAACTCACAACAACAGAGCCAGAAGATCAAGGCTGACAGTGATATCTGACATAATACATCAGTTTTTTTTTTTGTATGCCCAGAAGCCATCTCCATGTAGTATACAAGAATTATAGGTAACTAAGTTGGTTCCAGCAAATATCTTTTTTTTTATGGAATACCACACTGACTTACATGTTTGTGTCTAAAAAGTATATAGGCCCATGAGAAAAATATTATGAGAATTAGTAGAAAAAAGTCACACCAATTTCAACATTCTTAACCACTTAAGACCCGGACCAATATGCTGCCAAATGACCCAAGGGGTTTTTGCGATTCGGCACTGCGTCACTTTAACAGACAATTGCGCGGTCGTGCGACGTGGCTCCCAAACAAAATTTGCGTCCTTTTCTTCCCACAAATAGAGCTTTCTTTTGGTGGTATTTGATCGCCTCTGAGATTTTTATTTTTTGCGCTATATACAAAGATAGAGCGACATTTTTGAAAAAAAAAACAATATTTTTTACTTTTTGTTATAAGAAAAATCAATAAACTAAATTTTAGTCAAACATTTAAGCCAAAATGTATTTAGCCACATGTCTTTAGTAAAAAAAAATCGCAATAAAAAATTATCTACCTAGCGGGAACAGCGACACTAATACAGCGATCAGAAAAATGATCGCTTAGTGATGCTGGCAATAGGGAGTGAAAGGGTTAACTAGGGTGGTGATCAACGGGTTAAAACTTTATTAGGGGGGTACGGGGGCTACCCTGGACCTAACACTAACTGACTGTCACACTGCCTGTCACACTGACACTAAATACAGTAATCATACATGTATCAGGGCTCAAAATTTCAAGTCCTGAGCTACTAGCCAGGCCTCAAGGTGTACTTGCCACCAGTTGCCCCGCCCAACCCCTACCATGCCCCACCCCTAACCCCGCCCCTAGACACGCCCTCATAAATCTCATGAAATTTAAATGACACTTAAATGTTTATACAACAACTTCATCCGTGCCCAAAAATACAGCCTGCCCATGTCTACCAATGCAGCATGTGTCCCCATGGCAGCAAAATGTCCCCCACTTTGCAGCCAGAATCCCCCCCACACTATTGCAGCCAGAATCCCCCCCACACTATTGCAGCCAGAGTCCCCCCCCACACTATTGAAGCCAGAGTCCCCCCCCCCACACTATTGCAGCCAGAGTCCCCCCCACACTATTGCAGCCAGAGTCCCCCCCCCACACTATTGCAGCCAGAGTCCCCCCCCACACTATTGCAGCCAGAGTCCCCCCCCCACACTATTGCAGCCAGAGTCCCCCCCCACACTATTGCAGCCAGAGTCCCCCCCCACACTATTGCAGCCAAAGTCCCCCCCCACACTATTGCAGCCAGAGTCCCCCCCCCACACTATTGCAGCCAGAGTCCCCCCCCACACTATTGCAGCCAGAGTCCCCCCCACACTATTGCAGCCAGAGTCCCCCCCACACTATTGCAGCCAGAGTCCCCCCCACACTATTGCAGCCAGAGTCCCCCCCCCCCCACACTATTGATCTGTCTATCAAAGTTTCCCGGACAAGGGGGGAGGGGCTGTATGACGCGCACGGCGTCGGATGGGAAGAATGCAGCTATTGAATGGAAAGCTGTCTGTTCCCCGCAGTTTGAACAATGCGGCGGCTCCTTTCCTACCCAGAAAAGGTTGGATACAATAGTGTGGAGGGGACCAGATGGCGGCGGCAGCGGCGGCGGCGGCGGCAGCGGCGGCGGCGGCAGCGGCGACGGCGGAAACAGCAGCGGCAGCAGGGACTCTCCTCTCCTTGCTCGCCCCCCCCCTGCTCCCAGGCAGCCCACACTCGCCTGACCTCAAAATGTACTCGCATTTTGCGAGCAGGCGAGTGTAAATTTTGAGGGCTGCATGTATGATTACTGCGTTCAGTGACACTGTGACAGGGGGGAGGGGGAGGCGATCGGGGGGGTTAAATGTGACTATGTGTAGTGTTAGTGCAGTGTAGTGTTAGTGCAGGACTTACTGTGTTGTGATCTCTCCTCAGCGGTGGATGAAAAAACCGCCGAGGAAGAGATCACATCGCTTCCTCCTTCCTGTGTTTACACAGGAGGAGGAAGTGACAGGGCGGCGGGCGCGCGCATTGGCTGGGAGCGATCCGGAGGGGGTGGACAAAAACGAATAGCCGCCCACTCTTGTTGGTTCGCTCCTACAGCCGCGCGGACCGCCGCATGTACGGGGGGGGGGTGTCGGGATCGGACCCCCGAACCCCCCCAAGGCACCAATGTATATATACGTTGATGTGCCTGTCGGTGCCATTCTGCCGACGTAAATGTACATGCGGCGGTCTTTAAGTGGTTAACAAGTTAATTCCTCCTAGTATTTTAGTGGGGAAATGACAAGACGTGTTGATTGCAGTCAGTAGATGAATACCACTGTTTTCTACTGAGCTATTTAGGCTTTTATCTTATACATTGCATGTTGTAAATGGATAGAAAATGTTTACAATGATCTGCCAAATAATGGAAACTGGATTTTAAAATTCAATGAATTGTAAAACCTATTCAATACTCCTGCATCTGGTCTTCTCAATTTTACAAATACGAATACCATTGCAGTTATTGTTTTCAGAAAACAACAAAAATCAATATATTCTGGCAAAGCTGATACTTTACTAGCACAGTGAGGAGGCCTTTCATATTTTAATGAACATGGAGAACACCTCTAATTGGATATTTAAAATGTTGTGTGTTAGGATGAACCATGAATATAGTTCAGCATGGTGAGAATAGGAGTATAAAGAAGTATTGAGTTAATTAGGGTATCATTTTTACTATACAATGTACAAAATGTTATAGCAGCCTATGTATTGCAGAATGCAATTGTATTTAACTTTTAACATATAACAGATATTCTTTCAGACATACACCGTTTTATATTGCAAGGCCATAATACATCATCTTATATTTTGTTTCTTACATTTATATTGAATTAGCCTTTGAGTATTATTGTGATTGATTGAATATTTAGCTCTCATCTCAGCTTGTATATAACTTTGGATAAGAGACAGTAGCTTTCTGCATAACTTATGCAAAAGCTAATAGGCATAACACTAACTATAAGATTACTGAAGAATTTTGCATATATTTTAAATCCTGACAGATTGGATACAAGTACTTAACTTACTTTTTTTATTTATTAAGATTTAATCTTATCATTTTTATATGCATATTAGCATGGCTAAATGATTTACAGTTATTCCTGTTTATTCTTCAAAAAAGGCTCATTTTCTTTCCTACAATTTATTTCCTTCTTAGAGTCTCAGATGTTCCACTGCACACTCATCAATCATACTAAGAATCTAAGTTATATTCTCCACACTCCACCACTAACTGGATTACAAAGCTGAAAACTTACTTGAAGTTGAAAATGTGATAAAAGTAATCAAATTGCTGTAGTCAAATTCTAACAGTGGTGAATAGATGACACTAATTATTGTCTCTTATTATGCTACAAATGTAGTTTACTCTATCTTTATTCATGAAGAGGTATCATAGATCTCATCATGGGAATTGCACTAGCTGTGTTCAATAATGGTAGGTTAGTTTGCTCTCATTTTTCATTTCTTTCAGTATGCTTAAGGTGGAGCTTTAGATTCTCATGGATTTGCGACTGTGCCTCATTGCTTATGTCCCATATTTTCCATGTTTGCTTATAAGGCCTGCTTCATTGACTGTTCAAAATTAAAACCTGCATTATTGTTACAATGAACTGTATATTGATCTATCCAGTAGAATATTCTCACAGTAAGACATATAATGCTATGAAATTCATGGCTTTAAAATAACATAATGCTTTCTGAAATGTACAATGCCCATAATATTAGGAAACATAGATGTGGCCTATGGAAATGGAAACTCTTGAATCTATCAGCAGTGTGATAATGTATGCTTTCTTTACTGTCTAGTAGAGCTGTCTGTGAAATGTGGTGAGATTCATACAGTATTTAATGAATAGATGTCCCAAGGTGAATCTGAATTTCGTTGTTATATTTGTCAGTTCGGATTCCCAAATATCAAAACAAGGGAATACAAGGGCTCCTTTCTGCTTTTCCTTGCACACCCTTATTTTGTTCGCCAGTGATACCAGGTCCTAACCTTATATTGCAGTATCTCTGGTAACTTTTTAAAACATAGTAGTTAAGGCTGTATTTGGGTCTCATTATCCCATCTTAAAAGACTACCCAGAGCTTTCCAAACCATCAACTTTCCATCATCTGCTGCTGTCCACTTTTTTGTTAATTGGTTAAGTTTCTTTCTGTCTTCAATTTGATATCTGGTTCCACATTTTAAAATGTTGATGGGTTGCAAATGTATAACAATTCAGCCCAACAATTGATGGAACCTTTTGGAAGCCTGCTCATCTCTACTGACTAGTGGAAGTCACAAACGTGAGCATAGTTACTGTATGAGAATATGGAATCACAATCAGATAAATCCTTAAATGCTATATTTACCTAAAACAAAATAATAATAATAATAATAAGTGCACATACATATTTGTGCAGTTTAGAAATGTGCATTTATTATTTTCTCTACAATAGCCTACAAAGTATTGCACTGATTGTGGGTGCAATGTCAGGCTCCTGCAGATGACGTCCAGACGAAGCTTACGCACTAACGTTGCGAAACGCGTTGACGTAATACGGCGCCGGATGCGACACCACCCCAACAATCACCCGGGGGGATAGGAAAGTCTCGGAAGGGACTTCCACGTTGAAAAAAGGACTCAACGCCAGAGCGGCTGCACAGCTTCATTGAAAACTCGGACATGTACTGTCACTCATCAGGACTTAGTATCTCATTGGAGACTTTCAAATAAAATTGAGCTCCACAAACGTGTATCCGGCTAGACTACTCGCCGCACACGCTGTCTGATCCTGACAGATCTGATGACATCAGTAGCGACCAGCAGCACTCTCATTACTAATGAGCTCGGAACTAACCATTGCCGTCCACTATTTGACCTCCCTCTCTGGAGCCCGGTAAGACTGTTCTTTTTATCGCACTGATAGCTGCTGAGGGTTGTTGATACCCAAACGTTTGTGGGACACCCTAAATTAATCATCTTACCTACATGATAGTGTCGATCAGACTGTGCACCAATACGGCTGTTGGAGAACTACATCAATGTTATAGCCAGTGACATTCACCCTGGAACCACAGAAAAATACTCAAAGACGTGCAGTTCCCTCTCATGCGTTTGCAACTCACATAGAATTGCTCATACAGTGTTCCTATTGACCAGCATCAACTTATGAATATATTAATGATTTATTACGATCACCCAACTGGATATAGACACACTCATATTATTTAATATCTTTGGTTGCAACCACATTATTCCCCCGCAGGGGTACTCCTGCTGGACATTCCACACACTATATACATTCAATTTTGAAAGCTATCTCCACGGCTATACCGTACGGAATTTCCAGCAGTATTGATCCATTTGGCGTCCGGATCGCCCTAGTTATATGTGTTTTTATGTTTGTCACATGTTAGTGTCCTATACGTGTTATTCTGTTGCATGTTACATGAACCAGGTTCATGCGTGCAGCATCGGCCGGCTGCTGTAAGTAGGCATACGTGTTAGCCCCTATTATATACATCTTGTATCTTCAATTTTTTTTAAAAATAAATTTTCTTATCCCGAATTCTTTCTAGATTTTGTATCTTTATATGATCAAATAAATAATTTTATCTATATTACTGTCCATCTCTGCCTTGGTAGCCCCTTGGTTGTCCATTGGGGACACCCTGTCTCAGTTTCCCCATAGCACAACATCTCTTTTTTCCTTATCCTGCAGATGTTTCTGTTGTAAAAATATAGACTGGTTCTCCAGATAGAAACATGTATTGGATCCCAGAACAAATGAAAAAAAATCAGCAGAGTATTTGTAAATATTACAATGATCAGAAGCCTTAACAGTCCCATTCAAATTACTCAGCCCTTTTCTATAATAGCAAGCATAGAGAAACTCCACCCATCCAGCATTAATATCCAATCTATGCACCTAGGTAGCTTCCATCAATGCAATATTGTATACTGTAATCTAGGCTTGTGCTTCCATAGTATTGCCAGCAATAAAAATATTTTCTTAAAATACAGCTTTTTCCGATTGACCAAAACGTGGGGCAATCTGATAAGTTGGTTTTTACCAGCTCTTATGTGTGGCATAAGGCCTCTTGGCCTAGAATAACTGCAGGCATAATGTTCTGATATTTTCTTATTGTTTAGGACCAAATTGCATTGTTTTTCCACTGTAAATTAGCTAAACAATTTACCCTTTGAAAAGGCAATTTATCACAAATAAGAACATAAACATTTAACCTGCCCCCTTGATCTTTAAGACCCCCTTTTTTTTTATAAAACACATTTATACTTATATTTACATATATTTTATATCCACGGTTTCCTCCATACTCATACCTACAGGTTTTCTGTTTGAAAGTTGGAGGAAGTGCTAGTAGACTATGAGGGTGTCAATCAGTACCCTTGCAGTCCATTGAAACTACAAGTCCATTTGCCACCATAGCAGATGGGTCTTATATCTTATTCATTTACATGGATCTGTGAATGACTAATGTGGCTGTGCAGGCAGAGCAGGCTCATTTTAAAATGTGAAAGTGGCTATGGGGGAGAGAATCCCCACCCATTGTCACAGGGAAGTGGAGTGAGGGGGGTTGCTGAGCATGTTACACCCTAAATATGGGCATAATATGTAACATGTTCAGAAGCTTTAAACTGAGGTCCACAACCTATGATACTAAACCCAACTCTCAACATCCATTGGGCCAGATTCACGAACACTTGCGCTGGAGTATTTGGATATGCGCCGCGTAACTGTGATGATGCGCCGTCGTTTCTATGTGCCCGTACCCACCAAACTAGATGCGCCCAATAACGGGTCATTTGCGACCGGCGGAACGTTCCGACGCCAGAGTATCGTCAGCGCTTATTTTCGCTGGGCGCATCAGTCGCGCCCATTGATTTCCCCTGCAAATATGCAAATGAGGGATATTTCACAATTCACGAACGGATTAGCACCATACGCTGGCTACATGCGCCGCGCGTATCTGATCCGTCCGGCGCAAAGTTATTTCTACAAAAGGCTGCTTTATCTTTACTCCAGACGGTCACAGGTCAGCAGGAGAGCAGCTACAGCAGCGTTACCGACGATAGGAGCTAGCTGAGCACCCCCACTTGCAAGGACAACACCTCTGTGTGCCAACATGCCAGGGGCACTCGTGGTCCTAGAACTACTGATGGGTCCCCTGGAACCAAGAAGGCGGGCACGTGAGAGGATATACCGCACACGTATGAGCCTCTTTGGCATGGGGGATGAGGAGGTGTATCGCCTATTCAGATTCAGCCCTGATGCAATACTTGAACTAACCACAACCCTGCAGGATGACATCACCAGCCCAACACACCGATCACAAGCAGTGCAGCCACTGGTCAAGGTACTGGCAACACTTCATTTCCTTGCCAGTGGATCATTCCAGCGTACAAGTGGAGTGGTGGCTGGGATGTCACAGTCCTCCATGAGCAGATGTGTGCACCAGGTTGTCCCTGCAATCCTCAGACGCATGTCCAACCAGTTCATCAGACCCACCACTGAGGAGCTGCGGCAGAAGGCAATGACAGATTTCTACAACATTGCCAGATTCCCACGCACTGTGGGGGCCATTGATTGCACACATGTGGCCCTACAGCCCCCCAGTGCCACAGAGCACATATACCGCAATCGGAAGCATTGGCATTCCATCAACGTACAGGTGATAGCCGATGCCCAACGCCTCATATGGCACGTCCGTGCCAAACACCCCGGGTCCAGCCATGACAGTTTCATATACCGTCAGAGTCCCATCCCAGCAGAATTTAACCAGAACATGTATGGGGACAGCTGGCTGGTTGGTGAGTGACAAGGGAGTCAGGCATGACTATCCCCTCCCGTCATGCACAACAGAAATCGCACATGCATGACTAACATTCTCCTGTCTTTTCCCTTACAGGTGACTCTGCATATGCACTGGGACCCCATCTAATGACTCCTTTCCGGAACCCCCAAACCAGAGGAGAGAGAAAATACAATGAAGCACACATCAAAACCCGTGCAGTGGTGGAGCAAACATTTGGGCTCCTGAAGTCCCGTTTCCGCTGCCTGGATAAGTCTGGGGGGGCCCTATTGTATTCCCCTACCTTTGTGTGTCAGATCATCGGTGCATGTTGCATACTACATAACTTTGCTATGAAAAAAGGCCTGCATATTGACATACGTGATGACCTGACCCCCGACCCACACAGTCCCCACCTGCCAGAGGACACCCAGTCTGCTGATGGAAGAGCAGTCAGGAGGGTCCTCGCCGTAGGCATCTTTGGACACTAACCCAAAACATTAATTACACAGACAGTGCACGCGTGTACACCACTGATGTCCCTAGATCACACACACCACATGCACATCGCATTGGATTAGCCCAAGTCCAGCATGTAGGAGTTGGGAGCAGTAACGCCAGCGTCAAGGCCCCAATGATGTCACTGTCCATTCACACACCTTTCACACGTGATTCATTCAGCCGTGGGGTTCACTTCACCACCACGGCCGAGGGTGACACCCCTTACTTTCAGGAGTGCCACCCTCTCACATTCACACACCATTCACACTGTCCCCTGCACTCCTGACCGTGTGCAGTACAAAAATAAATTAGAAAGATCATATCCTGATCAATAAAAGAAAAATAATCTCATAACCTGAGAAAAAAAATAAATAAACTCATGACCTGAGTATGTGAAAAATAATAATATAAAACCAGCCACAAAAAAAAGGCCTCATCGGGGATGCCGGGGGCTTCTTCTGGGGGCCCCTCTCTGGCTCCGCAGCTGCCTGGATGGAGTGGGTGGGGGTGGGGGGGCATCTGGAGGTGGCTGATCCCCAGGTGGGCCACTCCTGGCAGGTGTGGCCTGCGTGCCCTCCAAGGCCCTGGCTATCCGTCCAAGATAACTGTTGGTCTGGGCCTGCATCCGGAGCTGACGGGTCATCTGGTAATGCTGGGCCCGCCGACTCAGCCTCCCCTGCTCCCGGATGGCAGCACTGTTACCATGGATGGCAGCAGTGTTGGCCTGGACGGCTGCAGTGAGGTGCTGGATATCCCCCTGCACCTCCCCCAAAGTGGTGACCACTGCAGCGCAATTAGAGCTCACATCCTGCACTGCGTTGCTGAGGTTGGCAACGGAGCCCAGGCTGTCCGACACTTTCTGCAAGTGGTCCGCTATGGCCCCCATTTGTTCTGTCTGTCTGGCGTGATCCCTTGCCAACTGGTCCTGGACACCATCAGACACCCCCCTGGTCTTCTGGGTCGCCTTCCTGGGGCCAGAAGATGGAGGTCCTCGGGTGGAAGGAGTCGCCCTTGAGGGGCTTCCAAGGATGGGGGAGGGGACGACAGACGGGCCAGGAGAAGGGGAGGAGACAGACAACACCAAAGAAAAGTCCTGCTCTGCCACAGCAGGATCTTCCACAACCACCTCGGCAGGTGTGGTGTGGCCACTCTCCTCCTCCACAACCTCTTCACCACCCAGTGGCTCAGGCACACGATGGCGTGGGGGGGATGGGGTGGAATGCAGGCTGACAGATGATGGCCCAGCTCCGTCATCTGTGGATGACACAAAGCAGACACATGTTGGTGGTCCCACACACTTGGCACATGTACCCCCCCCCCCAAATGCAAAACATCAAATAGGGGATTAAAAAACACTTACCTGTCCTTGTGCCTTCCTCCACGGAGTCATAGCCTGCGACCCCCTCCACCTGCTCCCTCTCCAGGCAGCGAGCAACCACCTCCTCCTCTGCGGTCAGGGTGACAGGACATGGGGGACCACCACCTGTGCCCCTCTCATACCTCCTGATGGAGGCCACCTTGTCCCTCACCTTGCGCCGCAGGTCATTGATTTTCTTTTGTATGTCCCCAGCAGTCCGGGTGGAGTAGCCCAGGACATTGACCCTGGCAGCAATCGACTCCAGGATGCCCTGCTTCCTCTCCCGGCTGGTCTTGCGGCTTTTTTTGCCATGGAGAAATTCATTCTCCGTCTCCATAGCCGAGATAATGACAGAGACCTCCTGGGTATTAAAATTGAGGTTCCTCCTCTCTCTGGGGGTAGCGGGAGCAGCCATTACAGAGCAAAAGTATCTTCCCTGGGGTGGGGGGAAACGGAACTACTTTTGCGCCGGAATGGCGTTTCCGCCAGCGCTTTTAAGCGCCCAGCGGAACGCATTGCGCTGACGTTTCCCAGGAAGTGGTGCCGACGGAAGTTGTGAGCATGCGCACAAGGGGGCGAGTGGAGCCGCACTCACTGCGCATGCTCCGTGGATGATGCGCTGAACGTAAGCCTCTGCGCCGGGCTCCGCCCATCATTTACATATGATCACACCCACTTCCACTTGCGTCGGGTTACGCCAGCGCATTATCGTTACTCTGGCGCAAGTTTACGCGCAACTGCTATGTGAATTACAGGAATTGCGCTGAAAGGGTCTTCAGAGTAACGTAAATGAGAAGCGTTACTCCAGAGGAAAGATACTCTCATCTACCTGAATCTGGCCCATTGAGTGTATTTCTGACCAATTTTGGCACTCTTATTGATCAGGGGATCATTGGGATTCGGTTTAATGTCATGCGATCCCAAGTTGAGGATCTATTTTATGAACATGTTGTCACACAGAAATGGTGGTAATTTTTATGTTCGCTAACAACCATTATAGAGTAGGCAGGGCTAAATAAAAAAAAATAGGATTCATATTAAAGTGAAAGCACTGGATAAGATGGAGGGGCCAGGAAACCAGAAGCATGATCCAAAAAGAGGAGGCTGCTCTATGCAAAGCCACTGCAATACAGCAGGTAAGTATAACACGTTTGTTATTTTTCTAGGAAAAAACTGAGACGTTACAATCTCGGCAACTTTGATAATATTACTAAGAAGCTGATTTATAGAAGAATTGAAAAAAGAATAGAGGTAAATTCATATGTCGCAATTGCTTTGCAGGCCGACAGGAGATCCCTGACAATATCAACCTGACCATATTTAGATCCTGGTTGAGAATAAAATATTTTCATTTAACTTTGCATAATTAGTTTGGACCAAGCTGATTAGCTGAGGTGAAGTTTGTGACATAATCAGCCTGCCTATCTGCCTCAGCCAATCAGAGGAAGCTTTGTATTTATTTTTAGACTACAAAGCTTCCTCTGAATGACTAAGTAGTGCTCAGTTTTGCTCTGGGAGCAGGGTGAGAAGTTCTCATCTTGTTGCCAGAACACAGCACTGCATACATGAGTAGCTGAGGCTACATACACTTTTTACAACAAAAAAATAGAAACCACACTGGTGTTGACACATGTAGAAATAAACAGCTGCTGGCAACAAAATAGCAAGACAAAACTATGCAACGGTATATAACATATGGGTTGGATAGTGCGACTGTTGATCAAGTGACGTCATTACGCCGATCGGCACTGGCGCGTGCTAGTGTGTTGGGGTTTACAAACAGAGGGAAGCGGTGGACACCGTCCTGATAGCCCATGATCTGAGACCTTGATGAGCCACTAATGTGATGTATTGCCTGTTTTAAATGTAAAGATTGTAAGTGCATTTTCAATCTTTTGGTATTTTAACATTAAAAAATCTAATGGAATTATGCTATGTGCCATTGTTCATCTTTTCCCTTATATGCAAGCTTTGGCTTTTTGGTATTTGAGATACCTATCGCTGTCATTATACAACGCTCATATTCCAGCGTTGTCTGGTAAGAGTTTTCCCCTGCCTATCTCACGAGTGGTGGTGTTTGTAACAGAAGGATAGGACTGGCTTTGATCTGCAGGATCCACTTTCTTTGCTTTAATCCCGGACTATCTTTGGGATCCTTTTCTGAATACTTTGGACTTTTTTATGTTATATGTAATTTAATTAATTTTACTCAGGAGCGCTGCTTAATATATATTGTTTTATAATAAGGGTGTTGTGTTTGATATATGTTTCATTACTAAAGCAGTGGCAATAAATACCAAACCAACAAAAAGTCCCAATAGAAAGTGAAAAAATATACATTTGTAAAGACTTTAGAAGCAAAACTGTGTGTCTTGGTGAAAAACACCACTAATGGAATTGAATGTGCTAATCCTCTGCTGTAATCACCATGTGAACCGTCACCAATAGGCAAAATGCAATTTTACAAGATTGGAATGACTCCACTACAGAGTCCAATTCACCTGTTGTAAACACTTAGGGCCAGATTCTCAGCGGGATATACGACGGAGTATCTCAGATACCCCGTCGTATCGCCCTTTTTTTTTTGCCTCGTATCTATGCGCGTGATGCTTAGCATCACTTTTGCATAGATACGCTTCAACATCCGACAAGCGTAAAACCATTACACTTGTGGATCGTAGTTGTAATGACAACTCCGGCCACTAGGTGGCCTTTACGTTGTTTTCTCATTTGCATATGCAAATGAGGCTAGTACGCCGATTCCCGATCGCTTTTACGCCGCCCCGTTTTCGTCCGCGTAAGGTTACCCCAGCTTCGATGTGGAGTAACCTTACGAAGTACCGTCGGATGCCGTCGGGTGTCGTCGGATGCCATGTTAAGTATGGCGTCGGATCAGCGTCGGCTTTTTCCGTCGCTTACGTCGTTTTACTAACTCGTTAGCGAATAGGGCATTGCGTAAGCGTCGATCACGTCGTTTTGACGTTGGTTTCAACGACGCTTTCCAACGTGAGCTGGAGCATGCGCACTGGGCTTTTTCGACGGCCGGCGCATACGCAGTTCGTTCGACGCGGGGGCGCGCTTAATTTAAATACAAGCCGCCTCATTTGAATTACGCGGGCTTACGCTGGGCCATTTTCGCTGCGCCAACGCAAACTAGGAAGCAAATGGTTAGAGAATACGGCACCTGCTCTAGTACGATGCGGCGGTGTAGTGTAAATGGCTTACGATACGCAAGCGAATTTCTATGAGAATTTGGCCCTTAGGGGGCAATCCAGTTTGCATCACTTGGTTGCAGTTTATAAGCCTGACTCACTCTCCGAGGTGTATGAACTCAGTAAGGAGCATATATTGCAGACATCCACAAGGAATCAAAGTGAAGAAAACCACATAGTGTAAATCCGCTAAAAGCTTCAATTTACATAGACGGTACAGGTTCTACTCACACGTTAAAAACTAATATGAACATAAAAACACAATTCCAATTCCAAGTCTGGGGTGGTGTTACAGTGTCGACTGTGTGTTTTGTCCCCTAGGGCCGCGTACACACGATCAGACATGTCGGATGAAACATGTCCGATGGACCGTTTTCATCGGACCACTCTGAAGTGGTCTGTTGGTCTGATGTGTGTACACACCATCGGACCAAAATCCCATTGGACCAGAACGCGGTGACGTAGAACACAACGACGTGATGAAAAAACGAAGTTCAATGCTTCCAAGCATGCGTCGACTTGATTCTGAGCATGCGGGGGTTTTTGGTCCGATGATTTTGTGTACTGACCATCGAACCTGTCCGACGGACAGGTTTCCAGCGGACAGGTTTCAAAGCATGTTTTGAAACTTTGGTCCGCTGGAAAACGGGACCAGTTTTAGCGGACATGTTCGATCGCGTGTACGCGGCCTAGGACAACATTTGGCCCATTCATGCCATACAATCCTATTTATAGATGCATTTGACCCCATGCACGATTAAATAATAAGATAAATGTGGCTACTCATTGTGGTTAAAAATGACTGAATCCATGGGCCAAGCCTCATTGTTGTTTACAGATGGTCACCAAAACCGGAAGTACTGTAGGTGACCGCGATATTGTGTCAATCTCGCTCCCTTTCTCCGCGAGATTAACCACCTACGAGCCCTGTCGGGGAAGCCAGCGACGAGCAGGCTCGCCGTGATGGGAAAAAGCCATCATAGAAGCGACGAGGATCCGACTTGGATTCCTGCCAATTCTATCCGCGGCATTTGGTATGAATCATGAGGGGGAACTCCACGCCACATTTTTAATAAAAAAACGGCATGGGTTCCCCCCAGGGGCATACCAGGCCCTTAGGTCTGGTATGGATTGTAAGGAGAACCCCCTACGCTGGAAAAACGGCGTGGGGGTCCCCCCACAATCCATACCAGACCCGTATCCAAGCACACCGCCTGGCTGGTCAGGAATGGAGTGGGGACGAGCAAGCACCCCCCCTCCTGAGCCGTACCAGGCTGCATGCCCTCAACATGGGGGGGTTGGGTGCTATGGGGCAGGGGGGGGCACCTGGAGGCAAAGTGTCAATAAAATGAACACACAACACAGAGTTTTAAAATAATTTATTAGTCAGCTCCGGGGGTTCTTCTACACTCTCCGGGGGGTCTTCTCCACTCTCCGGGGGGTCTTCTTCCATCTTCTCCACTCTCTGCTGTCATCTCGGCACTCCCCAGTTCTTCTCCTGCTCGCTCTCCGGTGCCTTCTTTGGGGCAGACCGGACAACCAATGGCCAGGGTTGTCGGTAAGAGGCCCTGTCCTTATCAACATGGGGACAGGGTACTTTGGGGTGGGGGGGCCGCAACTATCGAATGACAACCCTAACAACATTGAGCAATCCTATACCTTCAGTACCAAATAACTACACTTCCTCGACTTAACGTTAATGGAAGAGGAAGGCGGTATTACTACTAAATCATTTTTCAAGAGTACAGAAATAGCTATATCCCCCGCTCTAGCTGCCATAACCCTATATGGCTTAAGAATATTCCTAAGGGACAATTGGTTCAAATGTGGTGGAACTGTTCTGATTTATCAGAATATTTTTCACAGAGTAGCATTCTCAAGGAAAGATTCATGCAGAGATGTTATAAGAAGACTGATCTAGATGTGTTGATCCAACAGTTAGCAGGAGTTGACAGACCTTCTCTGCTTGTAAATAGGAATAAAAGTACCACATCAAATCTTTCTTGCACTTTTATCACCAGCTTCTCCATGCAACACTGGCAGGTTAAAAGAATCATCAAGCATCACTGGGATATACTTAAGCAGAATTACTCCCTTAAAGAAATCCTCCCAGACAAACCTCAAATAGTTTTTAGGAGGGCCCTGAATCTGAAGATTGCCCCTGTCATTAATCCCCCACAAAAAAACTTGAATTCTTTGGCAACATAAAAGTCTTTTACCCATGTAATAGGTGCATTATGTGTGGTGTTAGTGGACACAGACATAGGAAGCAGACAAAATGTACCTCCACCATAACAGGCACACAATATGAGATGAATCAATTTATTTCTTATGATTGTACCCATTTTGTGTACCTTGTAGAATGTACCTGTGGGAAACATTACTTGGGTAGGACCACAAGACGTTTAAGGAACAGGCTGAGAGGGCATGTCTATAATATCAGACGTGTGTATAAACATCATAGTTTCTCGTGAAACTTCAGAAGGCACCATGCCAAAAACCCTAAAGATCGGAAATTTGCTGGTATTCCTAATAAAAAATGAGATGTATCCAAGTTAGAAGTGTGGTGGATACATGAATTTCACTGTCATTCCTCTCAGGACATAATTTTGAGTAGGATATCAACAGTAGGGATGGGCTTGAACTTTGAGTCGAATGTAGAACAGACAAACATATGGGGTTCGCCCACCACAGAATGCCCCATAATGCACTGCGAGATTGCAGTGCATTGACGGCCGCCGATTGGCCAAAGCATGCACCTGGCTACATGCTTTGTCCAATCACAGCGCAATGTGCTGTGAGAGCCATTAATGGACAAAGGCCTTTGGCCAATCATGGCTCATGGGGCTAAGTCCACATCCCCACACTACATAAGGCTGCTGCTTACATGGTGGCCGTATATAGTGAATGAATGGAGATTAGGCAGTGTGCAGTCAGTCAGAGTATAGAGCGCAGTCCGTGTAGAATATATAAAACAGTGCAGACTATATAGTACAGTAAGTGTAGTATACATAATACAGTTTAGAGTATATAGTGCAATCAGTGTAGTATATATAATACAGCGGAGAATATATATAGGGCAGTCCGTGTAGTATATATAAAACAGTGCAGGGCATATAATTCAGTGCAGAGTATATAATACAGTGTATTTAAGTGTTTAAGGGCATGGGGTCCCCCGCAAAATCTATACCAGGCCCTTTAGGTCTGGCATATATTTTAAGGGGAACTCTACGCCAATTTTTCTTTTAGCAAATAGTGTGGGGTCCCCCCCAAAATCCACATCAGACCCTTATCAGAGCATACACCTACCAGGCCAGAAAATGGATGGAGCAAGCAAGCACCCCCCCCTCCTGAACCATACCAGGCCGCTTTCCCTTAACATGGGGAGCATGCTTTGGGGACAAGGACCTCTTCCCAATAACCCTGGCCAGTGGTTGTCGAGGTCTGCGGGCGGGGCTTTTGGGAATGTGAAAGCCCTTTTAACAAGGGGGCCCCCAGATCCCACCCCCATGTGAATGGGTATCCGGTACATTGTACCCCTACCCATTCACCAAAAAAGTGTCAAAAAGTAAGAACCACAAGAGACAATTTTTGACGATTCCTTTATTAAAAAAAAAAAAAAGAAAAGTGTCCCCCGGTGTCCATCTATCTTCAGTCACGCCACTCGATAGACCCAAAAAAAAGAAAGAATTAAAAAAGCTCTGCCTCCATGGGACTGCTGTCTTTTGGCTTTTACAGCTGTTATATAGGCAAGGGTGGGGCCACCGAGTGATGTAACCAAGTGACCCAGTCCCTTCTAGGGGGTGGCTCATCTGGTTACGTCACTTGGTGGTCCCGCCCTTGCCTATATAAAAGCTGTCAAAGCGAAAAGACAGCAGTCACCGTGCGGGTCCATGCGATTGACGGTGGATGTGGTGGATTTTGGGTGAATGGGTATGGGTACAATGTACCCGATACCCATTCACATAGGGCAGGATCTGGGAGCCCCTTTGTTAAAGGGAGCTTCCAGTTTCTGATAAGCCCCCCACCCGCAGACCCCGACAACCACCAGCCAAGATTTTCGGGAAGAGGTCCTTGTCCCCATCAACAAGATGCTTTGGGGTGGGGGGGGCAGAGCATCCCTTGCCCCACAGCACCCACCCCCCATGTTGATGGTATTTGGCCTGGTATGGTTCAAGGGGCGCTCACTCATCCCCACTATCCTGACCTCCAGGCTGTATTCTCAGATAAGGGTCTGATATGGATTTTGAGGAGGACCCCAAGCCAATTTTTTTTTTATTTTTGCATGGAGGTCCTCTTAAAATCCATACCAAAGGCTCTGATATGGACTGGTTGGGGACCCCAAGCCATTTTTTTCATTGATCTTTCACCTTGCTGGGAGCCGTCAATACATTACAGCTGCAAGCAAGTTTAACCCCTTGCCGACCGCCTGCCATCATTTGAAAAATGCCATAGCTGCATGGCGACTGCTTTAAGGAGTATAGGGGACTTGTGCACCCGCTGCATCACCGAGGAGGCCGTGATATCCGCCGGGCATCTGCGATCTCTCCTGACAGAGACAAAAATGGGAAGTGTGTGTGTGTTCACATTCTGTCATGGGAAAGGAGACAGATTGTGTGTTACTAGTGTGCCTCTCCCAGGCAGTCCCATCTCCCCTACAGTTATAACACACTGAGGGAACACATTTAACCTCTCGATTGCCCCTAGTGTTAACCCCTTTCCTGTCAGGGACACTTATACAGTAATCAGTGGCTAATTTTAACTCTGATCGCTGTATAAATGTCAATGATTCCAAAAAGTGTCAAAAGTGTCGGATCTGTCCATCGCAATGTTGCAGTCCTGATAAAAATCGCTGCTATTACTAGTAAAAAATTTTAAATAAAATAAATCTATGCCCTATTTTGTAGACGCTATGGCCCAGATTCACAGAGCGATTACGCCTGCGCAACTGGTGTTGCGCGTGCGTAAGTCTAAATGTGCGCGTGCGTTTAGATGCGCGCGATTCAGAAAACGAATTACGCCAGAAATCTACTTTTTTTTGTCCGGCGTAATTTCGTTAGACAGACGCATCCGTCCGCGCAAAAATGCGCTAGACACACCATTGATTTGCTAGTCAAATATGCAAATGAGGGAGTTGCGGGGATCCACAAAAAAACGCAGTTGCTGCGCAGGCTACGCGATGTGCGCAACAGCAAAATGTCCTGTCTAAAGTAAGAGCACCTAAAAGCTGGTCTAAATTTTGAAAAAACGTCTACATCTCACAGAAAGCAACACCGTTACTGAGGAGCAGACCACACACACGTGTTGCACTACAATTTGACTGCCAACATGCCAGGGGCATCGTCGCTCATAGCTGCACTAGTGAATTTAGATGACCAAAGAAGGAGGAGGGCACAGAGGATGGCACGGAGGATGGCACGGGAGAGGGTATACCGCACACACATAGACCTCTTTGGCATGAGTGATTCTGAGGTGTATCGCATCTTCAGATTCCCCCCTCATGCCATCCTGGAATTAACCACAACCCTGCAGGAGGACATCACCAGCCCAACACAACGCTCACATCCAGTGCAGCCACTGGTCAAGGTACTGGCAACACTCCATGTCCTTGCCAGTGGCTCTTTTCAGCGTACAAGTGGAGTGGTGGCTGGGATGTCACAATCCTCCGTGAGCAGATGTGTGCACCAGGTTGTCCCTGCAATCCTCACACGCTTGGCCAACCTAATCATCAAACCCACCACTGAGGACCTGCGGCTGAAGGCAATGACAGATTTCTACAGAATTGCCAGATTCCCACGCACCATCGGGGCCATTGATTGCACACATGTGGCACTCCAGCCCCCCCATGACACAGAGCACATGTACCGCAATCGGAAGAATTGGCACTCCATCAACGTACAGGTGATAGTTGATGCCCAAGGCCTCATATGGCACGTCCGTGCCAAACACCCCGGATCCACCCATGACAGCTACATCTACAATCAATGCCACATCCGAATGGAATTCGATCAGAACGTGTATGGGAACACCTGGCTGGTTGGTGAGTGACATGGGAGTCAGGCATGACTATCCCCTCCCGTGATGCACACCTCACAAGTGGCACATGCATGACTAATATTCTCCTGTCTTTTCCCTTCCAGGTGACTCTGCATATGCACTGGGACCCCATCTCATGACTCCTATCCGGAACCCCCAAACCCCAGGGGAGGAAAGATACAATCAAGCACACATCAAAACCTGTGCAGTGGTGGAGCGCACCTTTGGCCTCCTGAAGTCACGTTTCCGATGCCTGGATAAGTCTGGGGGTACACTGTTGTATTCCCCAAACTTCGTGTGCCATATCATCGTTGCATGTTGCATGCTGCACAATCTCGCAGTGAGGAAGGGCCTGCAGGTTGAGCTACGTGATGACCTGGCCCCCCAACCAGACAATCAACCCCTAACCGAGGATACCCCGTCTTCTGAGGGAAGAGCAGTCAGGAGGCAGCTCATATTGGGCATCTTTGCACGTTAAACACACACATTAATCATGGCACAATGAGAATGCATGCATGCACACCACTGTGGTCCCTAGCACACACACCCCACATCCTCATCAAATTGGATTGGCACCAGTCCACCATGCAGGACTGGTGAGCAGTAACGCCACGTCAAGGCTCCAATTATGTCACTGAACATTCATACACCAATCACACGGACCTGAGGATCACTTCTCCCTGGTCCTGGGGAACCCTTCTCCACCAAAATTGAGGATGACACCCCTTTTCCAGCAGGAATGTCACCCCCACATTCAAACAGCATGCACAACCCAAAATTTAAAAAAAATGTCAGCAAAAAAAAAAAAAAAATGCAAAAAATGTCAGCCAAAAAAAAAAAAAAAATGCAAAAAATGTCAGCCAAAAAAAAAAAGGGGGAAAAAAAATTAGTGCCCTCTGCGTGAGCCACGCCTGGGGCGCCCCCGGCCACGGCCCCGGCCCCTCAGGGGAGACTCATGGGGGAGGGGCAAACCCGGGGAAGGAGGAGCAGCCCCTGATATCTGCCCACCTGGCGGCCTGCCCTCCAAGGCCACGGCAATTCTGTCCAGGGAAGCACCAAGTGTTGCCGTGTTGGCCTGGATAGCCTGGGTAAGGGCCCTCACATCCTGCCCAACGCCTGCTGCTGTAGTCTGCAGTTCATTTAGGCAGGTTGTGGAAGCCCGGGAGTGGGAGTTCAGGTTACCCAGCGTATCCTTCATGGAGGACAGGCTCTCCTCCACCCGCCCAAAAGTCTGGCAGAGCTGTCCCAGATGGCGGGTCTGGAGGGCCTGGTCCCTTCGCAGACTGGCGGGCAGGAGATTGGGCGCCCCCCTGGTGCTCTGGGATGACATCCTGCCTCCAGCTGATGGTTGTGGGCGGGGAGAAGGGGAGGCCCTTGTGAGGGGAGCCATGTTGGGGGAGGAGGGGGGGGGGCTCCCCCTTAGGGAGGGCAGGCTTCTGCCAGCCAGAGGGGAAGAGTCCGCACAAACCACTCGTCCAGTGCCTGACTCCTCCTCCTCATGATCGTCCTCCTCCTCATGATCGTCCTCCTCCTCTCGAACCTCCTCCGCGGACTGTGGCCTTGTTGGGGGGGCCTCATTAGGCTGCTGTCCTGGTGTTGGAGCGGTCAGGCCAGATGGCCCTGCACCCTCCTGCACATCTGTGGATGACACAAACCATTCAAAGGTTGGAGGATCCACACACTTGGCACATATTCCCTTTCACCCCCTCCCCCACACATGCTACACACCTGATAGAACAAAAAACCTTACCTGGCACCGCGGGGACCGGACTTGTGTCAAAGCCTGGCAGGCCCTCCACTTCATGACGGTGAAAGGTCAGGGCCACCACATGCTCCGTCGCTGTAAGCCTAATACGGCATGGTGGGCCCCCTCCTGTGCCCCTGGCATGGGCATGCATTGCGGCCAGTTTTTTTTTCACCAGATGCCGGAGATCATTTATTTTTTTTTCGATCCCAGACCGGGTCCGTGTCTCCCCCTCCCCCGATGAATTCACCTGCTCCGTGATCCTATCCAATATCTCCCTCCTCCTGGCCGGGGTGGTGGTGGCACTCTGCGGGCCGTGGAGAAAACGCCCATACTCGCTAATGGCCCGGGCAAGAATTATTTTTTCCCCCACAGTAAAATTAAGCTTTCTTTTTCTCTCAGTCATACTTCCAAACAAACTCACTACCAGTCTCCAAAAATCAGTCACAAATACAAGCACAACCAATCAGGCAAGAACACACACAAAGAGAAAACGAACACCCAAAAATCACACTAGCACTCAGCAAGAAACAGTCACCAAAAAAAATAAAATAAAAAATAAAGCAAGAAAACAAACGAACAAAAATATATCAATCAAACAAACAGTCTCTCAAACACTTATCAAAATACACTTTCACAAATATACCAACAAGCACTTGATCACACAGAACACTAATCTGACAACTACAAGACACACTGCAACGAACAACAGGAACAAAAGCACTTGGTTCAATGGGAAGGGACACAAAGGGATGTACTTTTGCAATGCAAGTGCGTTTGTGTGTGTCTATTTATGCTGTCTGCGTAGTTCACAACGTTGCCCTAGTCCATTTCCAATTTCACTGATTGCGCCGCTCCCGAGTTGTGAGCATGCGCACAGCGGAGCTGACATGGTCTCCTTCACGCGCGCATGCGCGAGCCGGCCGGCCCTTCATTTGCATGGGGTCACGGCTCATTTCAATGTAACACGCCCACGTCCCTCCCAATTTGTATTACTCCTCCTTACGCCTCTGGAAAAAACCTTACGCTTGCGCAATTTCCTGCGCAAAAGCTACGTGAATCGGGGGATTACGCGGCTAGATGGCGCAAGTCTAACGTAAAGGCGGTGCGCTACGCCGGTCCAATAATGCGCCGATGTACGTGAATCTGGGCCTATTACTTTTGCGCAAACCAATCAATATATGTAGAAGAATATTTAATGGCCTAAACTGAGGAATATTTTTTTTTTTGGGGGGGGGTGATATTTATTATAGCAAAGATTAAGAAATATTGTGTTTTTTTTTTTTTCAAAATTGACTGTCTTTTTTTGTTTATAGCGCAAAAAATAAAAGCCACAGAGGTGATCAAATTAAAAGAAAGCTCTATTTGTGGGAAAAAAGGACATACATTTTGTTTGGGTACAGCATTGCCTGACAGGCAAAAAATGGCCCAGTCAGGAAGGGGGTAAATGTTTTCGGGGCTGAAGTGGTAAAAAAAAATGTCATTATTGCTGCAGCACTATTCAAAACATCAAACAGATGCCCCACTTTACAGGCAGACTAAGGGGACCCCCAGGAACGATATTTAAAGGAATATTAAATTTTTATTGTTTCACTATGCATTATTAAAATCCCTGCTCCTAAAAAAACAATAATTTTTAAAACTTTTTATAAAAATGTACCCCATACACTTTTTATGGCAATAACTTGCATATAGGCCTTTAAAATTAGGACTTTTTCAGGAATAGGATTCGCATTTTCATTGATGAAAAATAGAACTGTTTGCTTATTGCTGTCTATTTTTTTGATATATTTTCCCTATGAATGTGTATGTTTTTATATATAGTTATGCATTCTTATGTATTAATATATTTGACTTTGGCAGGTCATTACTGCTCATTGGTTGCGATGTCTGATTTTAAATAGTTTTTCATATATATATATATATATATATATATTTCTCTTTCCTATTTGTAATTAATTTTTGATGTTCTCTGAAAAATTTATCTAAAGAGACACCGTAATATCAACAGCTCCATTGATAAAAAAATAAATATGTTTGCTTGTTGCTGTCTAGTCTTCAATATATTTGCCCTACAAATGTTTATGTTTTTATATAGTTTTATGCATTCCTATGTAATCATATATATATATATATATATATATATATATATATATATATATATATATATATATATATATGTCACTTCCGGGGACTGTCAAATCACTTCCAGTTTGCAATTTCTCTAAAGAGATACTGTGATTTGAGCAGTTTTGATTTAATCTAGTTTGACTTCTGACACTAGGAGACCCCTTGATAACATCCTATAGGACGAAAAGAGGCGGGGAGGAGACACTAGTGGCACCTACAGTATTGTCATATGTTTTTATGATTTATTTTATTTTGACTTTTAACATATAAATTCAATAAATACTACACTATGGAAACTTAATTTGGCTCCTGGTGAGATTTATTTACCACAGCTACATCTGGATGTTGCAAGTTGCTGAACAGCCTTTCCCACAACAGATGGCAGATTTACACAGAATTCACATCTCATTGCTGTTCATTTACTTCTGACGCTACACACTTTTTCTTAAGATTTGTTATATGTTTGGTATATTACTTAGCTGTGTCAGCTCCACTACATTGCATCTGCATCTATAAATAGGCGTGTGAAATCGCATGGCATGGATGCCCCAGAGGTGATCCTAGGGGACGAAATGTCTTGGGCAAAGCTTACGCACGTGACACTGTCATGCCACCCCAGGCTTGAAATCTTTGCTGTACAGCCTTGGAATTGTGTTTTTATGCCTATTAAAGCTTTTAGTGGTTTCCTTTGCTTAAATTCCATATGGATGTTTGCAATATATTGTCCGTACTGAGTTCATACACCTTGGAGAGTGAGTCAGTCTGATATACTGAAACCAAGCGATGCAAACTGGATTGCCCCCTAAATGTTTACAACAGATGAATTGGACTCTGTAGTGGAGACATTCCAATCTGGTAAGATTGCATTTTGCCTTTTGGTGACGGTTCATACAGTGATTACAGCAGAGGATTAGCAAGACTGTTGTTCAATTCTATCTGTGGTGTTTGTTGCCAAGGCACACATTGAACTCTAAAGTCTTCTCAAATTCATGTTTTTATTAACTTTATATTGGGACCTTTTTGTTGATTTAGTATTTATTATCACTGCTTTAGTGCAGCAACATACATGTTACATGTTACATACAGTTTATACTGTACTCCCAATTGTTGCAACTGTTGGTGAAGTAAATAAATATGTAAATAAATATGTGTTTTACACCAGGGAGGTAGCACACACAGCCCATTCAATGCATACACACACAACACCATATTTGCAATCATGTATTGTGGCGATCGGGCATGCTATGTGGATGTTTTCTTGGCTGGGGCTGGGTTCCTTGCCTCAGCTCCAGAACAGACAACAAATTTGGGGTCCCATCTTCCTCAATGCCAGCCAAGCACAGTGCTTTAGCCGACCTTTTATTTCTGAACCCATCTCCTGATGAATGGCATATAGCCATGAAACACGTTGAGTTTCCATATGGGGGCTTAGTCAAGTCTGGCTCATTACCTATTCACTGGCCCATATATATCTTTTATACATTCAAAATGTATTGAGTACTATGTAACTATCAATGTGTATGTTTATCTATATTTTTTTCATTAGCTCTGTTGGATATAGTGTACCAATAAACAGAAAAATGGGCGCCACTTGAATAAAACTGTATACCGTATTTTTCACACCATAAGACGCACCTAACCATAAGATGCACCTAGGTTTTGGAGGAGGAAAACAAGAAAAAAAATTCAGAACCAAAATATTTACCAGTGCCCATGAAATGCAGCCTGAACATTGCCATTAATGCAGCCTGACCTGTGCCATTAATGAAGCCTGAACATTGCCATTAATGAATAACATTTAATTTAATTTAATTTAAAACAAAGTTCACTTTGCTGCAAAGATAGTCACTGGCTGCCCGCAGGAAGAGAAATTACATATGATTGATCAGTGTACACTGTACAGCTCTGCACAGCACAGGGAAATGCATTTAAATGATTTCAAGGTAAAACTGTGCTACTCCTCAGTGATGAAGAGTGGAGGAAAATGTTGGAAACATGCACAAAGAAGGAAGGAGAGATTGTCCCTGAAAATGTGCTCCTGGAAATGAGAGCCAAATTCATTATCCCTGCAAAGGGGGAATTTCTAAAAGATGTTCTTTTTCTGAGCTGGGGATAGGAAGAGAGAGAGAGAATAGAGGGGATTGGTGAAAAGTGCATACTCACACTCTCCTGGGTGATCTCTGGCTCATTTAGTAGTATAGCAGTGTTTGTCTGCTTCTTTTTAATCTTCCCGCCCACCTCCTTCACAGCAAGGAGGGAGGGGTGAGAGAAGGGATGTGTAAAGCTGCTCAGTTGGGACAGGCCGCAGGCTTGCTGGAGGTGTAGTTGGATGGAGCAGTGTGATGATTGGATCTGTAGGACAGCTACAATTCATGAGCCATCAGCTGCACTGTCTGCACACAGTGACAGAGAGCAAAGGACAGAGCTGCAAGCAAAGGAGGAGAGGAGCAGGTGGATGGGTTTTCCACAGACAAGAACTTATTTCTGTGCCCCTCACTTACTTCTCATGACGTATGGCAGCAGGGGGGCAGGACTGGCAGCAACAGGGGACGGAGCCTAATGTATATTCGTTCCATAAGACGCAGGGACATTTTCTTCCAAATTTTTGAAGGAAAAAAGTGCGTCTTATGGTCCAAAAAATATGGTAATTTAATAGCCAAATGCATTAAAAAACAGTCACATGGAAGTTTCTTTATAGAGGCATGGTGATGTCCGATGAAATAACACTCTCCGATCAGGTCAGCAGTCTTGAGATGTCCCTGTAATGGTGTGAAGCCGTGTGAAGACGAGCCGGCATCCTGTCTACTAGGTGACTTCCGGGTCTTCAGGCAATGATCAGAAGGAGGTCTGGGATGCAATCTACAGGATTCGGATGGGTGCTGGAGTGCAACGTGGAGCGGGATGACGTCACAGATGTAATTGTACGCGTTTCGGAGCATGCACAGTGGTGAGATGGGGTTTCACTGCATGCTCCTTTGTCAAGATAATCTGTATGGGCAGAAATTAGCCTTTTGTTATGCCTCGGTGGTATCGCCACTTAGTGGGGGTATTAGTAAGTACACTCCATACACCAATGGAGTCTTACATTAACAGGGGCAAGAAATGATATATATCAAAAGGAAAAACATGTGTGATGAATGATAAAAAATATATAAACATATAGGTATACACGTTTGTAAATCCCATAACAATAATATATGATTAATAACAGCGTTAAATGTCAAGTTAATAATTAAATTAAAAATGAAGAATTAAATTCATTAAAAACACTTTAAACATATGACCCATAAATAATCCAATCAGCCTATTAAAAAAGAGACCGGAATATATTAAAATTATAATTAAAATTGGAATTAATTCCTAATAGGTATAGAGATAATTAAGGAAAAAAAAAATAGTTAGGATTTTGGGATTTTTTTTGGGCTAATAGAGATATATATATATCATAATGGGGTAATATGTAGATGGGATATTTAATACAGGAAAGCAATGTAAATGTTAATGCATACACACATGGGCACATATGTATACATGCATATGAGGCCATATACATATATAGCAGGGAAATAAAACTAAAAATGTATCAATGGAGGATGAATAAAAAATGCTAATAATACTAAGGGGTTAGGGGAGGGGAAACAGGGAAAATGATCTAGCAAAGAGCATTTAACACTTCGGCCAAATTGGTATATTTTTTCACAAAGGGAGTACTTACTATATCAAATATGGACCCACTACCCCAGTAGTCAAATGTTTAGACATATAGAACACATAGAACATCATCTGGGGGAAAAAGGTGGAATAAATGGGTATATGGGGGGGGGACCAAATAAAAGTTGTTATAATTTACAGTATAGTAAATATTATAACAACTTTTAATTTGGTTCTTTTTCCTCCCCTTTTCCGAAATCGGGACTGACATTCAGGAATGAAATTGTGTGAGTTTAGCTGAACTCGCACAATTTTATTCTCGCACTCAGTGTAAACCTAGGCAGAAGCTGTTTGGTTTCTACGCAGAGATGCACCTGATTTTGCAATCTCCAGTTTTAGTAAATCAGCCCCTGTGTTTTCATACAGATGATATCAAATCTATGGAAGCACTTTATGCTATAAAAAATGTGCACAGGTGTGCAGTATATTAAAATGCATTTACATATGTTGTATATTAATAAATATTATAATTTCCTGAAAATATATTTGCCTGCTGGATAAGTTTTGCAGTGTCTTCGTATCTTTCCTCCGAAAGATTTTTCCCCCCAACTTTTTAAGGTAAAAAAAAAAAATGATATTCTTGTATATGAAATAAAAATAGCCAACAAAATAGAGGTTCATACTAAATGACCTTTTGCTTAATGCCTAGTACATGAAATAGAGCATACTTAAAGGGTGGGTGACCTTCTTTCGTTACAGACCATTATGAGATGCTCCATCAAATAAAACTACCCGTAGGTGATGTTTATTATACTGGAAGTGGACACAAAAGTAACTTAAATTATAATGCAAAATGTAACAGATGTAATATTAAGATTATTATCAAAAACAATTATTAGGCTCAGACTATATACTGTAATAGTCACAATGGTTACATGTATGTATTCTGAAATTATAATTTATAAAAGTGCAATGAAAATATTTCTATTCATAAAGAAACATTTTCAGGAAGGAAAATATCTATGTGTGAGGTTTTAGATCAGTAATTTCCATACTGCATCCTGTGGGCCAGATGCAGCCATTTAACTGGCTTTGGGCAAGATTCTTTACATTAAGATCAATAATGGGACACAATTCCAAGATGATTATTATTATTATACAGGATTTATATAGCACCAACAGCTTGTGCAATGCTTTACCAACATGAGGAAAGTCAGTACAGTTACAATACAAATCGATACAGGAGGAATCAGAGTTCCCTGCATTAGAGCTTACAGTCTAGAAGGGAGGGTCAAGTGATACAAAAGGTAATAACTGTGGGGGACCATTTGGTGGAAAAAATAAATGTACAATTGTCAGGCAGGGGCAGAATAGGCTTCTCTAAAGAGAAGGGTTTTCAGGGATTGTCTAAAATCAAGCTGAGTAGGAGATAGTTGGACAGATTGAGGTAGGGAGTTCCATAGGATGGGATAGGCTTGTGAAAAGTCCTGGGGGCGAGCATGGAAGGAGGTGACAAGGGATCTAGAGAGAAGGAGATCTTCAGAGGAGCGTAGAGATGGATTTGGCTGGTATTTTGAGACTAGATTAGTAATGTAGCTGAGTTGTGGATGGCTTTGTAGTTTATTGTTAGTATTTTGAATTTAATTAGTTGGGTGAGTAAAAGCCAGTGGAGGGATTGACAGAGAGGAGCAGCAGACACTGAATGTCTAGTAGGGTGGATGAATCTGACAGCAACATTCATGATGGACTGAAGGGGTTAACCTATGTAAGGGTAACCCCTTGAGTAGCCGAGGCGGGAAATGACCAGGGAGTGAACTAGGAGCTTTGTGGTGTCATTAGTTAGGAAGGGGCATATTTTGGATCTGTTGCGGAGGTTGAGCTGGCAAGATTTGGAGAGTGATTGGATGTGGGGCCGAAAGGAGAGTTCATAGTCCAAGATTACACCTAAAACCTTGGCATGTGGGAATGGACTCACAGTAGTGCTATCGAACTTGATGGAGAAATCAGGGGAGAAGCCACAGGGGGAGGAAAAATTAAGGGGTTGGTTTTGGATATATTGAGTTTAAGAAAGTAGTGTGACATCCAGGCTGACATGTTATTTGGTAAATTAGTGATACATGAGAAGACTGAAGGAGTGAGCTGAGGGGTAGAGAAAGACGTGGGTGTCATCTGCATAGAAATGCTATCAGAAGCCATGGGAGACTATCAGCTAACCCAGAGAGGAGGTGTAGATTAAGAATAAGAGAGGTCCAAGGACAGAACCTTGGGGGACCCCGACAGAAAAAGGGAGAGGAGGAAGTAGAATTTTAAGTAATGCTAAAGGTAAAGCTAGATAAGTAGGATGAGAACCAGCAAATAGTACATTCACAGAGACCAACAGTCTGGATTTTTTTGAGGAGGAGGGGGAATCCAGACTGGAGGGAATCAAAAAGGTTATTCTCAGCAAAGTGGACCCCTAGTCGGATGTAGACCAGACATTCATGAAGTTTGAATAAAAAGGGGAGCAAGGAGTGGGGCATAGGTTGTTAAGATTGGTTGGGTCAAGTGAGGGCTTTTAAAGTATGGGGGTGACTAGTGCATGTTTTAGAGATTTGGGGAAGATGCCAGAAGAGAAAAGGAGAATAGGGGGTGAACGTGGCATTTACGAGGGAACAGGGTCCAGGGGGCAGGCGATTAGGTGGACATTAGTGAAAAGTGTGCCGACCTTGTCTATAGTGGTGGGGGTTAAATGAAGGAAGTAATGATTGTACATTTGGACATGGAGTGTTAAGTGGGCAAGAAATGTATACAGTGGCAATCTCCTCACAAGTTATATCAATCTTATGTTTGAAGTGATTGTTGATCTCATGGGCAGTGAATGAGTTAGTGGGAGGACGAAGTAGAGAGTTAAAGGTAGAGAAGAGCTGATGGGAACAGGATGATAAGTTGTTAATGAGCATGATAAAATAGGTCTGCTTGGCAGTGAGGCGGCAGATTTATATTGGTTGAAATCTTCCTGAGACTTAGACTAATGCCGCGTACACACGGTCGTTTTTTGCGATGAAAAAAAACGACATTTTCTGTGAAGTAAAAAACGACGTTTTTGAAACGTCACTTTTCAAAGACAATTTTGCATACACACCATCGTTTTTTCACAAAAAGCGAGGTTACGTTCACCACTCTTTTCCATTGAAGCTCGCTTCATAACTAGCTTCTGGGCATGCGCGGGTTGAAAAACGTCGTTTTTTGTGAAACAACTTTTTGTGAAACAAAAAACGACATTTTGAAAAACGACACAAAAAATTCAAGCATGTTGGAATTTTTTTTTGGTCGTTTTTTTGAAGACAAAAAACAACGTTTTGCCCACACACGATCAATTTAAATGACGTTTTAAAAAACGTCGTTTTTTTTCATCGCAAAAAACGACCGTGTGTACGCGGCATTATGCCACGTACACACGATCACTTTATGTGATGAAAAAAAATTAAATTTTTAAAACCGTCAATTTCATTGACCGTGTGTAGGGAAAAACGTTGTTTTATGTCTTGTAAAAAACGACAAAAAAAATTGAAGCATGCTTCAATTTTTTGTGTCGTTTTTTAAAACGTTGTTTTTTGTTTCACAAAAAGTCACCGTGTGTAGCAAAAAACGTCGTTTAAAACAACGTTTTTCAACCCGCGCATGCCCAGAAGCTAGTTATGAAGAGAGCTTCAATGGAAAAGAGTGGTGAACGTAACCTCGCTTTGCTAGAACATTGTGAAAAAAACAATGGTGTGTAGGCAACATCGTCTTTGAAAATTGAAGTTTCAAAAACGTCGTTTTTTACTTCACAGAAAACGTCGCTTTTTTTTTCATCACATAAAGTGATCGTGTGTACGCGGCATTAGTCTTATGCCACAGGCACTCAAGAGCACAACTGTTTTTTAAGACTTCTGGCTTCATCAGTTTGCCAAGGTTATAGAGGTTGGGGCCTGATTCTGTGTGTAGTGAGGGGGGCCAGTGTATCCAGAGAGGATGACAGTGAGCTGTTGTAGACAGAAGTGACTAAGTTGGGGAAGGACAGAGATGAGATTTTTTTTATAGAGGTGATCAGTAGGAGTTGAGAAGACAAGGTTTGAGGTGGCAGAGATTTATATGGGTAATTCTTAGGTGATAAAAGGGAGAGCAGGTGGACGAGAGGGAGAGAGAAAAAACAAAAAAGGCAGTGGTCAGTGAGAGGGAAATGATTGTTGGAGAGGTTGCATGGAGTGCAAAAGTGGGTGAAATCAAGGTCAAGGGTGTTACCATCAGAGTGAGTAGGAGCATGTATCTATTGCTTCAGGTCAAATGAGGAAGTTAGACTGAGAAGTTTGGAATTAGCAGGAGTGTTAGTATTAACAGGGATGTTTAAGTCACCGAGAATGATTGTGAGGATTTCAGAAGAGAGAAAGAAGGGCAGCCAGGCAGAAAAGTCATCAAGAAAGGCTGATACTGGTCCAGGGGGAACTATCCTTAGAGAAACTGGAGATAAAAGACAAATGCAATGTGCCTCATATGAGGAGAGTGACAGAGAGGGAGGTGGGTGAAGTACTTGAAAGGTGCTATGTCGGGCTAGAAGTTGGGTCTGGGGGGATGAGTCCAGAGAGAGCCACCAGGGGAGAGAGCAACAGGGGAAGCAGTGTTAGATTCATATTGCCAGGTTTCAGTAATGGTGAGTAGATTAAATGAGTTAGCAATAAAGAAGTCATGGAGAGAGGCAAATTTGTTACAGAAAGACCGGCATTCCAAAGGGCATACACAAAGGGAAGTCTGATCTTGCTGCTGCCATAGGGTGCAGGCTAATGGGTACGTAGGGTACAGTGAAATGATGGAGGCCCAGGGTGTGGGGATAAATCTCCTAAGGTTAGGAGAAGGGTGAGGGTGGTAATGTGTGAGTGTGATTTATATGAATAGACATGCCCCAGTGTCCTGGAAGGATTTATTAGCATGTGGATTTAGAATTAGCAAGAGTTGGTAAGTGCAGTAATAAGGAGATTACAGAGGGGAGGGAGTTATATGTAAGGGTGGGGTGGAGAAGACGGGCGAGGGAAAGAGAGTTTGAGGAGAGAGGACACAACTGTCAGAAGGAGTGGTAGAGACCGCATGTTTAGTGAAAGGAGAGATGAAGGTTAAACCACTTCAATACAGGGTACTTCCCCTCTTCCTGCCACAATTTTCAGCTTTCAGCGCCATCAGAGGCTCCTTACCACGATCTGAGAAGTCGGAAGTGCTCCCACTTAATAAATCTCACTTCTAGAAAGAACCCCAACAGCAAATGTGCCTCCCCATTAAAGTGCTTATGTTTTATACTGTTATCGATGAGGTTGATGCTTGCCAATTAACTAATCATGGGTTAATAAAGAATGTCAGCCTAGTAGGACAACATTTTTCACTTCAGGGAATCAGACTTGCAAGGGGCATAGTTGTAAAGATAAGAAAAGGCCATCATTTAGGTGAGACACAAGGGAGAAAAAATAAACATCAGAATGGGGACAGGGTTGCAGATGGTTAAACAGAAAGAGCATACTATAACAACATAAAAACAAGGAAGGAAATCACTTTTCAATGTTTCAGTTATGGGTGGACGTAAATTTGCCAGGACATACCATAGTAACATACAAACAAGGAAAGCAATCACTGTTCAGTTTTTCAGTTCCAGATAGATGTAAATCAGAAGGAACATACCATAGCAACATATAAACAAGGAAAGTAACCACTTTTCATTTTTTCAGTTCTGGGTGGATGTAAATCAGCTGGGACACACCATAGCAACATACAAACAATTAAAGCAATTACGTTTCAGTTCTGGGTGGATGTAAATCAGCTGGGACACACCGTAGCAACATACAAACAAGGAAAGCAATCACGTTTTAGTTCTGGGTGGATGTAAATCAGCTGGAACATACCTGTGAAGGGATAGACAAAAAATCTTCAGATGATGCAGAGTTTGAAGTGCTCCCACTTAAATAAATAACCCCACTTCTAGAAAAAAAACAGCAGAAAATGTGCCTGTCTGCAAATGTGCCTCCCCATAAAGGCCATTCGTTTTTTTTTTTTTACTGTTGTGGTGCTTGTCAGTACAATGGGGTACAGTTTCTCCCACTTTTATGGGTCACTATTTCTTCCATTGACACTAACGATGTGACAATATTCCTTGCTTTGGAACAAATAATTGGATACAATTTGTTTCACTGACACCAACAATGGGGAACAAATCCTCCCACTAATAGCATTATTGGGGCATTATTTATTTCACTGATTTTAAAGAAGGGTGCTATTAATGCAAAAAAAGTTTTAAAACTTTTTTTTTTTCAGGAGCGGTGATTTTAATAATGCTTAAAGTGAAACAATAAAAGTGAAATATAAATTTCGTACCTAGGGAGTGTATAGTATGCCTGTAAAGCAGCGCTTGTTTCCAGTGCTTAGGACTGTCATTGCACAAAGTGTCATTTCTGAAAGAAAAAATTCAGTTAAAATCACTCGCGGCTATAATGAATTGTCGGCTCCCGGCAATACAGAGAAAAGTCATTCATAAAAATAAAAAAATGCGTGGGGTCCCCCCAAATTCAATTACCAGGCTCTTCAGGTCTGGTATGGATATTAAGGGGAACCCCATGTCAAATACATTTTTTTTACGTGGGGTTCCCCCCAAATATCTATTTCAGACCCTTCTGGTCTGGTATGGATTTTAAGGGGAACTCCACCCCAAATTTATAAAAAAATGGCGTGGAGTTCCCCCCAAAAATCCACACCAGACCCCTTATCCGAGCACACAACCTGACATACCGCAGGAAAAGAAGGGAGGACGAAAGAGCACCTCCCCCCCTGAACCATACCAGGCCACATGCCCTCAACATTGGGAATGTTGATGGGGACAAGGGCCTCAATGGCACCAATGAGGTGGCACTGATGAGCACTGATGATGGGGACCAATATGGATCACTAATGGGCACTAATAGGCGGCACTGATAGTCACTGATAGGTGGCACTGGTATGCAGCACTGATAAGCATTGATAGACGGCACTGATGGGCACTCATAGGTGGGACTGATGGGTGATGATAGGCAGCACTGATGAACACTGATGGGTGGCACTGATGGACACTGATAGATGGCACTTATGGGCATCACTAATAAGGAGTCACTGGCAGGCATTATTACTGGCCATTGACTTGCACCATCTGTGGGCCCTGATTGGCATAGATTTTGGGCACAGATTGGTATCACTGGTGGCCATGGGTGGCATAACTGGTGGTCATTAGTGGTGAAAATCCCTGGTGGTCCTGGTGGCATCCCTGGTGGTCTGAAGTCTGCATCCTTGAGGGAGGTTGCTGATAATTAATCAGAGTAGACCCCCCTGTCAGGAGAGCAGCTAAATGGCTGTCCTGTACTAGTGTCTGTCGAGGCTCTGTCAGAGGCTATTTACCGAGAGCCTCTGACGGAGCCTCACTGACACGTCGCACCACTGATTGCCGCACTGCATACCCCTGACGTCCAGTCAGGATAACGGAATCAGTGACTGGATGTAATTCTGCTATAGGCTGGGCAGGAAGTGGTTAGAGGGGTAATTTACTGAGAAATATTTAATTCATAGAATTCTCCAAGGTGCTTTTCCAACTCGACATTGTTATCTGCTTGCTGTAATAACTGAGAGTTAGCTCTTCAAATAGGAGTAGTTTGCTATTTTAACTGCTTGCCGACCGCGCGCCGTCATTTTACGGAGGCAGGTTGGCTCTCCTGGGCGAGAACCCTTAGCTCTACGTTGGCTCTTTAACCACTTAAGACCCGGACCAATACGCTGGTAAATGACCCAAGGTGTTTTTGCGATTCGGCACTGCGTCGCTTTAACAGACAATTGCGCGGTCGTGCGACGTGGCTCCCAAACAAAATTTGCGTCCTTTTCTTCCCACAAATAGAGCTTTCTTTTGGTGGTATTTGATCGCCTCTGCGATTTTTATTTTTTGCGCTATAAACTAAAATAGAGCCACAATTTTGAAAAAAAACAAAATTTTTTTACTTTTTGTTATAAAAAAAATCAAATAAACTAAATTTTAGTAAAACATTTAGGCCAAAATTAATTCAGCCACATGTCTTTAGTAAAAAAAAAAATCGCAATAAAAAAAAATAGCTACCTAGCGGGAACAGCGACACTAATACAGCGATCAGAAAAATGATCGCTTAGTGACGCTGGCAATAGGGAGTGAAAGGGTTAACTAGGGTGGTGATCAGGGGGTTAAAACTTTATTAGGGGGGGTGGGGGGGTTATCCTGAACCTAACACTAACTGTTTTTTACACTGCCTGTCACACTGACACTAAATGCAGTGATTAGATCACTGCATTCAGTGACACTGTGACAGGGGGGTGGGGGGGGGGCGATCACAAGGGGTTAATATGCCTATGTGAGTGTGTGTCAGTGTTGTGTTGGTGCACACTTACTTGTGATGTCTTCTCTCATCAGCAGCGCTGGGAAACAGCGCTGCGATGAGAGATTACATCATTTCCTCCTTCCTGTGTAAACACAGGAGGAGGAACTGACACGATGGGAGCGCGCTCCCATTGGCTGGGAGCGATCGCGGGGGGGGCGGAAATCACGGACATCCGCCCGCTCGTCGGCGATCGCTCCCAGAGGCAGGGGGACCCCGCACGCCGCAGAGGGGGTCCCGATGGGACCCCCGAACCGCACGAAGGCGGGGACGTAAATTTACGCCCTTGTGCCTGTACGAGCCATTCTGTGGCCGTATATGTGCGTGCGGGGGTCCTTAAGTGGTTAAGCGGCCACTAGGGGGCCGCTTAAGAAGATCAGTGATTTCCCCTAGTGAGTCCATCCCCCCATACAGTTAGAACACACCCAGGAACATACTTAACCCCTTCCCTGCCCCCTAGTGTTAACCCCTTCACTGCCAATGGCATTTTTATAGTAATACAATGCATTTTTATAGCACTGATCGCTATAAAAATGCCAATGGTCCCAAAAATGTGTCAAAAGTGTCTGAAGTGTCTGCCATTATGTCGCAGTACTGAAAAAAATTGCCGCCATTATTAGTAAAAAAAAAATATTAATAAAAATGCTATAAAACTACCCCCTATTTAAACGCTATAACTTTTGCGCAAACCAATCAATAAACGCTTATTGCGATTTTTTTTTGCAAAAAATATGTAGAAGAATACGTATCGGCCTAAACTGAGGAAAAAATATGTTTTTTTATATATTTTTTGGGGATATTTATTATAGCAAAAAGTAAAAAATATTGCATTTTTTTCAAAATAGTCGCTCTATTTTTGTTTATAGCGCAAAAAATAAAAACCGCAGAGATGATAAAATACCACCAAAAGAAAGCTCTATTTGTGGGAAAAAAAGGAACGCCAATTTTGTTTGGGTGCCACATCGCATGACCGCGCAATTGTCAGTTAAAGCAACGCAGTGCCGAATCACAAAAAATATGGTTCAGGGGTTAAGTGGTTAACTCCATTAGCGGTATCCCCGAGAGTGACTCGGGGTGTTTTTTTTATGTTAGGATCGGTATCCCCGAGTCACACTCGGGGTGGATGTGCAGAGCCTGCAGCGGCTTTCCTTACCTTCTCCAGGCGGTCCAGCGATGATCTCCCATTACTGTGATCGCCGCCGAGATCCCCGCCGCGCCGTCCATCGGTCATCTGACTTCCTGGTTCTGTTCCCTGCACCGCAATTGTGCATTAGAGCGGAACTGGGAGGGAAATTCAAATGTATGCACAAACACAAACACATAAAAAGGAGGTGATTCAATGTGATCTGAGAGGATTACACTGTATCACCTTGGAATCTGACACAGTGCCCTTTCAGTGCCCCTTGCCATTGTCATTTGTGACAAATAAAACCTTTGAAAATGGCATAAAAAAGCGTTGTCCTACGAATGCACTTTTGGATGAGCTGAGCGACAGCGACACGGAGTTGCTCACAGAACAGAGCGACAGTGAGTCGTGGGGCGATTTGTCATCTGACTCTGACAGTGACACTGATCCAGAAAGTGACAACGCCGATGATCCCGCACCTGACCTAAGTGATGTGCTCACTTGGTGCCCTATGGACAGCGGATCTCCGGGGATGAAGGTTGATGTGGAGAGTGACAACCCTCTGGCGTACCTGAAACTTTTTCTTTCTGAGGAGGTCATTTTAAATATTGTGACAGAGACCAATCGATACCACGATCAGCAATCTGCTACGCTGCATGCCAGGTTTTCCAGATCCAGAAAATGGGAACCGGTCACTAAAGAAGACATCTGGAAGTTTCTGGGACTCATCATCCTTCAGGGGGTGGTGGGCAAAACGCTCCAGAAATGGTACTGGACCACCAATAAAATGCTGGCCACTCCATTTTTTGGCACTGTGATGTCTGAATATCGTTTTTCACTCATTATGAAAAACGTACACTTCGCCAACAACGAAGAGTTTGATGAGGCCACGCACCCTGCGCCCAATCCAAAAAAAATCTGGGAGGTGTGCCAGATGATTGTCGCCAATTTCCAGCGGACCTACGTGCCAGAAAGGGATGTCAGTGTGGACAAAAGTCTGATGGCCTACAAGGGACGCCTGAGCTGGATCCAGTTTATTGCGTCCAAAAGAGCGCGCTTTGGCATAAAATTGTATATGTTATGTGAATCTTACACCGGATATATCTGGAATGCGGTAATTAACACCGGGAAAGGTACCAAGTTCAATCCCAGATACAACCGCTATGGGATGGCCACATCATCAGTCCTTTCACTGCTGGTCCTATTACTGAACCAGGGATATTGCATGACAACGGACAATTTTTATACGTCACCGGAACTTTATAAAGGGTTTTGCTGATGGGGGCGTGGCTACCGCGCGACTGCATGGACGTGTGATCGCGCTGCTCCGTACCAGGGAACCTTACCGCTAGCTACAGCGGCGACTAATTCGCCCATTACTCGCCCCATTCCTACCTGAGGGTCTGGAGATACCGGGGACATGACCCGTAAGAGAAAAGAGGGGTCCCAGCCCCGGAAACTGGAAGAATTTTATCTGCCGAAAGGCCGTGGCCTAAAGCAAGATGGCGCCGGCGCTGGCCTGGGGGACGCGTCTCCTTCCTCACCCTGCAGCTCCCGATCCACAGCATCGAGCCCAGGGATACATCCAGGCACCACACAGCAGTCTCCAGGAGGATCGACCCCGCTGGACAGAAGCCCTGCCAAGTCCAAGCCCCGGTTAGAAGCAGACATCAGTCAGGTGAGCGGGGGGACTGAGGCCCTGGAGGACAAAAGGGAGCTGGTGGATCCCTTCACTGCCTTCCCCACTTCAGGAAAGGCAGTGTCCGATACAACACTGAAGGACATGCTTGTCTCCCTCAGGAGCTCCATGCACGCGGACATGCTCCAGTGTATGAGAAATTTTAAAGCTGATGTAGGTGAGCTGGGTGAGAGGATCACCCACGTGGAGGAAAAAATGGGTGAATTTGCATCCTCCCATAACTCATTGATTGATGCCCACTCTGAACATGATACTGAACTGGCCTGGCTGAGGGCAAAGGTCGCTGACCTCGAGGACAGATCAAGGCGCAATAATGTTAAGATAAGGGGGGTCCCCGAAACGGTGCTCCCCGCACAATTACAGAAATTTGCTAGAGATCTGTTGCAGCAGGTCCTCCCTGATGCCTCTGAATTAGAGCTGCAGATCGATAGGATTCATAGGCTGCCCAAACCAGGCTTCCTGCCTGATAATGTTCCCCGAGACATCCTAATGAGAATACATTTTTACCAAGTTACAGAGCAGCTCATGATGTCATTCAGGAAAGTACAACAACTCCCGGAACGATTTGCTGGGCTCCAACTGTTCGCAGACCTATCGCAATTCACAATGCAGAAGCGACGATCACTGGTGACGATCACTAAGGCTCTGCGCAATCATAGCATCCCCTACAGATGGGGATTCCCAGTGAAGCTGACTGTTACTCATGATGGGAAAGACACAACCATTTCAAGTCTGGAGGAGGGTCTTACATTGCTCCGATCACTCGATATCCTCCCGGATCGGGCACCTGCAGGTCCCTTACCATCTGCCAAAATTGACCAGCATTACCAATGGCAAACAGTGTCTAGAAAGAAAAGTGGCAAGAAACGTGCTGCGTGATCTTTTTTCCTCTACGGAATGCAGTGGCTCATTACACACCCTAAGGTTCCCACTCCGTCCGGAGTATTTAGTTTGATACGTTCCTTTTGATCCCCCTTTGATTTTGATTATGGGTAGGAGTACTGCCCCCTGGTTCTTGCTTTATCAAGCTTTTTTAGTGGACTCCATGTTGTTTATTGTCCCTTTGACTCTGACATTTTTTCTTTTTCCCTTTTTTCTGGTCAATAGACCCTCTTTCACATGGGGAAGCCCTATGTGTGCACCTTACTCTCCCTACGGACCCAGGAAGGCTGTGTCTGCTCAATATGGAAAGCTGGATTCACCGCAAGACAAACTGCTCTCCACAGATGAAAACAAGGTACTGTTCCCACTTACGCTCACAATCCCTAAATGGCTGTTAAGATCATCTCCTTCAATGTAAATGGGCTCAACCACCCCGCCAAGCGGGCCTCGGTCTGGAGAGAAGCTCTTAGCCTCCAGGCTGATGTCCTTTGTCTTCAAGAGACCCATTTATCCACTGACAACCCGCCTCGTTTCTCACATAAACGTTTCCCTCACATCTTTTTGGCCTCAACCTCAGCTAAGCGCAAGGGAGTTCTGATAGCTATTAGAGACTCGGTTGCTTTTAGCCTGCAGCAAGTTCTTACAGATCCTGAGGGGAGATACCTGGTCGTGGTGGGAGAAATAAATAACAAACCTTTCACTATCGCTAATGTGTACGCACCTAACTCTCATCAGCTCCGCTTTTTGAAAAGGACGTATGCTAAAATTGCCTCGGTGAGAAGGGGGTCCCTAGTAATCTGTGGGGATCACAACTTGACAGTTGACCATGCCCTAGACTCCTCCTCCACGTCAAGGAGACCCCCTCCCCAACTTCAACAGCTGCTTCACTCGGAGGACGTCTTTGATGTTTGGAGGTGCCACCATCCAACCGAACGTGACTATTCTTTTCATTCCGCCAGACACAATTCCTATTCTAGAATTGACTTTATACTAGTTGATAAGATGCTTCTGCAGGCAGTGTCCTCCTCCGCTATCCATGATATAACGTGGTCTGACCACGCTCCTGTCTCTATAACGGTGGTGGAGGGGCACACTCCTAGTCCTGCATATATTTGGAGGGCTAATTCCAAGATCTTTCAGATGCCAACTCATGCTACCACGATTGCTAAATGTCTGTCGTAATTTTTTGAAAAAAATGTGGGATCTGTCTCGGACCCGGCTATTGTGTGGTGTGCCCATAAGGCGGTGGTTAGGGGGGTGATTCTTCAGATATGTGCGAGGGAAAAAAGGCAGAGGACACTGAAAATGAATCAGCTGCTAGATGATATTAAAACACTGGAAGCCCAAAATAAAGTTAATGCGAGTATGGCACTGGGAAAAAAGCTGTCTCAGTGTCGTACAGAGCTTAGGTTCCTACTTATCGAGCAGTATGATAAGCATTTACAACGTCTGAAATTGACCCACTACTCGTCGGGTAATCGAGCGGGAAAATTTTTAGCCCAAAGGCTCCGAGCAGCCCGAACCAAATCTAAGATCCCTTTCCTGATTCATCCGACTAACAAGCACAAAATTATTAACCCTAAAGATATAGCGAACTCCTTCGCCAATTATTATTCGTCCCTGTATAACCTCAGAGATGACCCTGACACTCCACAACCCTCCGTTGAAAAGATCCAGGAGTTTCTGGCTAGTGTTAACCTCCCTTCCCTTTCTCAGTCACAACTGGACTCCGTAAATGCACCTATCTCGGAACCTGAAATTAGAAAGATTATTAACTCACTCCCTCTGGGGAAATCCCCGGGACCTGACGGTCTTCCGAACGACTATTATAAGACGTTCCAGGACAATTTGGCTCCAGCTCTACAGCCCTTATATGCTAAAGCGATGTCCTCTGCCTCGTTCCCTCCTGAGATGCTCAAGGCGTATGTGGTCACTATCCCAAAACCAGGTAAAGACCCCACCACTCCTTCTAACTTCAGACCGATTTCGCTATTGAACTCCGATGTAAAATTATATGCAAAGATATTGGCACATAGAATTTTGTCTGTCCTTCCCTTTCTTGTTAAGTCTGATCAATCTGGCTTCACTCCAGGGAGACAGGCGTCAGACGCTACAAGAAGGGTGCTGGGAGTTATGCAACATGCTAGGTCCTGTCGGACGCCTTCTCTGCTACTCTCTTTGGATGCGGAGAAGGCGTTCGACAGGATACACTGGGGATATATGAGGAGCACCCTTGGGAAATTTGGGTTCTCTGGGCTGATTCTCTCGGCCGTGCTCGCTCTTTACTCCTCTCCGAGTGCCCAGGTATACACCTCAAACCTTCTGTCTGACACCTTTTCAATATCCAATGGCACTCGTCAGGGGTGCCCCCTGTCCCCCTCGATTTTTAATCTTCTGATGGAGCCATTGGCGGAGAGAGTCAGGTCCCACCCAGGGGTGGAGGGGTTCCAGATACGTGGTAGGTCGCATGTTATTAACCTGTTTGCGGATGACATCATCCTCTTTCTGACTTCTCCCCTAGTGTCCCTACGCCACGCCCACGACACCCTACAGGTGTTTAGTGAGATCTCATTTTACAAAGTTAATTTTACCAAGTCAGTTATCCTTGGACTGAGTATTCCCTCCCCCTTACAGTCAAGACTTCAATTGATCTTCCCCTACTCCTGGGCTAAGTCCCATATCTCATATTTAGGCCTAAAGCAGACTCCTGACCCCGGGGACTTAGCAAATGCCAACTATCCACCCTTAATTGACAAATTAGCTAAAGAGGTTAGCAGACTTGCTAATGTGGAACTGTCCTGGTCTGGTAGACTGTCGGCATTTAAAATGCTACTTCTTCCGCAGATACTCTATGTGTTTAGGACACTCCCCGTCCCTTTACCAGTCCCATATCTTAAAGCCTTAAACACACTCCTCTCCAGATTTATATGGTGCTCCAGGCGTCCCAGATGCTCTAAACTTCTGCTGATTAAGCACAGAAGAGCCGGGGGTATGGGTTTGGTGGATATTCGGGACTACTACAGAGCGTCCATTCTGACGCAACTTACGACCTGGATGACCCCTCAGGCTGATTCAGTCTGGGGATCTATCGAGCGAGCCCTGGGTCCCTCCGCCAACCTAGATCTCTTTCTCCTTGCGGATGTTTGGAGACCATTCAGTCTGCGAGAGCTCCCGCTTACTCTCCAGGCCTCTCTGCTCGCCTGGAGGGCCTTGCGGGAGACTCAGTTTCCCTCTTCCGAGCTGATAGAAGTCCCTATTCCGTTGGAGACGCTCTCTCTGATCATTCCGGACCTCCCCCTATCTGGCTGGAGGGCAAGGGGGATCGGTGTTGTCCAGGATTTGTTCCTGGGCGATTCTCTTCTCACCTTTAAATCCTTGAGTGAAAGGTTCAACTTAGGCCCCCCAGATCATTATATCTATTTTCGCATCTCCCACTTCCTGAACTCAATTGGATCGTATTGTATAGCCATAGCTAGGGAGGTGTGGTGTTATTACCATACCTCCCCAACACCCCGTAGAGGAATATCATTCTTCTACAACCTTTTTCAAAACAAGTTGCGCTTTGTTAAGTCCCAACCCTTCAGGAAGTGGGAGTCTGACTTGGGAATAACAGTCGCGGAGGCTCCAGATGCGTCAACCACTGGGAGTTATCCCAGAAAATAGCACTTAGGTGGTACCTCACTCCTTACAGGATTTCTAAATTTGGGAACCAAAGTTCCCCGCTTTGTTGGAGGAACTGTGGAGGAGTGGGTAATCTACTCCACATGTTATGGTCCTGCAAGCACTTGACTAGCTTTTGGAACTCTATTTTCCACTACATATCTAAGATCACTGGTATTCTAACTCGGCCCAGTCCTAGTTTGGCGATTTTACATGTGGGGATAGAGATGTTCCCTGTTGATTGCAGAGTCGTGGTGACCCATATCCTCTTGGCAGCTAGATCTTTGCTTGCACAACAGTGGAAAGCTGACAAGGGCCCAAACGCATCAGAGGCTCTCCTTATGACTCAGACGCATTATGTTTTTGAATCTCTTTTGGCTAGGAGGAGGGGGGTGGGATGCAGATTTGATGCCCTGTGGAAGATATGGACTACCTGGTATACTGTCAAAGACTGATATCTGATTTTATTTGATTTTATTTGAATATTTGATTTTGCTCCCGTAAAAGCGGAATAAGACTTTCCTATTATTAGCATTACTAATCTACTCCTCCCCACTCAGCCTTCCCTTCCTTCCCTCCCTCCCCTTCTCTTCTCCTCCTCTTCCCCCCCTTTTCCTTCTTCTTATCTCATTTTGTTCCTGATAGTTTTTTGCACCGTCCTTCTTATCACTCTCATCTTGTCCCAATGGAGGATTGGTGCTTTGAAGGTTCAAACAGTTTAATTTGTTCATATTGGTTTCCTTGGATGTTCATACTGGATATATGCTAGGTGCATAGGAATACAACAGATGATCTGCTTGTGGTCGCACTGTGTGCGACGTTTCCTTGACACTGTACTATGTATGTCTCGTACCCTTGGTACCAATTGTATGTTTGACTGAAAATTTTTCAAATAAAAACCATTTAAAAAAATAAAATAAAGGGTTTTGCTCCTCAACAAAACGGATGGGTATGGTACCGTGAGGCCGAACCGGCGTGAAATGCCATCTACATTTGGCAATAAAAAAATAAAAAAAGGAGAGATGGTTGCCTTTCAAAAGGGTGAAATTATGGCAATGAGATGGAGAGACAAAAAGGACGTGTGTCTCATGAGCACCGTGCACAGCACCTCCACTACCATGGTTTGCACAAAACACGGAAGAGATGTGCTGAAGCCACAAGTCGTGATCGACGATAATCACACGATGGGAGGTGTCGACCGAGCCGATCAGGCAATGACATTTTACCCGGCGATGCGGAAACAACAGAAAAAATACTACAAAAAGATTTTCAGGCATCTCCTTGAACAATGCCTTTGGAATGCCTATATTCTTTATAAAGCAAACACGAACATACCTCTTGTTCATTCTGACTTTATATGGAAGGTGGCTGAGCAGATTTTTATCAACCACCCGACGCCATCAGTGTCTGCTAACAGACCCGGACGACGCTCTGTTGATGTTGGCAATCCAGAGCACCTGACAGGTCGTCATTTTGTAGACTTTGTACCGCCAACCGCACAAAAGTTAGCGCCTACCAGGATGTGCGTTGTTTGCTGTTCCAAGAGGGATGGAAATGGAAAAAAAAATAGAAAAGAAACAAGGTACTATTGCCCAGATTGCAACGTCGGACTTTGTCTAGTTCCATGTTTCAAAATGTTTCACACCCAGGATGTGTATTGAATTTCTTTGTTTGACTAATTTCTTTATTTTTCATTGCATTATTGAATACAATTATATTATTTATTAGATTATAATTCATGTGTTTGTGTTTAAAATTTATCACATCTGGGATGTCTACTAGAGTCTTGTTTTGGTCAGGTTTAAGTAAGTAATTACTAAGAATTGCAGGCCTATAAAACATATCACCAAATTTCCATGCAAAAAATTGTACCGCTTTTGGTACGTAATTCCAGACAGAATCATACCACCAGGGAGGTTAAAGAGTCCTGAATTATTAATTGGACCAACGCGTGGTCGGACCACGTGATGGTGTTTATAGATGTGGCTGGGTGATATTAAAGTCCCCACCTTGTCGGTGTTTGTGTAAGTCTTTAATAGCTTGTTGAAAAAGGGTATGTGGTTTGCATTAGGAGCAAGTGTGGTTGTCATAAAATTGTTGTTGAAGATTAGTATCATATTCCTGCCTTGGGGGTCTTTCATTTCATTGTGAAGGGGGAAATTCACATTATCTTTTATGACCGTCAGGACTCCCCTTTTTTTTAATCCACATTTGCAGAGAATACATCGGGGAAATTCCCATGTGTCCATTTAGGTGGTGACTTGTTGCAGAGTTGTGTCTCCTGCACAAATAGGACTTCACATTTGAAATGCAGGGCTTATTGACAAAGGGGTTTGCGTTTGATGTGGTGCTTGAGGCCATTTGAGTTAATAGATAAAAAAAGTCAGTCCCAATGTTTGTAGGTAATAAGTTGAGTGTGTAGTAGTAATTTACTTTTTCCACAGTGAGTACTGTGGAAGTTGGTTGCCTTCTAGTGTTAGAATCCGAAAGTTGCCAGACCTCAGAAATTTGCAATGCAGACGGATGTGTGAGAGATTTGAAGAGGAAATGTTTCTTCAATGAAGCATGACCGTACTCAGAAAAGATAAAACATAAACAGATAAAACATTCAAAATACATTCAGTTTGCCCATAAATCAACAACCAAAGATTATTAGCACAAAAGGGTGCAATACCCGTATGCAGCAACAGCTTCTCAAGTTGCATGGGGGTTGTAGTCAACTAGAGTTCTTCCTCTGTCAGTCAAGGAGACCTGAAAATATATAACTTGCACCATACCAGGATTAGGTATGCTTCCAATACTTATTTTTTTGTCACCATTTTCCACTCTGGTTCTACTGTACATGGTTAGCATTCCTAGCAGATGAGGGAGGAGTAGACTCATCTGGGAGTATCTACCAGGTTTTTGGCAGAGAGACGCCTTGTTCCAAGGAATCTATGATCCGTCTTTCGTGACTGTGATTTTTGTGGGATATCCCCACCTGTAGCTAATGTTATGGTTCCTTAGTGCTTTTGTTATAGTATTGAGATTTTTTCTCTTAATCAAAGTGTGCTGGGATAGATGCGCAAAAAACTGGAGCACCGAGTATTGAGAGGGAATGCGGACTCTCCTATGCATTCTAAACATGTGCTTCTTCTTAATGTGAAAAAATTGTAGAGGTAATATCACATCACTGGGGATTTGGTCTGGGAGATGGGAAGGTTTTGGAAGGCGATGTACTCTGTACCATCCAGGTCGGATGCTTCAGGGATTATAGCTTAAAACATCACAATGACATAGGAGCACAGGTCTGCTTGTGCTACTGATTCAGGGATCTCCCTTATTTTCAAATTGTTTCTTCTGGACCTGTCTTCAATGTCTGCTATCTTGGCTTTGACCCACTCCCTTTTCTCATCCTTCCCCTCAGAGTCATTTACAAAGTCATTGAAGGTAGTGGCAATCTCCCCCATTTTATTTTCTATGTGATATACCCTGCTTTCAACACCTTTCTGCTCCCTGTTAAATTTATGCATACATGACATTAAATCTGCCTGGAGTGAGCTTCTCAATGACATCAACATGTCTTCCATAACTGTATCTAATAAATCAATGGGAGAAGGAATATTTAATGTCACGGAAATACCACTAATATCAGAAGAACTTATGACACTGGATAAACGTCTGAAATACGCACCCGTGAGAAATTTAGATAAATTTCAGACCTACATCAATGTTCAGAAATATATTAGAAAACTGAACATCAAGAAATATCTCACAGAAAAACCCATTAATGTCCGTGTCGAAGAAGAGAATACAGTGGTACACAGCAATCTGAGAAATAAATCAACCTTCAATCCCAAAATAAAGGACAATAAACATATAGACGTTTTAAAAAAACTAATGACTGAAGAACTAAGAAATCTGAAAGTGAAAAAAATGGAAGAACCAAAATCTATAAAAATAGGAATACAGAAATTGATGAAAAGGAAAGATTTAGTTATCAGACCCTCCGATAAAGGGGGTGGGATTGTAATTTAGACCACAGAACAATATCATGGAGGGATGATGAAGATGTTAGGCGACATTAATACCTATAGTGTACTACCTAGCAACCCCACTTTCAAATGGAAAAAAGAACTGGAACAAGTGGTACTTCTAGGTCTTAAAAAATAAGTTCTCAACAAGAAGGAAGCAAAGTATCTTGTACCTGAAGCATGTAGGACCCTGATTATATATGCCCTACCAAAGATGCACAAAGATAAAAACAACCCGCCTTTCAGGCCGATTGTGAACGGGATAGAGTCTATCACAGCAAGATTAGGGCAATATGTCGATAAGTTCCTTCAGCCAGCTGTACAAAAAAACAGGGCCTACCTTAAAGAAACAAAAGACATCCTTAATTTATTAGAAGGAAGAACAGACCCTGGTCCCCTACTGATGGCAACTGCAGACGTGTCATCGTTGTACACCATCATTCCCCACTACCTAGCTTGCGAAGCCACCAAATGGGGACTTTGCAGATATACCAAACTCCCTTGTGTGCAGAGGAAATACATTATTAAATGCCTTGATTTCTGCCTTAAACATAGCCACTTCTGGTTTAACCATGTGCATTACCAACAGCGAACTGGAGTGGCCATGGGAGCCAAATTCGCTCCAAGTGTCGCAGGACTATTCATGGCCAAATGGGAAGAGAAAGCAGTATTCCAAACATCACCTGAGAATCTGGTTGTATATAAAAGGTATATTGATGACATCTTTATAGTGTGGAGGGGAGATAGAGATTCACTCAACTCCTTCGGCACTAAGCTCAACAATAACAACATGAACATAGTCCTCACATGGCAAATTGAAGAAGAGAACATCCCCTTCCTAGATTTAGAGATCTCTCGGGAAAAAAGGAAGATTTACAACCAGGACGTTCTTTAAAAACGTCGATAGGAATAGCTACCTTCCCATTACCAGCTGCCATCACAGAAATTGGCTATACAATATCCCCAAAGGCCAGATTTTAAGACTAAGACGTAACTGCACAGAAATAGATGAGTTCCAGGTTCAAGCCAAAAAAATCGGGGGAAAGATTCACACAAAAAGGATACAATGACACGTTTATCCAAGAAAAGATACAAGAAGTCAGTAACATCCCTAGAGGAGACCTTTTAGTTGCTAAGAAGAAACTGACCAACAAAGTAGATGGAGTTCCAGTCATATTAGACTATAACATCCACTACAAAAAGATTGAGAAAATCTTCTCCCGCCACTGGCACATCCTTAAAACAGACACCAAATTGGGAAATATCCTGCAAGATAGACCCAAATTTATTTACAAAAGGGCTCCCACCCTCCAAGACCAATTGGTAAAGGGAGTGGTTAATCCACCCAAGAAGCAGCTCACGTTCTTTACCGGGAAGGGGTTCTATCCTTGCAAGCGATGCTATGCCTGCACACGCACCAAACGCCCCAATGAAAAGGTAGTGAAATTCAAGTCCAACAGTAATGGGACAGAATACGAAATCAAAGACTTTGTTGGGTGCAACACCAAAGGGGCAGTATATGTGCTAGAGTGCAGTTGCGGCCTACAATATGTCGGCCGCACAAAACAACTCTTAAGGATACGAATCAAAGAACACGTGCGCAATATCATCAAAGGCTTTGATAAACAGAGTGTCTCCAGGCATTTTGAGGTAGCCCATAATAAGGATCCGTCCCACCTTAGATTCTGGGGGATTGCACCCTATAATAGGCCGTGGCGAGGGGGTCACAAAGTTAGGTCCCTTAGCCAACTAGAATATAAATTTATCTTTTCCATGGACACATTTGCCCCAAGAGGACTAAACATAGATTTTGACCTAAACTGTTTCCTCAATGACTTTTGAATACCATTACCCCTTTTTTTGTTCTTCCTACACCCCGTTTCTGGATATGTAGACTTCCATAACTTTCGTACATCCAGGATCACCTATATAATTCATTCATGGATGATGTGTACTGTAAGCTGTATTAGATCGAAGTAATTACTTTTTATTTATGTAACATGCGCCATGAGTGTTGTCTCTGAAGCTCCCATATATTATTATTTTTTTGTGACTTCCAGTCATCCTCCAATTTTTTATTGCATTTTGATTTTAATCTATATTAGGATTCTTAGTAGACATGTTCTAGGCTTGTATAGCCAGATGTGTGGGCTTCCGACACATCAGCCTCCACCCTTCAACATCCCAGTATGTGCGAGACTGGCCAGTCCATATACTAGATCCCCTTGTTTTAATTTACATTGATTAAGGATTTCATCCTCTAGATATTTTATTCATTTAATTTTAATATGTAGTATTTTATATTAAAATGATATCTCCATCCATGTTATGGAAATAACACCCCCCCCCCTCTAGTGCACCAGACCACTGGGGCCTTTGGTTGTATATGCTGACATGATAGCTGCTCGCTATATGTCAGTAAACTGTTTTCTCTGGTTTTAGACACATAGGTTCTCTCCCTTTCCATGTCTAATTAAAGGTCCGCCTATTCTGCTGTATATTGCACCAAGACCATCCCTGATCCCGGAGCCACTCCTACCTATCAATAGGAAGAGGCCCAGGCAAAATGGCAATCGTTGTAGTTGCTATTAGCCATTACAATAAGAGTGCGGGCTACGAGAAAATGGCCGATATGCACCCAGCATAGCAGACATGTAGGCAGTCGAGCGGTGCTATCCTCTGTCTTTAAGCCACTCCTACCTATGAATAGAAAGTGACCCAGGCAAGATGGCCATCATCCTAGCTGCTACCAGGTACCTATATGAGTGCGGGCTACAAGAAAATGGCCGCCATGCGCCCACTACAGCAGACCATTAGGCGGTCTATTTAAAGACCCGATTATTCCACGAATGTTATCCCCTAAGGAAGTCACGTGACGTGACGAGACGCGTAGGGATCGAGGAGCATCAGAGTCCACATGCCTGACGCAGCAAGACCCCGCTGCCGTCTATCTGGTATTCTGTGCCCAGTTTTACCGTCCAAATGTGAGTGTATCTATATGTTTTTTAATAAACTTGTTCCATTTTGTATTATGATCTTTCTCTCTCCTGACATACATGCTGTGTGAGGGTCCCCTCCACCTGCTCCGAGTGTCCACCCAGTCCAGACACAGAAGAAGAGTAGCCAGGTGTGCATCCAGGACCCAGGACGAACTCGGCGTTCGTGGGAGATAGGCCCACCATCCATCACCTCCATGTGAGTGGATGTATGAGTGATTGATGACGCTTGTTTAGACATTTCCCTAACACCATATCCAACTTGCTTTGTATCCTCTCCATGCCTTACTGCTGAGGAGTGCTGATGTCGTTTTCTGCCCATTGAAGTGTACCCCCCCCCTGCTGGAGGTGGTTCTACTTGGCTATCCGTGCCATAGCCGTGAGGTGAGGAGCTATGGACCACCAGAGGTGCTCACTGTGCAACGTCCTCTTCCGGCACCACTTTTCCATCTTTGGATCCTGTCTTCTGGGACATTTTGGGAAAAACTTTTAGATACTTTTTTTCTGTATTTTTTCACTTTTTACATTGACTTATATTTGCATATTATTTGCATTGTTCACTGTGTTATTCACTCAGGGGCGCCCCTAGTGGGAAGGTTTCCCTGATTTCACACTACATGTACCAGCACATTGTGTATATATTTTGCCATTTTGAATTTGTACTCCTTTTTTGTCACTTGCCATTTGGTATTCTACCTTTTTGTGTTACATTATTATTTAGACGTTATACGTATTGACACAATACTTATGTATGCTATCACTCTGTTCTGAACTTGCCCCCACCACCCCTCCTCCCTTTTTTTGCTTTCTCCCACGTCCACCACCCTAGGGATTTATTCCCCTGTCACCCTTGGATTTCACCCACTTTTCACAGCGCAGACACCACCCCCCTTATTTTTCTATTTGCTGTATCTAATACTGGTTGATTGGAGGTTGGGAACTCCTCAATGGAGTCAGGCAGTTCCCTTGTGTCTTCCCCATAGCCTGTACTAAAGCTCACCTCTTTTATCTGCTTGTCCATCTTAAACCTGGATTTCTCTGGGCTTCCAGACAAAGTAGTGGAGTTGCTTGAGTTAGGGCTGGGTGGTAAGTTGCTGGTTGGAGCATGTGATCCCTGATGAGAGGACTCTGGAGGCTTGGGTAGAAGGGCCGCCGCCACCATCTTGCTTTCTCCCACATTGCTGCTGCTGGAAGAATGCTGAGATTTTGAGGCTTCTGAACCACCTTCGGCATTCTCAACATGGTTGTGGGTGTCACAAGCCTCTGAAGGGAAATCCACAGGTGTGGGATGAAAAATAGCAAGCTCTGGAGGGTTATTTTGTGCTGATCTGTCCTGCCGGAGCTTCTTCTTCAGAAGTCCATTATTCTCCATGGCTAGCTCTGCCCCCTAAAATATACACTTATTAAGTGCATCATTATGGAAGTATATCATTGTGCTGTTCTTATGTGATGAAAAATATTAAACCCACCACTTAAGCTTAGCAGCAATGGGAAACACTAAGCAGTGATTCACTAGTTCTGGAGATTCAGACCACTCTGCCCAAATGTTCAAAAGCAGCCCAATTAATCAGGTTAGCGTGAGTACATATGTTTGGTCAGCCAGCTAGTTCAGGTACTGTATAACCAATCATTGCAGTAGTCTAACAAACAGGGGGACAAAGGCACTGTTATAAATCTCCCAAATAAAACAGCAATCAAAGACACCCAAAAATACTGGACTCCGTTTGCATAACAACTAACAACCAAGACGTTTCTTTCATAGGATTCAAGACCATGTTTGATCTCCAAAAAATTAAACTTGTCAAAAATGCATTTTTTTTTTAAGTGTATTTTGTGCGTTAACTCGAGAGAGAGAGGAGCCGGACTGCAGGAGTTGGGAGTAGGCCCCCAGAGGCAATCGCCATCCTTCTCCATGCCCCCGGTGGCAATGGCGGGTGTGAGGGGGGCCTCCCACTCACCCCACCCTACCTGCTCCACTTGGCGAGCCCGACTGGGGCCCAACGGGACCCCAACGGGGCAGGGGTACTCCACCTATGAGGGAGTGCGGGGGTCTAGCCCCCCCTGCCAGCCCCGTAGGTCCTTCGCCTCTCTTTATTTTAGGAGACCTCATGGCCAAAGTGCGTGTGTGTTAAACCAATTTCGTGTGCGTGCAAGTGTGGTGTTTTTTTTGGGGGGGGGTGGGCATACTAAGCACAGGCGTACCTTGCATAGCACACCCACCGGGAGCCGGGCTGAGACCACCAAACTCAATTCACATGTAGCCGAGACCGGGATCCGAACCCTTGGCTGCAGAGGTGAACGGCTTGTCAGCGCAGTGCCAATCATGTTGAGCCACCACAGCTCCCACAAAAATACTGGACTCTGTTCGCATAACAACAAACAACTAAGACGTTTCTTTCATAGTATTCAAGACCATGTTTGATCTCCAAAAAATTTAACATGTCAAAAATGCTTTTTTTTTGCTCTGATGTTACTCAAAACGTACGGCACCATCCATTTAGCAGGTTTACATAAAGTGATCATATAGGCTTTAAGTAGGTTTGTTAAAAGTGTATACGTCTCTATATAGTTATCTGTCTGATGTAATAAACAGATTCCATGGCAGCCCAGTTCCAGATTACATCTGTTTATTACACTAGGTATATAAGCATTTGGAGTCTTTCATACTCCTATCACTCTCTATTATGTCTTCCTAAGCAAATAAAGTGAACCTGAATTAAGAATGTAGGTCCACTTAAAGTGATTGTAAAGGCAGACGTTTTTTCTTTCATCTTAATGCATTCTATGCATTAAGATACAAATCTTTCTGTGTGCAGCAGCCCCCCTCAGCCCCCCTAGTACCTACCTGAGGTCCCTCTAGATCCAGCAATGTTGTAGAAGTGTCTCGGCTGCCCACCACCTCCTCATTGGCTGAGGCAATAGCATGGCACCATTGGCTCCCGTTGCAGTCAAATCAATGTCAATCACCCAATGAGGAGAGAAAGGGAGACACAGGGAGCTGCTGTTTGGCTCAGGTGCCCCCATACAGTAGCAAGCTGCTTGCTGTGGGGCACTCAGCAGGGGGGAGGAGCCAGGAGCATTAAAGAGAGTCCTGAGAAGCGGAGGATCTGGGCTGCTCTGTGCAAAATCAGTACACAGGGCAGAGAAGTATAACATGTTTGTTATTTTTAACAAAAAAACATGTGACTTTACAATCACTTGAGTATTACTTCATTAACTATCCTGGAAAACTATTATCTAAACAAATATTAGCGGTTATACATACTCAGCAAGATTATTGCCAGGATAAAAATTAATAACTTTAAGTATTAGGTTATTTACAGGGGATTTTGCGAGGAGCGCAAAAGTTTTGATAAATGAATGAATGATATTGTTTTTTACATATGTTGTATATTTTTGTTCTGGTGTAATACTTGTAAAAGTTTGTAACCATATACCTGTATTGTATCTCCCTGTCATTAATAAAATACACTTCATAAAATGCAGTGTGACACATTCACATTTTAAACAAACCTCCCCAAATAATCTATTCAAGTAAACTCAATATCCTAGGAAAAGAAGGAGCTGATAATTTCCTAAATATTACATTTATCCTCTACAGACATTTATTACTGCTAATGCTTTATTGTTGCACATTAATTATCATGCTCACAATGAAGTAAAAATAGATCTCATGACAGGCACTCTAATATATCATGTGTTAAGCATATGATAAATAGCTCATTGAGCATTTTTATATCACAAAATGCTCTCATGACAAAAGCTAACACTGCAGTATTTACTGAATAATTTAATCTTGTCATCTAGCTGAGTGGCTTTCAGAGCAATAAATTGCTAAAGCCAAGTAATGTATCGAATGTTTTTACCTCAAGAGATTTTTGGCTTTAAACTGAGTTTTGTCCCTTTCTTACAAAATGACAGCTACTGAAATACTCATTGTAAGCCACTTTAAGCATATGTTTTCAGAGTAATGAGTAATTAACTTGCCAAAAATCTATGGTTTTTAAGAATCATAAGGAGAAAGGGCAATCATTGGGACATAAAATGCAATTGTTAGGCCCCGTACACACGACCGAGTTTCTCGGCAGAATCCAGCGAGAAGCTCGCTGGGATCCATATTCTGCCGAGAAGCTCGATCGTGTGTACACTTTCGTCGAGCGTCCCGTCGGGAAGCTCGTCGAGCCAAAATAGAGAGCAGGTTCTCTATTTGCTCGACGGGCCATTGGGACTAATGGCTCGATGCCTTTTTCGACAGCCTGGTTGACGAACTCGACGGCCGGCCGAGAACCTTGTCGGGCGGAACGATGGGTTTAGCCCGACGAGGTTCTCGGTCGTGTGTATGGGGCCTTTGAGATACTTAGAAATGATGTTTACATTAAAAGTAAGTTATCATTACTGAAATATATATATATATATATATATATATATATATATATATATATATATCAGTTAATTAACATTCTTGTTTAATGATAGTTTATAGACACATGGTGGAATTAAACATCCCACTAACTGCTTGAAAGACCTCTGGGCCCCCTTCATAATGTAACACAAGTCAGAGGAGGACTCCTGGAAACTCGATGAGCAAGATGTGAACTAAAAAGTAAGTAAGATATTTAGATTTGTCCAACGGAGCATACTGGTGGTGATCTACTGGGAAAACTACCAACAAGTTGAATAGTTTTTGATCATCATCTCATATGGGTCCTGCTGGAAATGGGTCAATTTTTTATTAGCCTAAAGTGTTAAAAATCCATGTGATATTTTGGTCCAATCTGAATTATGGGTGGCACCCAAAAAGACTAATTTTATATACATGAGCATTTTTCGGCATGTAAAAAACAACGTTTAAAAAAAATGTAATTTAAAATGATCGTGTGTGGGCTTCACATCATTTTTCGGGTACTGAAAAACGTCAAAAAAAAATTCGAACATGCTGCATTTTTTAACAACATTTTATACAATGTTGTTTTTCGGGTTGTAAAAAATGAACAGAAGCAAGTTATGAGATGGGAGCGCTCGTTCTGTTAAAACTACCGTTCGTAATGGAGTAAGCACATTAATCATGCTGTAACAGAAAGAAAAGCGCAAATCATCTTTTACTGACACAAAATCAGCTCAAGCAGCCCAAAGGATGGCGTCATCTGAATGGAACTTCCCTTTACAGTGCCGTTGTACATGTTATACGTCACCGGCGATCGGCAATTTTTATCAGTACTGCGACCTAATGGCGGACACATCGGACACTTTTGACATATTTTTGTGACCATTGGCATTTTTATAGCGATCAGTGCTATAAAAATGCATTGATTACTATAAAAATGCCACTGGCAGGGAAGAGGTTAACACTAGGGGGCGAGGAAGGGGTTAATTATGTTCCTTGTGTGTATTCTAACTGAAGGGGAGTGGGACTGACTAGGGGAAATACCACAAAAATCCTCCTGCGCTCTGGTGTATCGCCAAACTGGGTGTATCAGTATGGTATAAAGGCAAAGTCTTAAGTCTTGCAGCCCTCCACAGAACAAAGGGTGTTCATATGGCTAAAATGAAAAAGAAAAGAAAGGAGGGCGCACCGACCTTGTGCATTACCACTTATACATTTTAATATACACAAAATAAAAAGCAATGGTCCTACTTACAAACATTCAGTAGTAAGCGCATTAAAAACAGCTGAACCTGGACCTCACGGCACCTGCCAGTCAGACCCTAAACACCAATGTGGCTGACGCGTTTCTGGGGCGTACCCCCTTCTTCAAAGCCTAGGTGGTCTGCGATCTGCCACATTGGTGTTTAGTATCTGACTGGCAGGTGCCGTGAGGTCCAGGTTCAGCTGTTTTTAATGCGCTTACTACTGAATGTTTGTAAGTAGGACCATTGCTTTTTATTTTGTGTATATTAAAATGTATAAGTGGTAATGCACAAGGTCGGTGCGCCCTCCTTTCTTTTCTTTGACTAGGGGAAATGACAGATCGCTGTTCATACATTGTATAAACAGACGATCCGTCATTTCTCCACCTGACAGGACGGGGAGCTGTGTGTTTACATACACAGCTCCCGGTTCTCGCTCTGTAACGATCGATCGCAGGTGCCCGGAAGCATTGAACTTCATTTTCTGCACGTCGTTGTGTTTTACATCACCGCGTTCTGACACGATCGTTTTTTGAACTGATGGTGTTTACGCACATCAGACCATCAGACCATCAGTCTGTGAACCGATGAAACGAAACTTCAGTCCGTTTTCATCAGTTTGGACTGATCGTGTGTACAAGGCCTAAGATCTCTAGGGCTATGCTATTTTGTTTGATTGGTTACAGCCCTGAGGAAAAACATTTAAGATCAAAGGAAGATCTTTATTTATCATGTGGGTAAAAAATGTTTTACCTTTATATTCCCCACAAACCTAGAAAGAGTCTGCAGGAAGCATTAGCTGCCATAATCCTTTCGTAGGCACTTAACAGAATCGGGTTCAAAGAAAAAATGGAAAGATCAACTGCGCTAAAGATTTAGATGACATAAAAGTGATAAGAAGCAATTAAATGCTTGATGTGGTAGAGAACAACTCAAAGCTCTAAGGGAGCTGCACCTGACTGTACTAGCAAACACAGTATAAAACAATTGACAAAAAAACAGGATGCGCTACACACGTGAAAGAAACAAAATAAATTGTCCAAAAGTGATGTAAACAATTGTCCCTCTAGGTCCAGACGGAACCAAATTGATTAAATATTAATAGTCATATGATAGACGATATGGATAAAAAACACCAGTGGAATAAGTGTAGACATATAAATCGTGGTGACACTCTGTTGAGAAGTGCTGATAGAAGATCCTCCACCATAAGAATATGCAAACTGCTTACCAGATGTCTGGTGGTCCCTTACTTAAAAGAGAACCCCACAGAGCATGTTAATATCCACTTGGAGGAAGTGATTGGGTCAGATCTGTTGTCAATCCCCATCTGCAGCCGTCGGGTTAAACACTCGAAAGCAGTATCCGTGGAGAGACACAAGAAGACCACAATAGTATAATACCGTAGGGAAAGGTTTATTTTAAAAGATAAGACAAAAACTCACTTACATGATACAAAATAGAAAACAGGCATGTCAGTTTAAGATGGAACTTCGGCCGGAAGTGGTCCAAATGAGACATAACCCGTCCACTTAGTATTAAAAGACACTTTTTAACCAATCCAGTTTCTGGTCAACAGAATACTAGTGTGTATAAACATTCTACTCTGTCGAATGCCTCCCTTTTCAATCCTCCAGGTTCTTTGGCCCCCAGTATCAGAGTTTTTAGGGATGTGGTGTTGAGTGACCTAGAGAAATTGGAGATTAAGAAATCAAGGATGAATAAAGATCTGCAAAAAGGTCTTGAATCACTATGTGAGAACAAGGCTTTGGTTATCCGACCGGCAGATAAGGAGGGGGGTATAGTAATCCTCGATCACTGCAGTTATCTGAAAGAGATGCACATGCTGGTTGATGATACTGATACCTACACCCCCCTTACTAGAGATCCTCTAAGGAATTACAAAAAAGAACTTGAAGTATTGGTTAAACGTGGTCTGAAAAGTGGAATTCTTAACAATAAGGAGGCCCTTTTTTTGGTACCCTGTGCTCCAAGGACTCCAGTTATATATTACCTACCTAAGGTACACAAGAATCAAACTTGCCCCCGGGCCACCCAATTGTGAGCGGTATTGATTCTATCACGTCCTGGGTGGGCAAGTATATCGATTATTTTTTGCAAACATTGGTACAAAAAATACCATCCTACATTAAGGACACCAAACAAGTGATCAACACATTGGATAGGATTTCACCCAAACCAGGTATGTGGTTGGTCACAGCAGACATGACTTCCTTATATACGGTCATACCTCACCATTTGGGTTTTGAAGCAGTACTTTTGTATCTGGAAAGACAGTCCGGACTCGTTAAAGCACAGATAGAATTTATTATGGTGCTGCTGAAATATGCAGCTACCCATAATTATTTTTTGTTTGACAACTTGTTTTATAGACAAGACAGAGGTGTGGCCATGGGGGCTAAATATGCCCCCAGCCTGGCCAACCTCTTCATGGCCAAGTGGGAGGAGGACGTCATCGACAGGTGCCGCCGTCCGGAGGTTATACTCTGGTCGAGGTACATCGATGACGTCCTCCTCCTCTGGGACGGTTGTGAAGCTGGTCTATCAGCACTTCTCAACAGAGTGTCACCACGATTTATATGTCTACACTTATTCCACTGGTGTTTTTTATCCATATCGTCTATCATATGACTATTAATATTTAATCAATTTGGTTCCGTCTGGACCTAGAGGGAAAATTGTTTACATCACTTTTGGACAATTTATTTTGTTTCTTTCACGTGTGTAGCGCATCCTGTTTTTTGTCAAGAATCGTGTTCAAGACTGATAGTACCACTAAACTAGTACAGTACCTGCCCTTGAGAATGTGTTTTTAGCACGACAGCATCGCGCTAATTCTCGGCGACAGGGTGCCGACATCTCGCACTCGCTGGAATAGTAAAAGCACATTCCAGAGAGCGCTTCATAGAAGTGACTGGGATCCGACTTGGATTCCCGCCAATTCTACACGTGGGCGGTGTTTAGTATGAATCCTGAAGGGGAACTCCCCGCCAGATTTTAAATAAAAATCCGGCATTGGTTCCCCCCTCAGGAGCATACCGGGCCCTTAGGTCTGCTATGGGTTGTAAGGAGACCCCCCTACGCCAAAAAAATGGCGTGGGGGTCCCCCCAAAATCCATACCAGACCCGTATCCAAAGCACGACGGCAGGCCGGTCAGGAAGGGAGTGGGGGCAAGCGAGCGACTGACCCCGGAGAGTGGAGAAGACCCCCTGGAGAGCGGAGAAGACCCCCGGAAAGTGGGAGAAGACCCCGGAGGGCGGAGAAGACCCTGGAGAGCGGAGAAGACCCCCCGGAGAGAGTGGAGATGACCCCCGGAGAGCAGGAGAAGACCCCCGGAGAGCGCAAGAATCCCCCCCCCTGGTAAAAGAGCTAAAGAAGGCAGGGGGGCCGTCTGGAGCTGTCTAATAAAATACTTTAAAAACCCTGTGTTGTTGTTGACGAGCTTTACTTTCATGGAGTGGGGGCGTGACCGGACGCAGGAGAGAGCGCTGTGCGCGAGTGTGATGTGAGTGTGTGAGGCCATCTCACCTCGCTTCCCCTATCATGCTGCCTTGTGCCTGAACCCTGTTTCTCCACCCGCAGCAAGTGCAGTTTGACGCCGCTTACCGTGCGTGCCAGCTGGCAGTCTGCTGGGCTTGAGCGGTGGATCTGAGTCTCCCGGTCCGCAGTGCTTCGTGCGGTGTCATGGTGTACGAGGATCGGCTGAGCGGGCTGGCGAATGCCTGAAGGAGCCCAGAGCGTTGCTGATGCTGGAAGACCGTCTGAGGAGGCAGGGCTGTCTGTAGATCTTACGAGACCTTGCTGCTTCTCATTCTAGATGCCCGTATTACTCACAGTAAGCCTAGCGAGCTCATACCATACTAAGTGGAGTGACTTTTTTTCCTGACTGTGTTTTATTATAAGGCTCCTTACAATGTTCCTCACAAGCAGCTACAAGAGTGCTATGCAATGCCGATGGGTGACCAATTACTATCCCAACTATTGCGCCTACTTTTTTTTTTTTAGATTGTTTATTGCTCTATTGCTTTTTATATCCCCCTTATATGTCTCTATAGGGGAGAGATAGGGGGAAAGAGAGTCTGTTTTTTTCTCTCCACCGTGCTCGGCACTCATAGTCACCGGGGCTACCTTGCAGGGGTAGACATTCGGCAGTGTAGACTGGTTTGGTTCACATGGTCTATATGTGCTTTCTTTTTTTTTAGGGTCACGTATCTCCCCTATTTTTGTTTGCTCGCGCCCCTCCACTGTGTGCCGATTGAATAAAACGTAAATAGAAAGTGACACTCCAAGATATAAAATGGCGGCAGCAGCAGCAGCAGCAAAAAGAGGGCAACACAATATTGAGAGTGGGGGGCCCCAAGCAACAAGGGCAAAGGAGAAAGCGTTACAGGCAGCAGCAGCAGCTAAATTGGAGCAGTACTTACATACCCCCGTAAGCTCTCCAGGTAAAGGGGCTGAGTCAACAAACGCAGGCCAAAAACCAGGGGGGGCATATCAGCGGAAAGGAAAAGCCAGGGTCATTGAGCGATGGGCCCAAAGCTAACTACTAAAAAAGACGCTATGGGTGAACCTTTAGGGGGTACGCTTGCAACTGCAGTAACTACGTTAGGAGTTCAAACAGAAGAAGATTTAGCAGGTGAGGGGGAGCCCTCTCTGAAAGAAATACTCCTTGCTATAAATGCCTGCAAGGGGTCTCTGGGCAACCTATCCGACCAGATGCAAGAAATAAAAGAAGAACTAAAGACAATGAGTCAAGAGCTGCAGAGAACAACGCAAAGAATAACGATGGTAGAGGAGAGAGTGAGCCAAGTAGAAGATGAAGTGCACACCTTGAAACAACAGGTGCAAGCAATGAAGGAGCAAATCGGTTTGCAGGCATCTAAACTTGATTAAATCGAGAATAGACTGCGTAGAAACAATATACGGGTGGTAGGGCTCCCGAACCAGAGTGAGGGTACCCACCCAATATGTTTCCTTGAGAACTGGTTTAGAGAGACTTTTGGGGAAAATGTTTTCTCACCACACTTTGGGATAGAAAGGGCTCATAGAGTCCCATTTAGAGCCTTAAAGGATGGTCATCCTCGTCCTCTACTCCTGAAATTTCTTAACTATAACGATAAGGTGATAGTGTTGCAGAAGGCAAGAGAGAAGGGGGAATTTTTTTTACAAAGGGTCACGTATCTCTCTGTATCCAGATTTTTCTCCTGAACTAAGTAAACGGAGAGCGGAGTTCACACCAGTCAAACGCAATCTCTTAAAGAATAAAATTACATACGCATTTCTGTACCCAGCATGCTTACGGATAATGACATCAAAGGGACCTCAGTTATTTGACTCACCAGGAAAAGCAGCAGAGTGGCTGGAAGAAAATAAATCGTAAATGGACTAGGAGGATGGACATGACTGAACATTGGCGGAGCGAACCAAAAAAAAAGGGGGATAAGGCCTTAACCAAAAGTTTTGGTCCCCCCCCTCTCTCTCCCCCCACCTTTATTTATTTTATTTTTTTTGGGGGGGGGGGGTTGCAAGTTTAAATATATAATTAAAGTACACGAAGGGTGGGAAAGATGTATCAACTGTTATTAAAATGTAGGCACTGATTAGAAACAGGGGGTCACAACTTTGTTAAATATGTATATTAAAAAGAGATAGGGGTAGGGGGGGAGGCATAGGTTCACAAACGGGAATGGATGTTGTGGGGTATGAAAAGGAGGGATGGCAGGTAGAGGTCACAAGCACAGCCCCAGGGGAGGGCCTAGATAGGCAGAGGAAGAAGGGGGGAGGGCGAGGGGGGAGGAAGGGAGAGGGAGGGGGGGTGGGTTGAGGGGGGGGAGGATAAATCTTTACAAAAGCACAAAAGCACGAATATTACACGTAACACTCCACCTAAAAAATATGGAAAAGGGAAGTTGGAATCTAAAAAAAAAAGATGGGGGATTACACAAATTGTACGAAAAGCACATTCAAAAAAGACACACTCTGGATAAATTGGTTAGACGGATCAGGGGTAGAGATGGTGGAAAATGGCTAGAGGACGGTGGCGTAGGTGTAAAGTTGTCCTCCTGGCCTTTTTTTTTTTTTTCTTTGGTCCTCCTCCCCTCTTAGGCATTGGGGAACTGCAGCTAGCGTGTTTAGTAGGATATTGATCTGTAGGGCTCTCTCTCTGTTCCAATTGGAGGTGGTTACCCCCCCATTCAGATTGTCGAGTGACCCTCTCTTGTACTTATATCTTCTTTTTATCTGGAGAGTGAGGCTATATTTTTTTATATTGATAAGCTTACCTTGGTAATATGAGGCCAAAAACACTTAAAATTGGTTCTTGGAATGTTCGGGGGATGGGGAACCCGGTTAAAAGAGCTACAATCTTTTCTATGCTTGAGCGGTATGGAGTGGAACTAATTTGCCTGCAAGAGACGCACCTAACAAGGGAAACAAAGTTAAAGTTAAAAAATAGAAAATACTTACACCAGTACCATTCGGTCCACTCCTCCTACTCTAGGGGGGTGAGTATATTGGTGAAAAAAGGAGTGTCTTTTGCATGCAAGGAGTAGTGTTGCTCACGAATATTCGCATTGCGAATATTCGCTACGAATATTGCATATTCGAGTATTCGCGAATAACTCGAATATTGCGGCGAATATTCGCTATGGCGAATATTCGTATTTTTTCAAATTTATTTTTAAAACAGATCACATCCTAGTGATCTCCATCGACATCTAAAAGCATTGCTGGTATGATTAGAGAGAGACCCTGGGCCGAGTAGCTGATGCGATTCTTTTATGTTGCCGAAAAATCGCATTGCGAATTTTCGGCAACATAAAAGAATCGCATCAGCTACTCGGCCCTTCTTTTGCATCAGAGCCAATCAGAATAACTCGAATATTCGGCAAAAGGAATATTGCGCGATATTCCTTTTGCCGAATATTCAAGTTAGTCTGATTGGCTCTGATGCAAAAGAAGGGCGGAGAAGATAATCGCGCAATATTCCTTTTGCCGAATATTCGAGTTATTCTGATTGACTCTGATGCACCCTTTTTTTGCATCAGAGCCAATCAGAATAACTTGAATATTCGGCAAAAGGAATATTGCGCGGTTATCTTCTCCGCCCTTCTTTTGCATCAGAGCCAATCAGAATAACTCGAATATTCGGCAAAAGGAATATTGCGCGATATTCCTTTTGCCGAATATTCGAGTTATTCTGATTGGCTCTGATGCAAAAGAAGGGCGGAGAAGATAATCGCGCAATAGGAATATTGCGCGATTATCTTCTCCGCCCTTCTTTTGCCCCCTTATTCTCCTTTCTTTTAAGTAGAGTTAGTGTAGAGTTAGTGTTTAGTGCATATTAGTTTAGTAATACAGGAAATGATCTCCGTTTATGAGAATTTCGCAATCATTTTCGCATTAGCGAAATTTCGCATTAGCGAAAATTCGCATTAGCGAAATTTTGCAAAAAATTTTTTGGATAAAATATCACGAATATTCGATATTAGCGAATATTCGTGAATATTCTTCTATATATTCGCGCAATATCGCGAAATCGAATATGGCGTATTCCGCTCAACACTAGCAAGGAGCTTAAAATAGATGAACTGGGCCGTTATATATTCTTGCACTGTCTAATAGAGAATGTACCATACGTATTGGCCAATATTTACATCCCGCCACCCTTCAAAATGGAGATCTTGTACAAACTAATGGAATTTGTAATACATAAGGAAAACATCCCTGTAATAGCAGTAGGGGACTTCAATGTGACACTGAACAGAATAAAGGATAGATTCCCACCAGGGTTGCGGGGAGACAGCAGGGGAGAGGGACACTTAAATCAATTTCTGGAAGTAGTTGGATGGTGCGATATGTGGAGAGCAAGATATCCAGAGGTGCGCCAATATTCCTGTTTCTCGAGCTCACACTCTACCTTGTCCAGAATAGATATGGCCCTGGGGAATGGGGCAAGCGTACAGTTAGTGGGCGAAATTGCTTACTACCCAAGAGGTGTGTCGGACCACTCTCCACTGGTACTGGCATTGAGCATAGGGAGGGAATGTCCCATAAACAATTGGAAAATAAGTCCATTCTGGCTGGAACTTATGGGAAAGCCGGAGGAGGAAGTTATAAAATTAAGAGAGTTTTTGGACTTTAATTTAGGGACAGCGCCAGTGGGAGTGGTCTGGGACACCTTGAAGGCCTTCCTTAGGGGGTTATTGATCCAACAGGTTGCCAAGATCAAGAAAAACTCTAGGGACTGGGAAGTCAAAATTAGGAAAGAAATTTTTAGAGGCAGAAAAACATTTCGTAGAGGACCCCTCTTTGATTAAACAAAAAAGATGGCTCGAGAAACAACAAGAGTATAAGATGGCAATTAACAGAAAAGTGGAGAATAAACGCCTATTTCAGAGTCAAAGTTCATTCGTGGAAGGTGAGAGTGTGGGCCACACACTGGCACTTTTGGCCAGAACTAACTCGACCCCCCTCTAATATACTTGCAATTAGGACAGCGGGGGGAGATATCCTCACAAACACCTGTAATCCTGGACACATTTGAGGCATATTATCAGGAGTTATATAAATCAAAAAGAAGGGATGAAATGCCACAAATTAACGAACTCCTAAGGAAAATAGAAACACCAGTTTTGTCAGAGGAGGTTAGAATGACCATGGAAGCTCCCATAACCTTAGAGGAACTACAACAGGCACTGGGAGGGATGTCTAAACAGAAGTCCCCAGGACCAGACGGTCTACCAGCAGAAACTTACAAACAGTATATCGAGGTGCTGCTCCCAGAACTGCTAAAGGCGCTAAATTGGGCGCTAGAAGGTGGGGGGCTACCTGCTTCAATGTCAGAAGCCATCGTTATAGTACTGCAAAAGGAAGGGAAAGATCCATTGGATACAGCATCTTATAGACCAATATCCCTGCTGTGCTCTGATGTGAAATTATTGGCAAGGGTGCTGGCAGCTAGGATAAATAAATGTATCCAGAAACTTATACACTCCGATCAGTCCGGTTTCATACCGAATAGATCAACTAGCATCAATATTAGAAGATTGTACCTGAATTTACAAACGCCAACAGCGAACGTGGGAGACAAAGCCATCCTGTCCTTGGACGCCACCAAGGCATTTGATAGACTTGAGTGGGACTACCTTTGGCATGTCCTGGAAAAATTTGGATTTGGCCCCACCTTCGTTGCCTAGGTAAAAACGCTTTATAATTCTCCAAGTGCAAAAATAAAAATTAACAATGTATATTTGCGGTCGTTTAAGCTGGAAAGGGGGACGAGACAGGGATGTCCCCTGTCTCCTCTCCTTTTCGCCCTAGCAATAGAGCCGCTGGCCATCGCAATTAGAAGCAACCGGGATATACAGGGCTTCCAGAGAAGGGCAGAAGAGGAAAAAACAGCACTCTATGCAGATGACATCCTTATCTTCCTGGGAGACACTACAAAGTCCTTAAACACGGCTCTAGAGACAGTAGAGGCATTCGGTCGACTTTTAGGCCTAGTGATCAACTGGGAAAAATCTGTACTCTTACCGGTGGACCCAGCAGGCAACATGACATGTGCAGAAATTCCCCAGTTGAAAATAGTGGAAGAAATTGAATATCTCGGTATAGTTGTAACCCGCAACCCAGAACAGTACATTAGTAATAATTTAGAGCCACTGTTAACCAAACTCAAAAGGAAAGCGGACATTTGGGGTAGGCTTCCCTTATCGGTAGCTGGATGCAGTAATCTCATAAAAATGATTTGGATGCCACAGTTGCTGTACGTATTTCATAATTCACCTGTGTGGATAGGAAGGGCATGGTTCCAAAAAATAGAGACCCTTTTTAGGGATCTGATCTGGAAGAAGGGGAAAGCCAGGATTAGTCTCCAGACACTACAATTGCCAACAAATATGGGAGGCCTGGCAGTCCCACACCCCCACAGCTACTTTTTAGCAGCTCAATTACAGCATCTGGGGGGGTGCGGCACCGAAGGAGGAGGGAACGCCAGTGGGAAAATTATGTTAATGGGGTCCCCGCACGGGTCCATAATAGAATCCTTGGAGGCTGACTCTTTCCCAGTTATGAACTCAACATTGAGTTTGGTTAAGAGAACTTGGCAGGCAGGTAAGTCAGCCCTGGGGTACAAGGGGTTAACAGAATACTCCCCACTCTGAGACAATACAAAATTGCAGGAGATTGTTAATATGGGGAAGTTGAAAGAATGGGAAAAGTCAGGTATAACCAGATTGGAACAACTATTTACAGACGACATATTAAAGCCTTTTGCATTACTAAGGAAAGAATATGCCATACCAAACTCCCTGTTTTACACCTACCTACAGATTAGGCATGCCATACAGGCCCAATTTAGGACGGGCCCGGTAAGAAGGCAAAAAATTCCCCATCTCCAACGATTAATCGAGTCTGAGATATCTAGGGAAACTATCTCGGACTTGTATGCAAAGTTGAGCGATGGGTCTATAGGGTCTATAGGGGGAGAAGGATTGGAAAAAACTAAACAAAGGTGGGAGGAAGACATAGGCCAAATAACAACTGAGCAATGGGAACAGATACTTGCAGCTGGGAAACTAGTCTCACTTGCTCCATCACAGAGAGTCTCACACCTGTTTTTACTCCACAGAGTTTACTACACACCTAAGAGGTTATATAATTTTGGCAGGAAAACAGATGATAAATGCCCCAGATGCCAAAATACAGGAGATCTTATACACATGCTGTGGAAATGCCCGAAATTACACAGATACTGGGTTAAAGTACTAGAGATTATAAACACCACCTTAGGGATTAACCTGGTACTGGAGGCCAGGGTCTGTTTATTGGGGTGTATAGAGGAGAGGTTTAAGCAAAGAGGCAGAAATGTAGTTGATATAAGGTGCTTGTTTCAGGGGCTTGGGAGGGAGGAGCGCACCGTGAGTTCCAGGTCTCCAATAGTGTTGAGCAGAATATGCCATATTCGATTTCGCGATATATCTCGAATATATAGTCGAATATTCGAGATATATTCGTTAAATGCGAATATTCGCGATATTTTTGGGAAATGAAATGATTGCGAAATTTCGCTATTGCGAATGCGAATGCGAAATTTTGAGAAATGCGGAAGGAGCACTCTGATTGGCTCAGAATATTCGTGATATTTTATAATACAAAATAATTGCGAAATTTCGAGAAATGCGGAATGGAGCACTCTGATTGGCTCAGAATATTCGTGATATATTACAATACAAAATAATTGCGAATATTCGGCAAATGCGGAAGGAGCACTCTGATTGGCTCAGAATATTCGTGATATTTTATAATACAAAAAAATAATTGCGAAATTTCGAGAAATGCGGAATGGAGCACTCTGATTGGCTCAGAATATTCGTGATATATTACAATACAAAATAATTGCGAATATTCGGCAAATGCGGAAGGAGCACTCTGATTGGCTCAGAATATTCGTGATATTTTATAATACAAAATAATTGCTAAATTTTGAGAAATGCGGAATGGAGCACTCTGATTGGCTCAGAATATTCGTGATATTTTATAATACAAAATAATTGCGAAATTTTGAGAAATGCGGAATGGAGCACTCTGATTGGCTCAGAATATTCGTGATATTTTATAATACAAAATAATTGCGAAATTTCGAGAAATGCGGAATGGAGCACTCTGATTGGCTCAGAATATTCGTGATATTTTATAATACAAAATAATTGCGAATATTCGGCAAATGCGGAAGGAGCACTCTGATTGGCTCAGAATATTCTTGATATTTTATCTTAATTTCGCAAAAATGCGAATGAGAAATTGATTGCGGAATTTCGACAGTAACACTCTGAAATCGAATATATGTGTTATTTTAGCTAAAAACAATATTGCGAATTTCTCGAAAATAATCGCGCGATATCGCTATTGCCGAATAATCGCATTGCGATTTTTCGGCAATATAAAATGATCGCTGCAGCTACTTGGCCCAAGGTCTCTAATCATACCAGCAATGCTTTTAGACGTCGATGGGGATCTCTAGGATGTGATCTGTTCTAAAAAAAAATTGAAAAAATACGAATATTCGAAATATACCATATTCGAGCCGAATATTCGCAATACGAATATTCGTGAGCAACACTAGTCTCCAACCCCCGTATGCGGGATGATTAGTGCTATCCCTCCTCCGTAAGCCCGAGCTCCCCAGCTAAACATACCTGCTTCCTGTGCGATCGTGGTGCGTGGACCCGTCGCTTGTCAGTTGGAGCGGTGGGACGAGAGAGGTGAGGAGGCTTCGGTGGTAATGCCAGCGTCCACGGAGGGAAGGAGGGAAGGTCTGTGAGTGCGGGCTGAGTGGGGAGAGGAGGAAGCCCTGGCCGTGCTAAGACCGCCCTCACATCGCCGCTGAACAGGAGATCAGAGGACCCGAGGACCCAACGTGAGCCGAGAGCCGAGATACTGTGGAAGTCCTCCAGCCCTGTGCTTTTAGCACACTGTCAACCAGCCTAAGAACAGAGCGGCACAGGAGAGCATAGGAGACTCATGCCGCGTACACACGGTCGTTTTTTGCGATGAAAAAAAACGCCATTTTTTGTGAAGTAAAAAACGACGTTTTTGAAACGTCACTTTCAAAGACGATGTTGCATACACACCATCGTTTTTTTCACAAAAAACGAGGTTACGTTCACCACACTTTTCCATTGAAGCTCGCTTCATAACTAGCTTCTGGGCATGCGCGGGTTGAAAAACGTCGTTTTAAACGACGTTTTTGCTACACACGGTGACTTTTTGTGAAACAAAAAACGACGTTTTGAAAAACGACACAAAAAATTCAAGCATGTTGGAATTTTTTTTTGGTCGTTTTTTTTAAGACAAAAAACGACGTTTTGCCCACACACGATCAATTTAAATGACGTTTTAAAAAACGACGTTTTTTTTCATCGCAAAAAACGACCGTGTGTACGCGGCATAAGACGTAGTGAGAGTGCTAAACTTTATTCCCCACAACAGAAGCACAGGTAAGGGGAGATAGGAAAGGGGAGTGAGAGTGAGTACCTCCCCCAGTACTATAGCCCAGAAAAAAGGAAGGGAAAGGAAGATAAAACTTGTTTTTCTTGGGACTTGTTGAAACTTGTTTTTTTTTTGGAAGTTTTTCAAAGCCTTTAACTTAACTATATGTACATACTAATGTGCTACTTAGCTCACATGAAATAATCAGCCGAACTCAGATGAAAAAACAGATTAAGATGAATACCCCATGAGAATTACACAAACATTGTGCTGCATTGACCTGTATTTAATTGAGGGCTCTGGTACAGGACTTTTTTGGATATCTTGAAGTCGTTTTTTTTTCCTCTTTTTTTCCCCCTATCTTGTTATTTAATTCACCTGGAACAAATGAACTGACTCTAAGTAGGATCGTGAGCAACAGCAGCGCATTATAAGTGACATTTTTTGGTTCTCTTATGTATAATCTACGCTACATTATGGAAGCATTGTACATAAAAGAAACATATAGCAAGTCTTAAAGGTGACCTCGAGCTAGAAACAGAACGAGACCAGCCTCTATAGAATTGAATTGAACTGTACGGTGCTGCTGTACTATACTGTGTAGTCAGAAAAGTATATTTTCTTGCTCGTTGCTCCTTGTCCCTGGTCTCTCCTCCTTTTTTTTTTCTCCCCTCTCCTTCACGCAGCTCGTCGAGATGATGGGCAGTATGAGGGGGAGATCGGGAAGAGGGGGGGCGGTCCCTAAATCACCCCGTACAAGCCTAAGCCCTGGCCCCATGATTAAATATGTAACATTGGGGGCAAGCGAAAATAATCCAGGAGTAGAAAAACAGATCACTAAGGGATGGCAGACTGAAGTAAAGGAGAAGAGGGACAAGAAGGAAAAGAACACAAAATAAAACAGCCCCCGAAATAAGTGCATCTACAGAGTCCCAGGAAGTAAGAGAGGAAGAAGAGACAGAGTTGGACATGGAAGGGGGGGCAGTAACATCAGATAAAGAGGAACAAATAAGTAAGGACAAACCCCTAACAAAAAGTGAAATGGAAACAATGTTCCTAGCGCTAGACAAGTCACTGAAGAACTTGGAGTCGTCATTGAAAAAAGAAATAGCTATAATTCATAATGATGTGGGACACCTATTGACCAGAGTGGAAAAGGTAGAAAATAAAGTAGATACCCACACAAACACGATAAAAGGACTAAAAGGGGAAATAAAATCTCTTAGAATGGAACAGAGGGAACAAGCATATAAGATGGAAGAACAAGAAAATAAAAACAAGAGAAGAAACTTGAGGATTAGAGGACTCCCTGAACAATCCCAGAAAGAAAACTTGAAAGAAATCATGGAGGAATTATTTAACCCCTTACTGGGAAATCAAGATCCAAATACGGTAAAAATTGAAGAAACCTTTAGGATAAGGAGGCCCATGAGAATTCCCACAGAGAGCCCAAGGGACATAATTGTAAGGTTTGAGAAATTAGAAGAAAAAACCCAAATATGGAGAAACATGAGGGGAAAACCTCCATTAAAATATGAAGGAAATCTGTTAGAAATATATCCTGACTTATCCCAGGATACACTAAGAAGAAGGAGGGCGCTAAAACCTTTGATAAAATCATTACAAGAATATGAGATACAGTACAACTGGGGTTTCCCTGCATGCCTGGTGGGAAAAAAGAATGGTCAATCGGTGAGACTCAGGTTTATCGAAGAAACCCAAGAATTCTGTGGAAAACTGAACATTCCGATACCTGAAGCTCTAAAGGGGAGCCAAGAACTAGAAATACAGGAAACACAGGAAGAAGCAGCATGGCAATTAGTCCCAAGAAAAAACCCATGAGGAAGACCAAACATGGAGCACGGGGAGCACGGGGTTTATGGGATAAGGAGGAATGGTATCAAAAATAAGTTGGGGGGGGGAGACCCAGGGATTCAGGGGGGCTCTTGTGTCTGCCTAGGGGCAGACAAGGCGCCAGACAGCTCTCCGCCTCGGTGCACATAGCAGGTAGGGAGAGAAAGTAGGAAAAAACCTGCAAGACCATGGGTCTAAGAAACCAACTAGCACTAAGGGATCAGGGGAGTTGGGGGGGGAAAGGGGGAGGGGGCAGAGGGGAGGGAGGAGATATGGGAGAGGGAAGGGAGGGATTGGGTAGGGGGGTGGATGGGAATAGGGGAGAAGAGGGGAGGTGGTTTGCTTCAAAAAACAGAATAAAAAAGAATATACTTGATAGACACGGTGGACCCCCATGCGGGGCGGGACAAGTAGTCCTAAATACTAGGAGGAGGAGGAAGCAACTGACAAAAAATGGGTTCAATACATTTTATAACATATAACGTCAGAGGACTAAATTCCCCTCAAAAGCGGCATATGGTAATGCGAGAACTAGAGAGGAACGGCGCCGAAGTAATATTTTTACAAGAAACACATCTGGCATTAGAGAGCAATATTAAGTTATATTCCAAGCAAATCCCTACCTGGTTCTATAGTGATACCCCCACAAAAGGGGCAAAAGGGGTGGCAATTGGCTTCGCGAAAAATGTGGACTTTAAGATAGAGGTGAGGAAGACTGACCCAAACGGCAGATTTTTGATATTAATAGGAACCATTGCGAGTATAAGATATACCCTGGTCAATATATACGGTCCGAACAAGCGTCCTAAAAACTATTTCATAAAAATCTTAAAAGAACTAGAGGAGGTAAAAAAAGGCAAATTAATACTAGCTGGAGATCTGAACTTCTATATGGACAATAAATTAGATACCACATCCAAGAGGATGAATACAGAAACAAAAGAAACAAGTAGATTAAAAAAAAACTTTTCGAATACCAACTAGGGGATATTTGGAGGATTCATCACCCCAGCAAAAAAGACTACACCTATTACTCAGCGGTACATAAAATGTACTCCAGACTAGACTACATTCTGATTGAACATAGTATGTTGGAGGAAGCTGTGGACTCAAACATAGAAATAGTCACACTATCAGACCATGCGCCGGTGACAATGAAAATGAAGGCCTACAGTGAAACAAGAGAAATGGGAATCTGGAGAATAAATGAAGATATACTAGAAGAACAAGAAACAGAGAAGATAATTGAAAAAGAAATAGAAATGTACTTTCGGACTAACGACACTCCAGATTTAAGTAAGGCAACCATCTGGGAAGCGCACAAGGCCGTTATAAGGGGACAACTAATTGCCATAGGCGCCAGAAAAAAGAAAGAAAGGGAAAACAATATAAAAAAGACTCTGAAACAACTATATGAATTAGAACAAAGACATAAAAAGGACCGGAAACTTGAAACCCAGTGCGCCTTGGTGACTAAAAGAGAGACCTTGAAAGACCTATTGGAGCAAGAGACAAGGAAAGAATTCTACAGGATGAAAAAGGAGCGCTATATAGGTGGGAATAAACCAGGAAAATGTCTTGCAAAAATGTTAAAACATAAAAAGGCGTTAAACTTTATAGAAAAGATCAAAAACATAAGGGGTGAAATAGTGAAAAAAACAGTAGATATAGCTGATGCATTCCATACATACTATAGTACCCTGTATGCAATCGGTAAGGACAACGCATATAAGGAGGAAAAAAGGAGATGGGAGAAAATTCAAAAATATTTAAATAATGCAAATCTGCCAAAGTTACAAAAAGAACGTCTGACAGCTTTAGAAATGGAGATCACACCAGAAGAAATAATAAGAGCACTCAAAGAAACGCCCAATGGAAAAAGCCCGGGACCTGACGGATTTACCATTAAATATTATAAAAAAATTCAAAAACTGCTGGTTCCGAGACTATGTGATTATTTTAATCAAATAGGAGAAGAGACAGAAATGAGACCAGAATCCCTGCTAGCACACATCACTATAATACCAAAACCTGGTAAAGATAAGACAATATGTTCCAACTAGAAAATGCATTTCCTGAGGAAAATACGTGGGAATGCTGAATAGCTGAATTGCTAAGCCCGCACAAATGCCATTCACCATAATCACTATACTATCTTTAGGACATACAAGCAGTGTTCCTTCAGTACTTATAAAGCCTCTCTTTGATCATTAATGGTGTTGTAAATGTAAAATAATTTTCCCTAAATAGCTTCCTTTACCTTAGTGCAGTCCTCCTTTACTTACCTCATCCTTTGATTTTGCTTTTAAATGTCCTTATTTCTTCTGAGAAATACTCACTTCCTGTTCTTCTGTCTGTAACTCCACACAGTAATGCGAGGCTTTTTCCCTGGTGTGGAGAAAGCCTCTTGATGGGGGAGGGAGTGAGCAGGATGCCCACTAACACACAGCTCCTTTCTCTATCTGCAAAGTAGAGAGTGTCCTGGTCCCCCCTCCCCCTCAAGAGGTTTTCTCCACAGCAGGTGTGTGAGGGGGAATATTGCACTGAGAGAGAATTACCATTACAAATGCCTTTAATTCACAGACCAAATGAGTTACCGAACCCTTCAAACAAACCTTAATAAATCCTCAACCGTACATGCGATCGATACAGTGACTTCACCGCTGTAAAGACAAGACCCTTGTGAACGCATTGATATGAAATTTATGTTGATAAACTTAAAAATGTGGCCATGTCAGCGATTTAGAAAAGAGTGTAATTGTGTGTCTTACTAACAAATTTTAAAAGCGCGTTATAATGAAGGCCTATGGGAAACATTTTGGAACTCTTGTCCTTTAGAAGCTCCAGCAACGAAAAGTAAAATGCGCATCACAAAACTGATCACATTGCCTGAAAGCAGACAAAAATACCTACCATTTGATATATAAATTGTGTATGACAAGTAGATCTTGTGGGCGTGAGAGCAATTTGTTCCCCCTTTTTTATAGATAATCCGAGTTTTTTCAAAACTCACACTGTAAAGGTCACATGACACACTGTAAAAGGTCTCCATAGACAAGCAGTGTAATCGATAACATTTTCTGAAAAAATCACTAAACGTAAATTGCTTTTTCACAAAAACTATAAAACATTTCAATCTGAAAAGTCATAGCCGGATAGCTGAATATTTTGTGACCTTGGTAAAGTTTGTTTGGTGTCTGTCAGTGAAAGTATGAAGGAGGAGATACATTTTGTACGGCATGAGATTTGAAGCAGGAAAAAGCATGTTCTTATTGACTTCAATGTTAACAAAAAGCGACTAAAAGCTTAATATTTTAAAAAGTATAAATAGCACAAAAAAACTTGAAGAAGTCCCATCGTTAGCTAAATGAGATGAATATTTTAAAAGTTGAATGGTCTCAATCGCTGAAAGTATGGCGAAGTTACGCAGAGCCAAAAAACGTACGGAATAATAAAATTAAGACATAAGAAGAACTAGAAAATGCATTTCCTGAGGAAAATACGTGGGAATGCTGAATAGCTGAATTGCTAAGCCCGCACAAATCCCATTCACCATAACCACTATACTATCTTTAGGACATACAAGCAGTGTTCCTTCAGTACTTATAAAGCCTCTCTTTAATCATTAAAGGTGTTGTAAAGGTAAAATTATTTTCCCTAAATAACTTCCTTTACCTTAGTGCAGTCCTTTACTTACCTCATCCTTTGATTTTGCTTTTAAATGTCCTTATTTCTTCTGAGAAATCCTCACTTCCTGTTCTTCTGTCTGTAACTCCACACAGTAGTGCAAGGCTTTTTTCCTGGTGTGGAGAAAGCCTCTTGAGGGGGGAGGGGGTGAGCAGGACGCCCACTAACACACAGCTCCTTTCTCTATCTGCAAAGTACAGAGCGTCCTGACTTCCTGGTCGCCCCTCCCCCCTCAAGAGGTTTTCTCCCCTCCCCCAGGTGTGTGAGGGGGATAATTGCACTGAGGTAAAGGAAGCTATTTAGGGAAAGAATTACCATTACAAATGCTTTTTATCTACACACAAAATAAGTGAAATAACCCTTCAAACAAACCTTAATAAATCCACAACCGTACATGCGATCGATACAGCGACTTCACCGTTTGAAAGACAAGACTCTTGTGAACGCATCGATATGACATTTATGTTGATAAACTTAAAAATGTGGCCATGTCAGCGATTTAGAAAAGAGTGTAATTGTGTGTCTTACTAACAAATTTTAAAAGCGCGTTATAATGAAGGCCTATGGGAAACATTTTGGAACTCTTGTCCTTTAGAAGCTCCAGCAACGAAAAGTAAAATGCGCATCACAAAACTGATCACATTGCCTGAAAGCAGACAAAAATACCTACCATTTGATATATAAATTGTGTATGACAAGTAGATCTTGTGGGCGTGAGAGCAATTTGTTCCCCCTTTTTTATAGATAATCCGAGTTTTTTCAAAACTCACACTGTAAAGGTCACATGACACACTGTAAGGCCCCATACACACGATCGGACATATCCGATGAAAACGGTCCGCGGACCATTTCCATCGGATATGTCCGATCGGGAGTTTGATCCGGTGGCGTGTACACACCATCGGATCAAATTCCCCGCCGCCGGACGGCGCGGTGACGCGGCGGTGACGTTGACGCCGCCGCGTCACCGCCACGTCACCGCACCAGGAAGTACCGCAAACAGGAAGTAAAACACTCCGCGCATGCGCCGAATCGCCGAATCCATTCGGCGGCGGCGCGGCGGCAGTGGGGGACGACATGTCTGCTGGTAAGTGTACTAACCAGCAGACATGTCGGGCGGACAGATTCCACCGGATGGATTTCAAAGCATGCTTTGAAATCTGTCGGGTGGAGAAATCTGTCCGCTAGCCCATACACACGAGCGGAGATGTCTGCTGAAACGGTCCATCGGACCGTTTTCAGCGGACATATCCCCTCGTGTGTACGAGGCCTAAAAGGTCTCCATAGACAAGCAGTGTAATCGATAACATTTTCTGAAAAAATCACTAAACGTAAATTGCTTTTTCACAAAAACTATAAAAGATTTCATTCTGAAAAGTCATAGCCGGATAGCTGAATATTTTGTGACCGTGGTAAAGTTTGTTTGGGGTCTGTCAGTGAAAGTATGAAGGAGGAGATACATTTTGTACGGCATGAGATTTGAAGCAGGAAAAAGCATGTTCTCATTGACTTCAATGTTAACAAAAAGCGACTAAAAGCTTAATATTTTTAAAAAGTATAAATAGCACAAAAAAACTTGAAGAAGTCCCATCGTTAGCTAAATGAGATGAATATTTTAAAAGTTGAATGGTCTCAATCGCTGAAAGTATGGCGAAGTTACGGAGAGCCAAAAAACGTACGGAACTAGAAAATGCATTTCCTGAGGAAAATACGTGGGAATGCTGAATAGCTGAATTGCTAAGCCCGCACAAATCCCATTCACCATAACCGCTATACTATCTTTAGGACATACAAGCAGTGTTCCTTCAGTACTTCTAAAGTCTCTTTTTAATCATTAAAGGTGTTGTAAAGGTAAAATCAATTTCCCTAAATAACTTCCTTTACCTTTGTGCAGTCCTCCTTTACTTACCTCATCCTTTGATTTTGCTTTTAAATGTCCTTATTTCTTCTGAGAAATCCTCACTTCCTGTTCTTCTGTCTGTAACTCCACACAGTAATGCAATGCTTTTTCCCTGGTGTGGAGAAAGCCTCTTGAGAGGGAGGGGGAGAGCAGGACGCCCACTAACACACAGCTCCTTTCTCTATCTGCAAAGTACAGAGCGCCCTGACTTCCTGGTCGCCCCTCCCCCTCAAGAGGTTTTCTCCCCTCCCCCAGGTGTGTGAGGGGGATAATTGCACTGAGGTAAAGGAAGCTATTTAGGGAAAGAATTACCATTACAAACGCTTTTTATCTACACACAAAATAAGTGAAATAACCCTTCAAACAAACCTTAATAAATCCACAACCGTACATGCGATCGATACAGCGACTTCACCGTATAAAAGACAAGACCCTTGTGAACGCATCGATATGAAATTTATGTTGATAAACTTAAAAATGTGGCCATGTCAGCGATTTAGAAAAGAGTATCTTTGTGTGTCTTACTAACAAATTTTAAAAGTCGGTTATAATGAAGGCCTATGGGGAAAAATTTGGAACTTTTGTCCTTTAGAAGCTCCAGCAACGAAAAGTAAAATGCGCATCACAAAACTGATCACATCGCCTGAAAGCAGACAAAAATACCTTCCATTTGATATATAAATTGTGTATGACAAGTAGATCTTGTGGGCGTGAGAGCAATTTGTTCCCCCTTTTTTATAGATAATCCGAGTTTTTTCAAAACTCACACTGTAAAGGTCACATGACTCACTCTGAGCCATGTCCATAGGAAGACTGTTTAATCGATACAATTTTCTGAAAAAATCACTAAACGTAAATTGCTTTTTCACAAAAACTATAAAAGATTTCAATCTAAAAAGTCATAGCCGGATAGCTGAATATTTTGTGACCGTGGTAAAGTTTGTTTGGTGTCTGTCAGTGAAAGTATGAAGGAGGAGATACATTTTGAACGGCATGAGTTTTGAAGCAGGGAAAAGCATGTTCTCATTGACTTCAATGTTAAAAAAAAGCGACTAAAAGCTTAATATTTTAAAAAGTATAAATAGCACAAAAAAACTTGAAGAAGTCCCATCGTTAGCTAAATGAGATGAATATTTTAAAAGTTGAATGGTCTCAATCGCTGAAAGTATGGCGAAGTTACGCAGAGCCAAAAAACGTACGGAATAATAAAATTAAGACATAAGAAGAACTAGAAAATGCATTTCCTGAGGAAAATACGTGGGAATGCTGAATAGCTGAATTGCTAAGCCCGCACAAATCCCATTCACCATAACCACTATACTATCTTTAGGACATACAAGCAGTGTTCCTTCAGTACTTATAAAGCCTCTCTTTTAATCATTAAAGGTGTTGTAAAGGTAAAATTATTTTCCCTAAATAACTTCCTTTACCTTAGTGCAGTCCTTTACTTACCTCATCCTTTGATTTTGCTTTTAAATGTCCTTATTTCTTCTGAGAAATCCTCACTTCCTGTTCTTCTGTCTGTAACTCCACACAGTAGTGCAAGGCTTTTTTCCTGGTGTGGAGAAAGCCTCTTGAGGGGGGAGGGGGTGAGCAGGACGCCCACTAACACACAGCTCCTTTCTCTATCTGCAAAGTACAGAGCGTCCTGACTTCCTGGTCGCCCCTCCCCCCTCAAGAGGTTTTCTCCCCTCCCCCAGGTGTGTGAGGGGGATAATTGCACTGAGGTAAAGGAAGCTATTTAGGGAAAGAATTACCATTACAAATGCTTTTTATCTACACACAAAATAAGTGAAATAACCCTTCAAACAAACCTTAATAAATCCACAACCGTACATGCGATCAATACAGCGACTTCACCGTTTGAAAGACAAGACTCTTGTGAACGCATCGATATGACATTTATGTTGATAAACTTAAAAATGTGGCCATGTCAGCGATTTAGAAAAGAGTGTAATTGTGTGTCTTACTAACAAATTTTAAAAGCGCGTTATAATGAAGGCCTATGGGAAACATTTTGGAACTCTTGTCCTTTAGAAGCTCCAGCAACGAAAAGTAAAATGCGCATCACAAAACTGATCACATTGCCTGAAAGCAGACAAAAATACCTACCATTTGATATATAAATTGTGTATGACAAGTAGATCTTGTGGGCGTGAGAGCAATTTGTTCCCCCTTTTTTATAGATAATCCGAGTTTTTTCAAAACTCACACTGTAAAGGTCACATGACACACTGTAAGGCCCCATACACACGATCGGACATATCCGATGAAAACGGTCCGCGGACCATTTCCATCGGATATGTCCGATCGGGAGTTTGATCCGGTGGCGTGTACACACCATCGGATCAAATTCCCCGCCGCCGGACGGCGCGGTGATGCGGCGGTGACGTTGACGCCGCCGCGTCACCGCCACGTCACCGCACCAGGAAGTAAAACACTTCCGCGCATGCGCCGAATCCATTCGGCGGCGGCGCGGCGGCAGTGGGGGACGACATGTCTGCTGGTAAGTGTACTAACCAGCAGACATGTCGGGCGGACAGATTCCACCGGATGGATTTCAAAGCATGCTTTGAAATCTGGCGGGTGGAGAAATCTGTCCGCTAGCCCATACACACGAGCGGAGATGTCTGCTGAAACGGTCCATCGGACCGTTTTCAGCGGACATATCCCCTCGTGTGTACGAGGCCTAAAAGGTCTCCATAGACAAGCAGTGTAATCGATAACATTTTCTGAAAAAATCACTAAACGTAAATTGCTTTTTCACAAAAACTATAAAAGATTTCATTCTGAAAAGTCATAGCCGGATAGCTGAATATTTTGTGACCGTGGTAAAGTTTGTTTGGGGTCTGTCAGTGAAAGTATGAAGGAGGAGATACATTTTGTACGGCATGAGATTTGAAGCAGGAAAAAGCATGTTCTCATTGACTTCAATGTTAACAAAAAGCGACTAAAAGCTTAATATTTTAAAAAGTATAAATAGCACAAAAAAACTTGAAGAAGTCCCATCGTTAGCTAAATGAGATGAATATTTTAAAAGTTGAATGGTCTCAATCGCTGAAAGTATGGCGAAGTTACGGAGAGCCAAAAAACGTACGGAACTAGAAAATGCATTTCCTGAGGAAAATACGTGGGAATGCTGAATAGCTGAATTGCTAAGCCTGCACAAATCCCATTCACCATAACCGCTATACTATCTTTAGGACATACAAGCAGTGTTCCTTCAGTACTTCTAAAGTCTCTTTTTAATCATTAAAGGTGTTGTAAAGGTAAAATCAATTTCCCTAAATAACTTCCTTTACCTTTGTGCAGTCCTCCTTTACTTACCTCATCCTTTGATTTTGCTTTTAAATGTCCTTATTTCTTCTGAGAAATCCTCACTTCCTGTTCTTCTGTCTGTAACTCCACACAGTAATGCAATGCTTTTTCCCTGGTGTGGAGAAAGCCTCTTGAGAGGGAGGGGGAGAGCAGGACGCCCACTAACACACAGCTCCTTTCTCTATCTGCAAAGTACAGAGCGCCCTGACTTCCTGGTCGCCCCTCCCCCTCAAGAGGTTTTCTCCCCTCCCCAGGTGTGTGAGGGGGATAATTGCACTGAGGTAAAGGAAGCTATTTAGGGAAAGAATTACCATTACAAACGCTTTTTATCTACACACAAAATAAGTGAAATAACCCTTCAAACAAACCTTAATAAATCCACAACCGTACATGCGATCGATACAGCGACTTCACCGTATAAAAGACAAGACCCTTGTGAACGCATCGATATGAAATTTATGTTGATAAACTTAAAAATGTGGCCATGTCAGCGATTTAGAAAAGAGTATCTTTGTGTGTCTTACTAACAAATTTTAAAAGTCGGTTATAATGAAGGCCTATGGGGAAAAATTTGGAACTTTTGTCCTTTAGAAGCTCCAGCAACGAAAAGTAAAATGCGCATCACAAAACTGATCACATCGCCTGAAAGCAGACAAAAATACCTTCCATTTGATATATAAATTGTGTATGACAAGTAGATCTTGTGGGCGTGAGAGCAATTTGTTCCCCCTTTTTTATAGATAATCCGAGTTTTTTCAAAACTCACACTGTAAAGGTCACATGACTCACTCTGAGCCATGTTCATAGGAGACTGTTTAATCGATACAATTTTCTGAAAAAATCACTAAACGTAAATTGCTTTTTCACAAAACTATAAAAGATTTCAATCTAAAAAGTCATAGCCGGATAGCTGAATATTTTGTGACCGTGGTAAAGTTTGTTTGGTGTCTGTCAGTGAAAGTATGAAGGAGGAGATACATTTTGAACGCAATGAGTTTTTGAAGCAGGAAAAGCATGTTCTCATTGACTTCAATGTTAAAAAAAAGCGACTAAAAGCTTAATATTTTAAAAAGTATAAATAGCACAAAAAAAAACTTGAAGAAGTCCCATCGTTAGCTAAATGAGATGAACATTTTAAAAGTTGAATGGTCTCAATCGCTGAAAGTATGGCGAAGTTACGCAGAGCCAAAAAACGTACGGACATAATAAGGAATAACAATACTGGGAATGCTTATTAAAGCATTCCCAAACTAGAAAATGCATTTCCTGAGGAAAATACGTGGGAATGCTGAATTGCTAAGCCCGCTCAAATGCCATTCACCATAACCACTACACTATCTTTAGGACATACAAGCAGTGTTCCTTCAGTACTTATAAAGCCTCTCTGATCATTAAAGGTGTTGTAAAGGTAAAATAATTTTCCCTAAATAGCTTCCTTTACCTTAGTGCAGTCCTCCTTTACTTATCTCATCCTTTGATTTTGCTTTTAAATGTCCTTATTTCTTCTGAAAAACCCTCACTTCCTGTTCTTCTGTCTGTAACTCCACACAGTAGTGCAAGGCTTTTTCCCTGGTGTGAAGAAAGCCTCTTGAGGGGGTGAGCAGGACGCCCACTAACCCACAGCTCCTTTATCTGCAAAGTAGAGAGTGTCCTGGTCGCCCCTCCCCCCTCAAGAGGTTTTCTCCCCTCCCCCAGGTGTGTGAGGGAATATTGCACTGAGGTAAAGGAAGCTATTTAGGGAAAGAATTACCATTACAAACGCTTTTTAATCTACACACAAAATAAGTGAAATAACCCTTCAAAGAAACCTTAATAAATCCACAACCGTACATGCGATCGATACAGCGACTTCACCGTATAAAAGACAAGACCCTTGTGAACGCATCGATATGAAATTTATGTTGATAAACTTAAAAATGTGGCCATGTCAGCGATTTAGAAAAGAGTGTCGTTGTGCATTTTATTGGCAAAAATTAAATGACGTTTATAATGAAGGCCTATGGGAGAAATGTTGGAACTCTTGTCCTTTCGAAGCTCCAGCAACGAAAAGTAAAATGCGCATCACAAAACTGATCACATTGCCTGAAAGCAGACAAAAATACCTTCCATTTGATATATAAATTGTGTATGACAAGTAGATCTTGTGGGCGTGAGAGCAATTTGTTCCCCCTTTTTTATAGATAATACGATTCTTTTCAAAACTCACACTCTAAAGGTCACATGACACACTCTAAAAGCCAGCTCCATAGACACGCAGTGTAATCGATAAAATTTTCTGAAAAAAATCACTAAACGTAAATTGCTTTTTCACAAAAACTATAAAAGATTTCAATCTGAAAAGTCATAGCCGGATAGCTGAATATTTTGTGACCGTGGTAAAGTTTGTTTGGTGTCTGTCAGTGAAAGTATGAAGGAGGAGTTACATTTTGAATCACGTACGTTTTTAAGCAGGAATAAGCATGTTCTCATTGACTTCAATGTTAAAAAAAAGCGACTAAAAGCTTAATATTTTAAAAACTAGAAAATGCATTTCCTGAGGAAAATACGTGGGAATGCTGAATAGCTGAATTGCTAAGCCCGCACAAATCCCATTCACCATAACCACTATACTATCTTTAGGACATACAAGCAGTGTTCCTTCATTACTTATAAAGCCTCTCTTTAATCATTAAAGGTGTTGTAAAGGTAAAATCGTTTTCCCTAAATAGCTTCCTTTACCTTAGTGCAGTCCTCCTTTACTTACCTCATCCTTTGATTTTGCTTTTAAATGTCCTTATTTCTTCTGAGAAATCCTCACTTCCTGTTCTTCTGTCTGTAACTCCACACAGTAGTGCAAGGCTTTTTCTCTGGTGTGGAGAAAGCCTCTTGAGGGGGAGGGGTGAGCAGGACGCCCACTAACACGCAGCTCCTTTCTCTATCTGCAAAGTACAGAGCGTCCTGACTTCCTGGTCGCCCCTCCCCCCTCAAGAGGTTTTCTCCCCTCCCCCCAGGTGTGTGAGGGGATAATTGCACTGAGGTAAAGGAAGCTATTTAGGGAAAGAATTACCATTACAAACGCTTTTTATCTACACACAAAATAAGTGAAATAACCCTTCAAACAAACCTTAATAAATCCACAACCGTACATGCGATCGATACAGCGACTTCACCGTATAAAAGACAAGACCCTTGTGAACGCATCAATATGAAATTTATGTTGATAAAACTTAAAAATGTGGCCATGTCAGCGATTTAGAAAAGAGTATCTTTGTGTGTCTTACTAACAAATTTTAAAAGCGCGTTATAAGTGAAGGTCTATGGGGAAAAATTTGGAACTCTTGTCCTTTAGAAGCTCCAGCAACGAAAAGTAAAATGCGCATCACAAAACTGATCACATCGCCTGAAAGCAGACAAAAATACCTTCCATTTGATATATAAATTGTGTATGACAAGTAGATCTTGTGGGCGTGAGAGCAATTTGTTCCCCCTTTTTTTAGATAATCCGAGTTTGTTTCAAAACTCACACTGTAAAGGTCACATGACTCACTCTGAGCCATGTCCATAGGAAACTGTTTAATCGATAAAATTTTCTGAAAAAATCACTAAAACGTAAATTGCTTTTTCACAAAAACTATAAAAGATTTCGATCTGAAAAGTCATAGCCGGATAGCTGAATATTTTGTGACCGTGGTAAAGTTTGTTTGGTGTCTGTCAGTGAAAGTATGAAGGAGGAGATACATTTTGAACGGCATGAGTTTTGAAGCAGGGAAAAGCATGTTCTCATTGACTTCAATGTTAAAAAAAAGCGACTAAAAGCTTAATATTTTAAAAAAGTATAAATAGCACAAAAAAACTTGAAGAAGTCCCATCGTTAGCTGAATGAGATGAACATTTTAAAAGTTGAATGGTCTCAATCGCTGAAAGTATGGCGAAGTTACGCAGAGCCAAAAAACGTACGGAATAAAGGATAAAATTAAAAATTAAAATTAAGAATAATAAAAAACGAATAACAATACTGGGAATGCTGAATAGCTGAATTGCTAAGCCCGCACAAATCCCATTCACCATAACCGCTATACTATCTTTAGGACATACAAGCAGTGTTCCTTCAGTACTTATAAAGCCTCTCTTTAATCATTAAAGGTGTTGTAAAGGTAAAATCATTTTCCCTAAATAACTTCCTTTACCTTTGTGCAGTCCTCCTTTACTTACCTCATCCTTTGATTTTGCTTTTAAATGTCCTTATTTCTTCTGAGAAACCCTCACTTCCTGTTCTTCTGTCTGTAACTCCACACAGTAATGCAAGGCTTTTTCCCTGGTGTGGAGAAAGCCTCTTGAGGGGGTGAGCAGGACGCCCACTAACACACAGCTCCTTTCTCTATCTGCAAAGTACAGAGCGTCCTGACTTCCTGGTCACCCCTCCCCCTCAAGAGGTTTTCTCCCCTCCCCCAGGTGTGTGAGGGGGATATTTGCACTGAGGTAAAGGAAGCTATTTAGGGAAAGAATTACCATTACAAACGCTTTTTATCTACACACAAAATAAGTGAAATAACCCTTCAAACAAACCTTAATAAATCCACAACCGTACATGCGATCGATACAGCGACTTCACCGTATAAAAGACAAGACTCTTGTGAACGCATCGATATGAAATTTATGTTGATAAACTTAAAAATGTGGCCATGTCAGCGATTTAGAAAAGAGTATCTTTGTGTGTCTTACTAACAAATTTTAAAAGTCGGTTATAATGAAGGTCTATGGGGAAAAATTGTGGAACTCTTGTCCTTTAGAAGCTCCAGCAACGAAAAGTAAAATGCGCATCACAAAACTGATCACATTGCCTGAAAGCAGACAAAAATACCTTCCATTTGATATATAAATTGTGTATGACAAGTAGATCTTGTGGGCGTGAGAGCAATTTGTTCCCCCTTTTTTATAGATAATCCGAATTCTTTTCAAAACTCACACTGTAAAGGTCACATGACTCACTCTGAGCCATGTCCATAGGAAGACTGTTTAATCGATAAAATTTTCTGAAAAAATCACTAAACGTAAATTGCTTTTTCACAAAAACTATAAAAGATTTCGATCTGAAAAGTCATAGCCGGATAGCTGAATATTTTGTGACCGTGGTAAAGTTTGTTTGGTGTCTGTCAGTGAAAGTATGAAGGAGGAGATACATTTTGAACGGCATGAGTTTTGAAGCAGGGAAAAGCATGTTCTCATTGACTTCAATGTTAAAAAAAAGCGACTAAAAGCTTAATATTTTAAAAAGTATAAATAGCACAAAAAAACTTGAAGAAGTCCCATCGTTAGCTAAATGAGATGAACATTTTAAAAGTTGAATGGTCTCAATCGCTGAAAGTATAGCGATTACGCAGAGCCAAAAAACGTACGGAATAAAGGATAAAATTAAAATTAAAACTAGAAAATGCATTTCCTGAGGAAAATACGTGGGAATGCTGAATAGCTGAATTGCTAAGCCCGCACAAATCCCATTCACCATAACCACTATACTATCTTTAGGACATACAAGCAGTGTTCCTTCAGTACTTATAAAGCCTCTCTTTAATCATTAAAGGTGTTGTAAAGGTAAAATCATTTTCCCTAAATAACTTCCTTTACCTTAGTGCAGTCCTCCTTTACTTACCTCATCCTTTGATTTTGATTTTAAATGTTGTGACGGTATGCGAGCTGAGATACTTGACCATAGATATATTTCACCACGCATACGTTCTATTTTGAGAAGCTGAACCGGAATCCGGGCCGGGTTTTACGGCCTCTTGTGTTCCGGTCCGGATATTTGGGTCCACTGCAGTTCAATGTCAGGTGGACCTTAAAAACAACCAGGAAGAGATCAGACGGGAGCTCTCTGGTTTTGGGACACTGAGGAGGGAACCTAAGTGTGAGGAGCTCTCTAAAGACATTGCAAGAAAAAGGTTTGCGTTGTTGTTTATTTTGTGGGTGGTGGGGACCAGCCCCACACTGTATAGATAGGAGACCCTATCGAAGTTAAGACCAATGTAAGGAGCATTCTTCCCACTGACCACCAATGTAAGGGACATTCTTCCCACTGACCCCCAATGTAAGGGACATTCTTCCACTGACCACCAATGTAAGGGACATTCTTCCCACTGACCACCAATGTAAGGGACATTCTTCCCACTGACCACCAATGTAAGGGACATTCTTCCCACTGACCACCAATGTAAGGGACATTCTTCCCACTGACCCCCAATGTAAGGGACATTCTTCCCACTGAATACCAATGTAAGGGACATTCTTCCCACTGAATTCCAATATAAGGAACATTCTTCCCACTGACCACCAATGTAAGGGACTTTCTTCCCCACTGAATTCCAATATAAGGAACATTCTTCCCACTGACCACCAATGTAAGGCACATTATTCCCACTGACCACCAATGTAAGGCACATTATTCCCACTGACCACCAATGTAAGGGACATTCTTCTCAATGATCACCAATGTAAAGGGACATTCTTTTCACTGACAACCAATGTAAGGGACATTATTCTCACTGACCACCAATGTAAGGGACATTATTCTCACTGACCACCAATGTAAGGGACATTCTTCTCACTGACCACAACGTAAGGGACATTCTTCCCACTGATCACCAATGCAAGGGAGATTCTTCTCTCTGACCACCAATGCAAGGGACATTCTTCTCACTGATCACCAATGCAAAGGACATTCTTCTCACTGACACATATATAAGGGACATTCTTCCCACTGATCACCAATGTAAGGGACATTCTTCCCACTGACCACCAATGTAAGGGACATTCTTCTCACTGATCACCAATGCAAGGGACATTCTTCTCACTGACCACATATGTAAGGGACATTCTTCTCACTGACCACATATGTAAGGGACATTCTTCTCACTGATCACCAATGTAAGGGACATTCTTCCCACAGATCACCAATGTAAGGAACATCCGTCCCACTGACCACCAATGTTAGGAGCATTCGTCCCACTGACCACCAATGTAAGGGAGATTCTTCTCACTGACCACCAATGTAAGGGAGATCCTTCCCACTGACCACCAATGTAAGGGACATTCTTCCCACTAATCACTAATGTAAGGGACATTCTTCTCACTGACCACCAATGTAAGGGACATTCTTCCCACTGATCACCAATGTAAAGGGACATTCTTCCCACTGACCACTAATGTAAGGGACATTCTTCCCACTGACCACCAATGTAAGGGACATTCTTCCCACTGACCACCAATGTAAGGGACATTCTTCCCACTGACCACCAATGTAAGGGACATTCTTCCCACTGACCACCAATGTAAGGGACATTCTTCCCACTGACCACCAATGTAAGGGACATTCTTCCTACTGACCACCAATGTAAGGGACATTCTTCCCACTGACTACCAATGTAAGGGACATTCTTCCCACTGACCACCAATGTAAGGAACATCCGTCCCACTGACCACCAATGTTAGGAGCATTCGTCCCACTGACCACCAATGTAAGGGAGATTCTTCTCACTGACCACCAATGTAAGGGAGATTCTTCCCACTGACCACCAATGTAAGGAACATTCTTCCCACTGACCACCAATGTAAGGGAAATTATTCTCACTGACCACCAATGTAAGGGACATTCTTACCACTGATTATGTTTTTTCATATTTTTTTTTTACTTTTTTTAGCCCTTTAAAGTAGTTACTGAGGTAGAATAGAATATGGACTGAGAGAAGTTTAATAGATCCAGATGGAAGGCTGAGGAGAATCCAAAGGCGAGTCCAGACCTGACCTTATATGACTGCCCAGTGACAGGAGAGGTGGTGTGGAGAAAGCCTCTTGAGGGGGGAGGGGGTGAGCAGGACGCCCACTAACACACAGCTTCTTTCTCTTATCTGCAAGTAGAGAGTGTCCTGGTCGCCCCTCCCCCTCAAGAGGTTTTCTCCCCTCCCCCCTCAAGACGTTTTCTCCCCTCCCCCCTCAAGACGTTTTCTCCCCTCCCCCAGGTGTGTGAGGGGGATAATTGCACTGAGGTGAAGGAAGCTATTTAGGGAAAGAATTACCATGACAAACACCTGTATTCACAGACCAAATGCGTTACTATAACCCTTCAAACAAACCTTAATAAATCCACAACCGTACATGCGATCGATACAGCGACTTCACCACCGTATAAAAGACAAGACCCTTGTGAACGCATCGATATGAAATTTATGTTGATAAACTTAAAAATGTGGCCATGTCAGCGATTTAGAAAAGAGTATCTTTGTGTGTCTTACTAACAAATTTTAAAAGTTATAATGAAGGTCTATGGGAAAAATTTGAACTCTTGTCCTTTAGAAGCTCCAGCAACGAAAAGTAAAATGCGCATCACAAACTGATCACATTGCCTGAAAGCAGACAAAAATACCTTCCATTTGATATATAAATTGTGTATGACAAGTAGATCTTGTGGGCGTGAGAGCAATTTGTTCCCCCTTTTTTATAGATAATACGATTCTTTTCAAAACTCACACTGTAAAGGTCACATGACTCACTCTGAGCCATGTCCATAGAAAAGACTGTTTAATCGATAACATTTTCTGAAATAATCACTAAACGTAAATTGCTTTTTCACAAAAACTATAAAAGATTTCGATCTGAAAAGTCATAGCCGGATAGCTGAATATTTTGTGACCGTGGGTAAGTTTGTTTGGTGTCTGTCAGTGAAAGTATGAAGGAGGAGATACATTTTGAACGGCATGAGTTTTGAAGCAGGGAAAAGCATGTTCTCATTGACTTCAATGTTAAAAAAAAGTGACTAAAAGCTTAATATTTTAAAAAGTATAAAATAGCACAAAAAAACTTGAAGAAGTCCCATCGTTAGCTGAATGAGATGAACATTTTAAAAGTTGAATGGTCTCAATCGCTGAAAGTATGGCGAAGTTACGCAGAGCCAAAAAACGTACGGAATAAAGGATAAAATTAAAATTAAGAATAATAAAAAACGAATAACAATACTGGGAATGCTTATTAAAGCATTCCCACTAATTAATAAGAATAATAAAAAACGAATAACAATACTGGGAATGCTTATTAAAGCATTCCCACTAATAAAAAACGAATAACAATACTGGGAATGCTTATTAAAGCATTCCCACTAATAAAAAACGAATAACAATACTGGGAATGCTTATTAAAGCATTCCCACTAATGATAAAAAACGAATAACAATACTGGGAATGCTTATTAAAGCATTCCCACTAATAATAAAAAACGAATAACAATACTGGGAATGCTTATTAAAGCATTCCCACTAATTAAGAATAATAAAAAACGAATAACAATACTGGGAATGCTTATTAAAGCATTCCCACTAATAAAAAACGAATAACAATACTGGGAATGCTTATTAAAGCATTCCACTAATTAATAAGTTACATAGTTACATAGTTAGCCAGGTTGAAAAAAGACACAAGTCCATCCAGTTCAACCATAAAAAAATAAATAAACAAACAAAATAAAACACAGTACATCCCATACACCCAACTCCATACCCAGAGTTGATCCAGAGGAAGGCAAAAAAACCCCAGCAGAGCATGATTCAATTTGCTACCGGAGGGGAAAAAATTCCTTCCTGATCCCCCGAGAGGCAATCGAATTTACCCTGGATCAACTTTACCTACAGAACTTAGTACTCAGTTATATTATGTGTATTTAGGAAAGAATCCAGGCCCTTCTTAAAGCAATCTACTGAGCTGGCCAGAACCACCTCTGGAGGGAGTCTGTTCCACATTTTCACAGCTCTTACTGTGAAGAAACCTTTCCGTATTTGGAGGTGAAATCTCTTTTCCTCCAGACGTAAAGAGTGCCCCCTTGTCCTCAGCGTTGACCTTAAAGTGAATAACTCAACACCAAGTTCACTATATGGACAATAAATAAGACAACAGTTAAGTTAGCCCCAATTTTTGTATATTGTGAAAGATAATGTTCCGCCAAGTAAATTGATACCCAACATGTCACTCTTCAAAGTTGCGTCCGCGACAATTTTTTTACAGGTTGCATGTTTTGAGTTACAGAGGGGGTCTAGAGCTATAATTATTGCTCTTGCTCTAACGATCGTGGCGATACCTCACATGTGTGGTTTGAATGCCGTTTTAATATGCAGGTAAATAAAAAAAAATCTTATTTATTTTACTTTATTTTTTTATTTTGACACTGTTTTTTTTTTAAAAACAAATTACATTTATTATTTCCTGATGGACTCCATGGCAGCCTACATGTGGTTAACTCCGTCTCCTCTCCAATGCTATAGGACCCCATTCCCATAAATGTGAACTCACTGCTAGGGACTGCGCTCCTTAACTAGCCAACTCTTTGACCGATGGGTGGGAACTCTGTCTGCCATGGAGTCCATCAGGAAAATAAAGATTACAGTAAGTATTTAATAATACATTTTCCATTTTCCTCATAGACTCTATGGCAGCCTACGTGTGGGAAATAACTAGCCAGACCAACACAGGTGGGTATGCTGAACAGAAAAATATTTTTTTTTGTCCCATCAACAGACAGCATTTCTAGACCATAGTTTACAAAGGACAGAGACAAAGGCTCTAGTCTATACAGAATGAGTCATAAAGGTATTAATAGAGGCCTAAGAGGCCGCTTTGCAGATGACATCTGAAGCCACATGCTTGGCTGCTGTCCAGGAGGCCGCCATTCCCTTGGTGGAGTGTGCTGTTACCGCCTCTGGAGGAGCCAAGCCTTTAGCCCTATAAGCCTGCTGGATGGTCTGTACGATTCAAACTGCAATTGTCCTGGTCGAAGCTCGCTTCCCTATTGCTGCCAGAATGCAAGATGAACATGTAGTCAGAACGTCTAAAGGATTAACTTGCAGGTATTCTTTCAAAATTTTGCCCACATACAGGAGGTGAGCTTCAGTGGACCCCTGGGTCCTGAACATAGGTAGGACGATTTCTTGGTTCTCGTGGAACACTGTAGTAACTTTCGGATTTGAGCCCAACATAGGGATGAGAACCACCAGGTCTGGGAAGAACGTTAGAGAAGGTTCTTTATGGCCTAGGGACCCGATCTCAGAGACCCTTTTGGCTGAGGTGATGGACACTAGAAAGGCTACTTTTGAAGAGAAGTCTTTAATGGAAAGTGGGGAGGACCCTGTGGTATTGAGGCCAGACAGTCGAGAACAAGGGGGAAGATCCCATTTGGGGATTCTTGGCCTTCTTTGGGGTCTGATGCCGTGTACACACGGTCGTTTTTTGTGATGAAAAAAAAAACGACGTTTTAAAAAACGTCATTTAAAATGATCGTGTGTGGGCAAAAACGTTGTTTTATGTTTTGAAAAAAAAACGACCAAAAAAAAATTCGAACATGCTTGAATTTTTTATGTTGTTTTTCTGAATGTCGTTTTTTGTGTCATAAAAAATGATCGTGTGTGGGCAAAACGACGTTTTTAAACCCCGCGCATGCTCAGAAGCAAGTTATGAGATGGAGCTTCAATGGAACAGAGTGCAAGAGCATTTTCAGAAATGATGGTGTGTAGGCAACGTCGGTTTTTAAAATTAAGTTTGAAAAACATATTTTTTTTCATGTTTTTTACAAGACAAAAACACGACCGTGTGTACGCGGCATGAGTCTTAATGCTCCACAATTGAACTGCCAGATTATGGGGTGAACAGCCCACAAAGTTCCAGAGAAGGCCAACAAAGCTGAGACTTGGACTCTGAGGCGGCGTACACACGATCGGATATATCCGATGAAAACGGTCCGCGGACCATTTCCATCGGATATGTCCGATCGGAGTTTGATCCGATGGCGTGTACACACCATCGGATCAAATTCCCCGCCGCCGGACGGCGCGGTGACGTGGCGGTGACGTTGACGCCGCCGCGTCACCACCACGTCACCGCCACGTCACCGCCACGTCACCGCACCAGGAAGTAAAAGACTTCCGCGCATGCGCCGAATCCATTCGGCAGCGGCGCGGCGGCGGTGGGGGCCGACATGTCTGCTGGTAAGTGTACTAACCAGCAGACATGTCGGGCGGACAGATTCCCACCGGATAGATTTCAAAGCATGCTTTGAAATCTGTCGGGTGGAGAAATCTGTCCGCTAGCTCATACACACGAGCGGAGATGTCTGCTGAAACGGTCCATCGGACCGTTTCAGCGGACTATCCCCTCGTGTGTACGCCGCCTAAGAGAGCTGATAGATAGAGATAGATCTAGGCTGGATTGAAGGAAGCTGAGTATATCCTGAACTTCTGGATTTCAGAATAAACTATTCGTAGAGGATGAAAATTCAACAAACTTGGCCCATATTCTCCCATAAACTTTATTCGTGCTCATCTTCCTAGAGCTCATGAGAGTGGAGATCACTCTTGAAGCGCACCTGAGAGATTTCAGCCTTTCCCTCTTAAGAACCATCTGTTACACAGTGGGGGGGTCTCTGCCCTGTCTCAAGGCTAACTCCCTCTCCAGACGGCTCCATTGTTCTGTGTCTGGCTATTGTGTACATTGATTGCCCCCTGGGGCTTCTGTCTCATTACACATAGCAGTCATGCTATTCAAGCTATCGGACCAATCTCTGTTGACTATTCCAAGTCCTCATTTGCATGGCTAAGGAGGACCTGAGTGAGGACTGCATATACTTTACAATTGACCAATAGGAAAGCGGTTGTTTGCGGGCTGGATGTTCCAAATTCTGTATAAAAGTGTGCTGTGTGGCTTCCAATAAAAGAGTCCTGTTTGAACTTACATACAGCCTGCCTGGTGTATGTTCTAATGGATCTCGAACGGCACATATGTGTAGTTCGGATCCCGGAGCCTTGGATGACTGAACCATCAGACGTTGCAATCTGATCCAATAGTAGCAGAGGAGTGTCGGGAGAGTGGAACCGAGCGAGCAAGGGTCTTGTCACAGGTTCTAATACCACCACCTAGACTGTTTCCACTGATTGGGATCAGTGGAAGGCGTAATACCTTCTTGAATTTCCACTAATCTGTCAGTGCATCTATTCCAAAGGCATGGTTGCAGCGGCCCCGAGTGTAAATACTTCTCCAACTTGCAGTTGCAGGCGGAAGCAAATAGATCCACTTCGGGATTAAATCCCAGAGACAGGATTCACTCGTTGTTGTTTAACCAAGTACGCGACAGGAAGTCTACTTGGTTGAATGAAGGCCGTCGAGATGTTGGTCAGATTCTTCTGGGCCCAGGACATGATGTGCTTGACCTCTGAGTAGTTTGGCACTCCATTTCCCCCTGCCTCGTCACATAGGAGACCACTGTGGTGTTGTCCATCCTTAATAAAACTGACTCTCCCCTTCAGGAGATGAGAAAAGGACTGAAAAGCACACCAGGGCCACCAGAAGAGGCTGTTACTCATCGATGATGATATGTGAATAGGTTGACTGTTGTCCCCTAATTTCCATTGCTGAAGAAACCCTGACTAGAAAGGGCCTACAGTGACCATTTGACCATGAAGCTCGTAGAGACCATTGTGCCGATAATGTTTTGGCATTGTGAGGCCCTCATTCAGGAGGGAGAGAGATGGTTCTTTCCACTGTTTCAAACTGGGCCCCTAAGTATATCAGGCACTGGACTGGTTCTAGGTGGCTTTTTTCTAGGTTTAGGTGCCACCCAAAGCTGGTCAAGGTGGAGATTACCTGTTCCCTGGGGCCAGCAACTTCTCTTTGTCTTGGGACAGTAAACAAGAGGTTTGTTGAGGAGTAGTGATAAAGACATATTCCTCTCCTTCTGATGAAAGCAACTACGACCATAACATTTTTTGAAAAGACTCAGGGTGAGGTTGTCAGCCCAAAAGGGAGGCAGATGAACTGTAAATGTTCCTGCCCGACTTGGAACTGGAGGTATTTGAGAAACTCCTTTGCCACTGGGATGTGGAAGTAAGCATCCTTTAGGTCGATTGAGATTAGCCAATCACCCGGCTGCATGGCCTGTTGAATGGTCCTCAGAATTTCTTTTTGAATTTTTCGTATTTTATATATTTGTTTAGATAGGTTAGATCTTTCAGTAGGCACCATTCCCTGCTTTCCTTTTGAACTAAGAAGAGGGGGGAGTATACCCCTGAAATTCTTCATCCCCGGGACGTGCACTACTGCTCCCTGAGTCTTCAGCAAATCCACGTAGGACCGTAACACTTGCTCCTGCTCTTCTGAGCAGGAGCAGGGTGGAAATATATCTGGGGGGAGGAGTACTGGTGAAGGGACCATGTGTGGCCTGACAAGACTGTCTGGATGGTCCAGTAGTCCGAGAGTGAGGCCACCCAGACGTGCCGGATGAGGAGCAGATAAACCCCCACCCGACCCCTCTGGGCGGACACAATCTCAAAAAGACTTTATCGGTTCACCGGGCGCCTGGCTCTTCCCACTTTAGAGCTTCTTTGACTGCTTTGACTAGTGGAGAAACCAGAGAGAAATCAGCCTCCGACACCTCCGTCACCATCCCGGCTCACTGTCCAAAGAATCCAGAGGAGCCGCGTAGGGCTGGGAGGGACCCGGATCCTCTTGGGCCATTTCAGCCAAGGAGACAGATAGGGTGGTGGACTGGCTTTGCATGTGGAATGTATCCCATTCTTTTAGGGATTGCTGCACAACACATTTCACAAGATACTCCATATGTTGTTTTTCCATCTCTTTTTCTCCAACTGCCCTGGCATAACATTGGTCACATAAAGACTTGCCCTCCGGGACTCATGTCCCACATCCCCAGCAGCTCTGCAATCAGAGCAGCAATCATGGCAGTCGGTGCAGTGATTGAAGGAGAAATGGGAACATCTCTGCTTGGAGGGAGGAATGGGAACATCTCTCTCTGCTGTTGGGTCCTGGACGGAGAATCACATCTGGACCTGGATTATGAGCGATAATGTTGGGCCTGGCAAGGTCTCTGTCCTCCTGGACCATTACTTGAGGGTCCGATCTGGAAGGGCTGAAAGAGGAAAAGAATGTGGGGGAAGGGGAGATATAACATCGAACGCACTCATAGAAATTTTAAACTTGCAAGGTCGACTCCTCCCCTCACCTGCATGTGCCTTGTGCGTGAGGGGGGGGGGGGGTGGTTACTTGTCCATGACTTCAGGAATGAATGTCAAGCACAAGATGGTCTGCAGATGACCTAAGAATAGCCAAGCGTACTGGGGAAGCCATAAGAAAAATAGGATCATATATTTATATATATATATATATATATATATATATATATATATTTATTTGTAAAAATATATATATATTAAAATATATATTTACCCTTTTTTATTATTATTTATTTTAGGATATCTTATAATACATTCAAACATATATATATTTACTCCTTTTGTTTATATTTTGTAATTTCCCCGTGATGTAGGTCCATTGGAGGAGGACAAAAAAGGAACACAGTCCCTAGCGGTGATTTAACATTTATGGGAATGGGGTCCTATAGCATTGATGAGGAGGCAGGGTTAACCCACACATAGGCTGCCATGGAGTCTGGGTCACTTTAATTCCTATTACAAGGAATGTAAACATCCCTTGTAACAAAAAAATTACATGACCAGGTCCTCTTAATTATGAGATCCTGCCTGGGGTCAAAAAGACTAAAATGCACAAAAAAAAATATGTTTTCATGTAATTCTAAAAAAAAAATAAATGGCCCTTTAAGAACATTGGGCGGGAAGGTGAGTGTTGACATTGCTTCCACCCTGCAAACGTTACCGAGACCGGTGGGGGCCATCCCCTCACTCGTCTCTATACCCAGACAGGGGACAGCACGCGATAGCCTCCACTGCTGCCGACGGCACTGGTAAGCGAGCCCCTATCCTGCCGCCGTGCCACCGCACAGAGAGACCACTTTATCAGAAAGAAATAAAAGATTTTATGGAACAAAGTAAGTACATAAATATTATTTTCTTTATCACTCACTAAGGGACGCAAAAAGAATAGACATTTCTGAACATCCAAAAGCATAGAGTGAGGTTTGACCAATAGCCCCTAAGAGATTTAATAAATGTGGAGATCATACAATAAAGGGTATCTGAATAGATTTGTGCTTAAACAAAATCTAAAAGAAGAAGAAGGAGGGCAAGCCCAAATATGGAAAATGCCACAACTAAAGGAAGGACATCAAGTATTAACCTTGTGCTTCAGGCCAAGTCAGAGAGTCACTATTAAGGGAAAAAAACAAGTAGTTAGAGTAAGAGGAGTATGAGTCTCAATCAGCAAAATGAGACCAACCAACCATCCACAAAAAAACAGAAGGAACAGCAAACCACCTAAACAAGGAAAATGAGATAAACAGAAATAAATATTAACTAGTTGTTGAGAAAAAATAGAGATTGAGGGGTTCCTTTACTAAGAATAAAGGAGAAGAAATAGATCTAATGCCTAGTACACATGATCAGTTTTTCCATAAAGAAAACTGCTGATTTTTTTTCAGCCGGAAATGGCTGAAAAAGCTTCCTGACGACATCAATAGGTGAAGCGTACGTCGAGGCGTTCCTGGTCACGTTCAACTACTTCCAGATTTGGCACAGAGAGGCGGTGGAACGCACGCTACACCTACACCACCCGAGAGTGAGACACGGTGCAGCTAGCTGTTGCTTCACGTCACATCTAGCTGTAACATGCTTGATTCCTTAGTGCTAAGGTCTCGGCACCTGCACAAGTAAGCATCCCATTTGGCTTTTGTTTTTAATTTGTTTTACAATAAATCGCTATGGCGCCATTTTTCTTTCCTTTTATTTAAAGTAATTTCTGCTGTTGGAGTCCATTCCTGGCCAGTCCTATCCTGGTACCAACTGTACTAAAGCTCCACCTGATCTTTTTTTCAAACGAAGGGTCATGATTGTCTGGTAAGTTGGGCACTTACCTCTACCTCTCACCGGTAGGGATGAGCTTCATGTTCGAGTCGAGCCCATGTTCGACTCGAACATCAGCTGTTCGACCGTTCGTCGAAAATCGAACAAAACGGGTCGTTCGCAACAAATTCGAGTGACGAGCCACGGCCCATAATTGCGCGCTGATGATTGGCCAAGCATGCACTATGACCGGCATGCTTGGCCTATCACAGCACGCAAAAAATGGAGAGCCATAATTGTTCAAAGCCAAGGGGGCTTTAGCACACGCCCCACACTACTAAAACGCCTCCTGCAGCGGACGGCCGGAAGGTAGTGTGTTCCCGGGCTTGTTACAGATCAGACAGAGAGAGAGAGAGAGAGAGATTTGTCTTTTTTTCTAGCTAGATAGAGCAGGCAGGCTAGTCAGTTAAATTTACAGTGTGTAGAGGATATATATACATCCCAGGAGTTGTACATATATTTATACACTGTAAAGTTTAGTTAGATTAGTTCTTCCTAATCTGTCAGGGAGTTGATTGTGCTAGCTGCAGTGTTCTCACGTGTTTTATTGCCCGTGTGCTCAGTGCACCTAAGCCAACTTGCTGTATACTGCAAGTGTGCTCATTACTTTGCAACTAAACCCACTTGGTAGTGCATAGTGCAAGTGTGCTCAGTACTTACTTTCCAACTAAACCCACTTGGTGGTACATAGTGCAAGTGTGCTAATTACTTTGCAACTAAACCCACTTGGAGGTGCATATGGCAAGTGTGCACATTGCTTTGCAACTAAACCCACTTGGTTGTGCATAGTGCAAGTGTGCTCATTGCTTTGCAACTAAACCCACTTAGTGGTGCATAGTGCAAGTGTGCTCATTGCTTTGCAACTAAACCCACTTGGTGGTGCATAGTGCAAGTGTGCTCATTACTTTGCAACTAAACCCACTTGGCGGTGCATAGTGCAAGTGTGCTCATTGCTTTGCAACTAAACCCACTTGGTGGTGCATAGTGCAAGTGTGCTCATTGAGTTTCAACTAAACCCACTTGGTGGTGCATAGTGCAAGTGTGCTCATTACTTTTCAACTAAACGCACTTGGTGAAATAATAAATCATATCATCACAGAGTGGGACTGTGGATATGAGAAAATTACAAAAAAAAGGTTATATACCTGTATGTTTAGAGAAAAATACACACGTGCATAAGGTAGATAATGGACTTTAGAGGCGTAATATATTTAAAAATATGGATATTTAATATACAAAATTGATAAGAGACAATATTTACAAAATGCCATAAGAAGGCCTAAAATTGCAAACACATTGACATGAAAGACAACCTTCTAGCTGAAGTACATTTACAGAGGATGAACATAGAAGTGGGAGACTCGCAACCACTTAATTGTAGATAACGAAGACCATTGGAATTCTCAAAAGGTGGGGTGTCACATGATGCTCAGCCCGACATGTTGCGCGTTAGAAAACGCTTCTTCAGGAGCTTATAATGAATTCTACAATATGATAATAATAATAACAAGTTTTAAAATGAACAAAAAATATTTTTTATAAATAACCACAACACAAACATATCAATATGAAGCTCTTATCTGTGCCTGCTTGATAACACCCATATGGGCCAGAGATGGTCCAGTAAGAGGAAAAAGAAAAACAATGAAAAAAAATTGAAAAAAAAAAATTTGAAAAAAATATGAAGGAAATATATATATATATATAGAGAGAGAGAGAGAGAATGTAGTATCAGTATCAACAAAGTGAAACATAGAGAAAAGAAAAGAGAAAAGGAGGAGAGGAAAAGAAGGAGCCACCAATTTGGTGGTTTCTATCCATATAGAGTTAGCAGTGTAAAAATTTATATTGTAATAATAGAATTACTTACATTCCGATTAGGAAGGTAAAAATAGCAGTAAAGGCAGAGGGTGTCTAACTGGTAATGGTACAGAAATGCAGCAAATAGGAATATACAGGGATAAGGTCTTTTAAATGCTCCAAGTGTGGACAGTACTATATGGAGAATAATATAGAATCAGAGCTTTTTTTCTCAGAAAATAGGTGCAGGAACTCAACCACGACCCGTTCAAATTTCACAAATAGTAGAAGGGTCTTAAAGGGGCATTAAATACCAGAATTGCATTACATACAGTGTGCAGATTTCAGGGGGTTACAAAGCAGTCACTTGTAAACGCAGAAACCAGACTTCTGTGTTCACAAGTGATTGTGGTGAGCGGGCACCAAAGGGTCTGAGCCAAAGGTGGTGGAACTGAGTTCCACCAAGTTCCCCCAGAAAAAAAGCCCTGTATAGAATAAACAATCCTTAATTAGTAACATGGCCATATAAACCAGAAATGAGAGAGAGAAACATATCATCAAAAAGATGGAATTGTACCCACGAGCAGCAGGTACTTACATATTCATTCTATAGACCCCAACTAGAACAGAACTCCTTCACTATGATGGTGCTCAGTAGTTAATAGTTGGAGTAATCCAAAGGGAGAGTTCAAAACAGGTGCATTTAATTGGTCAAAGCCAGATGATTGATGAATTCAAAAACAATAAGTAGACAATCCCAGGGATACTTGAGAACTGCTTCTCCAAGTGAATGATCTGAAATAAGCCATGTGTGTAATGAAAAACAGAGGCTGTGTGGCAGGCGCAGCACTATGAAGTGCCTCATGCGCTGTGGCATTAGAAGAATTGTGATATCTCTGACTTTTCAGTCCAACAAGACTGTCTATTACTCCGAAATTCCTCTAGCGCCGTTCTATGGAAGCAGTAGGTTTAAAGAGCACACCAAATGCTTAAAATAACTTCTTTATTATCTTCATATATAATACTGCTGTTTTGCAGCAGACAGTCCATGTACAAAAACACGTGATGAATAAAGTATAACAGAAAATGGTGGTTCAAATATTCAATCTTGTCATTTAACATAAGATGGTGGATATATTTCTCTCTTCAGTATTTATACCCTCTCTGTAAGTTATTAACGCATTCTCTGAAAATGTATAACTCTGTGGTTTTCAAGGTTTGGTGAGGATGCTTTAGTTTGGGGGTATGAGTTTGTTTGAAGGTATGATGGTATGAAGGTATGAGTTTGTTTGAAGGTATGGTGGAACTACAAGTGAACACACAACTAGATCAGTATACAGTTCTAACCACACTATTTACAATAGGAACATTTATATAACTGTATCACATACCTATTTTGCCCCTTTGCTTCCATAAAACAAGACTCTAGCTTGTGTCTGCTCTGCTCTGTGTCTGTGCTGGAATAATCTAGCAGCACATGTGCTGAGGAACCTCCCAGACATCGTGAATGCAAAGGTGGCTGTGATAGGTCAAAACTCTGCTCAATGTGAGATTAGCTGTGATTTGGCCAAGAGTCACAAAAGCATAACTCTATGCTTTCTGCTATGAATTCTACTGTGTTATTGCTTACCTCTTGCTGTCATAAATAAATGATTCTTAAAGGCATATTTTTTTCTTTTGCTTCTGTGAACACAACATATAACTGTTATATGACATCCAAGCATAAAATCACAGTGAATAACTCTGCTTTTGTCTCTCACATATAAACATGTGCACTATATTTAGGTTCTTAGCAGGTTTAGCTGTATATACATGTACAGCTATTAGCTAGTAGGGATGAGCCGAACACCCCCGCGTTCAGTTCGCACCAGAACGTTCGAACGGACTGCCCGTTCGCGTGAACATTTAGAACCCCATTGAAGTCTATGGGACTCGAACGTTCAAATTCAAAAGTGATCGTTTTAAAGCCCAATATTATATTTTTGTTGGAAAAAACGTCTTTGAGAACCCGGGTCAATGGAATTTTTTTTAATGATGCTTAAATGAAAAAATAAATAAAAAATCCTTTAAATATCGTACCTGCTGGGTGTCTATAGTAGTGGCACGTGTTTAGAAATGTCCCTGCACAACATGAGATTACTCTCAGAAAAAATAAATTTAATACTGCTTGCGGCTTTAATGCAATGTTTGTTCCCTGCAAGATGGATACAAATCAAGATGGATATGAATGGATACAAATGGATACAGGACACATGCAGTTACAGCAAATGCGTTTAGTTGCTATTAAACAGCAAACGTGCAGTTACAGCAACTGCGTTTAGGTGCTATTAAACAGCAAACGTGCAGTTACAGCAAATGCGTTTAGGTGCTATTAAACAGAAAACGTGCAGTTACAGAAAATGCGTTTAGGTGCTATTAAACAGGACACGTGCAGTAACAGCAAATGCGTTTAAGTGCTATTCAACTGCAAACGTGAAGTAACAGCAAATGCGTTTAGGTGCTATTCAACTGCAAACGTGAAGTAACAGCAAATGTGTTTAGGTGCTATTAAACAGCAAACCTGCAGTAACACCAAATGCATTTAGATGCTATTAAACAGCAAACGTGCAGTTACAGCAAATGCGTTTTAGGTTGCTATTAAAACAGCAAAACTGCAGTAACAAGCAAATGCGTTTAGGTGCTATTAAACAGCAAACGTGCAGTTAACAGCAAATGCGTTTAGGTGCCATTAAACAGCAAACCTGCAGTAACCACCAAATGCGTTTAGGTGCTATTAAACAGCAAACGTGTGCAGTTACAGAAAATGCGTTTAGGTGCCATTAAACAGCACAAACCTGCAG